>JACEII010000132.1:724604-778254 GCA_014332785.1 Antheraea mylitta
TTTTTTTTTCTCGAACTGACTACGCTATTGGCCTTACTAGGCCTTCACAGCTTCACCGGACTACAGTTTTCTAAAACGTGTACCTGTATTGTCAAATAAGAAACTTAATACTTCATATAAACACATTTTGGAATTAAGTAAATTCAGTTACGGAATCCTATAGGTTAATTAAATATGCGTGAGTCGCGAAAATATCTCAAAAACTCGTGAATCTTAAACTTACAACCACTGCTAAAAGAGCTTAAATGACAGATTAAACGTATTTTAAAATTCACTTGATATCGAAACGCGGTCAATTTTCAAATACAAGAAGATAAATTATTTGCCAAACAGACTAACCAGACTACACCATCACAAATTCCGCTGGCATCATTGGGTATGGAAATTACGACTCTTCCGATCTCCTAAGAATACTTACAAATATATAATAACATACACTTTGTGCTAAGACACATTCACGTATGTTGTTAAAATTAAACTAATCAACTTGTTACAATATATTTGTAAGGCTATAGAATTGTACTGACTAGTGGCCATGTAATGGTCGAAAGTCGACCACAATTAATTATTATTTTTATATTTCAATATTAAAAGGAACCTTTTTAAAAAGATGCTGAAGACACTATCGCTCTTCAATAGCGATTAAACAGAAAACCCCATCGTAAACCGAGAATAACTATTGTACTGAACCCTATGATTATTTAGGTATATATATGTACATTGTACATATTGAAAAGTAAAAAAACATCAACAAAAACTGAATAGCTACTCAGTGTGCAATGTGCACACATAGATATATCAATAGGTTGCTTAAATTAATAGTTTATATAAATTTGTATGTATCTGTACCTATTTTGCAATGAATACATAAGGGTTTTCATACTCCAATGTGAGTTTGCATTCATATTGTATATACGTTCTGAATACAATGCGCAGAAATGTGGACGATGTGTGGAGGCGGCTCTCACATATCACATAATATACTTGCACCGACACCACATATATATTCAATTTACATTATATCTTTTCATAGATTCACAGAAACAAAGCTAACCTAGAACCGAGCCGACCAACCGCGACCTGTGTTTATGTACCTAATGAGAGTAACGCACAAAGACACATTCACAAAGGTATTATACTCAACTTCTCATTGAAAAACATATGCTTAATTTACACATTTAATTACACTCAGATGAGGCTATGATGGCAAGCTCTTCTATGACATTAGACCATTAATCAATACAAATGAAATGTTTAATCGAGTATCGAAAATATAGAAGAATACTTCCGATCAATCTAAATATTATAGTGAACGTTGCTTTGCATTTCTGCTTGACAAGCAAAGTAACATCCGGTATAACATTTAATGGCGGAATTTTTGAAAAGTAACGCCTTCTTCAATATCCGAGCAATTTGAGATTATTTTTTTTCGAAATGACTACGCTATCGACCCAGCAAGGTCTTAACAGCTTCACCGGACTACTAAGGCGAGCGCTTAAGGCACTCCGCCGATTTTATTTTGGCAACCAGCTCAAGGGTGCACGGCACACCTCGGCTTGGCTGTTGCCTGTTGCATGCAAAATCGCGACCTATCTTAGCTAACCTAGCTAACTATTCATATATGTATGAGTTGTTGAAACGTATATGTGTACCAAGCATACACGCCTTAACAACTCCTCCATATATTTATTATCGGAAAATTGAGAATTTTTCAGTTCGATTTTTTAGTTCGGTTCGGGATCGAACCTAGGCTTCAGCCGCTGCCATGGGAGACCTAATCGGGTGTGCAGGAGCGAAATTAACCTCCAGACCACGGCGGCGTGATCTGTGGTTACGCGGGGCAATTTGAGACATTTCATGACAAAGCTCATAAAGCAACACCGTGGCACCGCTTCTTTAAAATTTAAATTTAAATTATCACTATAAGGCGATAAAACACGAAATCATTGCATCGTTTTAAACTAATTTTGTAGCATGCTGCCACCTTCTTCCGCCACCTTCTAGCTGCAACAATGTAACGCAAAAAACAATTATTTCTAGCAGTCATTAAATCTATGTAATTTGTTTATTCGTTTACTGTATACAACTACTATTTTTTAACAAGCAATGTCTATACAAATCAAACCACAGTCGACTATACAACTTTTAAGAGCTTTTAAATTCTTATTTTATCGTTTGTGGTTCCCTAAACATTATGTATTCTCGCCACGAAGCATACATCGCTTGACTAGTAGTGAATTTAAGTGTCATTTATATTTGAAACTGCATGCCTAGTGATTTATTTCTCGTGTTTTTGCGATAACATTGGGTGCTTTGTCCTGTAATATTTGATTCAAGAATAGTAGTAGTAAATATTAATGATTCAATGTAGAGTGGTGAACTCCTACTGAAAGTCGTTAATGAAGCCATTCCAGTCGGTAAGCGGTATCACAACGGCTTTTACAGCACTGTCTTACTGTATTTGATCATATATGATGTAAAACCTTGCTTAAATAATAAACAATCGTTGCTTTAATGAGGTCATTATCATCAGTACCTACACAGTTACATGCTAATGCATGTAATCATGAAACAGTCCTCTGCGCGTCTGTCTGTCTTTCTGTTCGCGGTAAAATCAACAACTACTGAACAGATTTTCATGAGGGTTTCACCAGTCGATAGAATGGTTCACAAGGAAGGTTTAGGTATATAATTTATCTGTATTTTTTAATTTTCAGGGCAGGACAACGTCCGTAGACTCCGCTAATCAAAAATATAGGTATTATGACTACCTGACCCGCGCAACTTCGTCTGCGTGAAATCGGTTACCTATACCGGTTCCAGTTTATTACCAAACTCGGAAAATATTTAAAAAAGCCTAGAAGCCGCTTATAGCGACTCCCACAGTTTCTAATTATGAAACCAAACAATTCAGAAGCTCCCTCAAATAAGATGAGATGGTTTAGTAAATGACTTTGCATTTATGGAAGAATTTATGATGAGGCGGACGTAGCGCCATCTTTAATTCAATAGCATCAATAATTTCGTTTTGTTTGAATTTGTATTTGAATCATTTGGATATTATTCAAACAAAAATACTAAAATCATCCTAATGACCTAGAGGTATAAAATATACTTTACGCCTACCAACCATACATATAAATTTTCATATAAAATCGATTCAGCTGTTTCGGAGGAGTTTGAACTGTAATACCATGACACGAGGTTTTTTTTTTTCGAACTGACTACGCTATTGACCTAGCAAGGTCTTAACAGCTTCACCGAACTACTTTTTGGAGGTGTTTACATCATATATTAGATTACTGATTTCATTTACTCATTATTCAAAAACAGTACGCTTTTCTCGAACTGACTATCCTATTGGCCTACCAAGCAAGCACAGCTTCACCAGACTACTAAGGAGAGCGCTTAAGGTACACAGTCGATATTATTTGATAACTAGCTCAAGGGTGCACGGCACACCTCGACTTGGGCTATTGCCTGATACGTACAATTCGCAACCTATCTATGTTGACCTAAGCTAACTATTCATACATATATGAGTTTTTGGAACATATATGTGTACCAAGCATACATACCTCAAAAACTCTTATATATATTTCGTATCGGATAATTTTCTAAACTATTGCAGTTCGATTAGGGAAAGAAACAAAACCCTTCCACTTTCATGTGTAAGCGTGTCTGCGTGCACGTGTTTGGGAGTGATATGTGAATGTTGTTGCAGTAATGTAAGATTTTGTAACACTGTATCACGCGAGCAGCGCACTCAAGGGCTCCACGCCGAAGGAACGGACCTAGGCTTGAGCTGCTGCCGAGGGGGGCCTAATATGGTGTGCGGGTGCGAAATATACCCCCAGACCACGGCGGCGTGATCGGGCGTGGGCGTGAACACGCTCTGTTTGGAAAGACAGGCTGGTACTGATCGTTCACTGTCATTATTTTATAGGGAAGATCGGTAAATATATGTTGCGGACGTCTTTTATAGCGCACAGCGTTGGGTACGGTTTTGTATTTTGCGGCGGATACCACTAACGAACTAGGATGATTTGCGGCTTTTTAAAAATAACTACTAGTAAGTGATTATATGTACGCCCATATAGAAGACATTTCCAGGTTCCATGGGGGACCGGTAACTTTAAGTTGAACGCGGTTCTGGAGAACCTGCAGCTTATGAAGGATATATTTTGGCGTGTGTGCAAAAATAAGACAACTACATGTCATAATAGGACGGATACATGTCTAATACAATGTGAGCTTGTATCTTAGGGAGCAAAAAAAACAGTACGCTTAGACGCCGAAATGCGGTCTTGTAGATAGACGCAAAAAAAAATGTATGCCTTGACCTTACAGTAAAGGAAATTCCTGGCTATTTACAACTATCGCTAAGCTTTGTGTGCTCACGAAACTACATCACAAGGCTACTCACTTTTTTAAATGAGATAGTATGAGAGCAATGAATGGATGTTTGTTTTTATTTAACAAAAAAAAAATGAATGGCACCTTATGAATAATTACAGTAATATGGTTTTTTACAATATATAGTTTAAAATTTAAAAAAAAAATAAAAAAATGACTGATTGGGTATGAAAGTGTACATACAGCTTCTGGTAACAAAAATGCAATTTTTAAAATTTTTGTCTGTATGTTTGTTCCGGGTAATCTCCGAAAGGGCTGGACCGATTTTGACGGGAATTTAAATGAAACTGAACTGAATTGAAATTACAGCGGGTAACTTAGGCTACTCTAAATTAGACTAGCTGTTAACCGCGGCTTTGTCTGCAATCCTATCTCCAAAACGGGTTGACCGATTTTCATAGGACTTTCACCAACAGATAGAGGACATAATAAAAAACAATTAAGTTTATTTTAGCTTGTACTAGCTGTAAACCGTGGCTTCGCCCGCAGTACTATCTCCAAAACGGTTACACCGATTTTCACAGAACTTTCATTGGCCAATAGCTGACCTTATAAAAAGTAATTTAAGTAATTTTAGTTTATACTAGCTGTTAACGGTGGCTTCGCCTGTAGCACTATCACCATAACGGTCTTATCGATCTTCACGAAACTTTTATTCACAGATAGCTGATCTTATAAAAAGTAATTCAAGTAATTTTAGTTTATATTAGCTGTTAACCGTGGCTTCGCCCGCAGTACTATCTCCAAAACAGTTAGATCGACTTTCACGGAACTTTCATTGGTAGACAGCAAACCCTATAAAAAGTAATTGAGGTTGTTCTGTTTTAGACTAGCTGTTACCTGTGACTTGGTCTGTATAACATTCAGTATGTATGATTTCAATTCATTCTTTATTTTTAATTAGAGACAAAATTATTAACTTATTGATTACAATTCGTCATTATAATTATTAGTAACTTTAAAGATAGACGAGGTCTTCCTAATGAGATCTTAGACCATAAACGTATTACGAAAAAAAGTACTTGAGTACGCTGCTCACGCGATACAATGACACAAAACCTAACATCACTGTTACAACATCACACACATCACCTATACACACGTGCGCGCCTACACGCTTACACGATGTTTTTGTTTTTCAGAGAAATAAACGACAAAGTGTTCTACCCTTATTTTTTCCCATCTCACATTCACTTCGAGAAAAAAAGTAAAAAGTCCATAATACAATTTCTTGCGGAACAGACAAGTGTTTATTGTTTATAGTCACAAAATCTTAATTACAATAGAAATGTATATTAAATGTAGTGTAAATGTAAATCTTTATAATAATATTTTAAGTAAGCATTTCATTAATTCCTTATACAAAGTAAGTCAGCACTGAGGTAATTATATAGTGGGCTAAGGTTCCAAATATGTTGCTGATGACAAACCTCATTAGGCACACTGTTAGTATTTAGATATCTAATGTACACATTACATATTACTGTAAGCGGTGAGCGTTTCGTACTTACAATTGTTTTTAAAGAGCATTTCTATAATTGTACATAATCTCACAATATTGTAATTTTTTAATACGATTTCTATAAAACGCTTGTTGAGCTGCGGGTATAACTAGTAAAATATATTATTTAGAAAGATACTAGTGGGCTCGGCGGACGCTGTTCCACACATAATAAAAAAAAAAAACTTACTATCCGACCGCAGGACAATCTACCGAGTGCAATTGCGGATCTAAACCATTAGGAATCCAATGGAATATACAAAAACTTCATCAAAATCTGTGCAACCATCTAGGAGCAGTTTAGTCACATACACACAGACAGAAGAATTATATATACGAAGACGAATATGCATGAAATGCTAACTATTAACTAACCTATTTAAGTTGATAATTATAAGTACTGTATCCGTCTAAATTGCTTTCGAACTCTACGTCTCCTTTTTCTTTAGAACATGGCATTAGTATAGGGGACTATCCTTAAAAACAGATATTATACATATATATATATATATATATATATATATATATATATAAGAATAGATTTATAAATAGACTCCTTTGTAGACCTGTAAAAGCCGAGTATTCCAACTATATTATTTTGTTATATCTTAAAAGGATTAGGCAGCGTTTTTGATGAAATCTCACAAGCGCCTTGAATTTTATCGACATTTCCCACAATTATCATTGTATTTCAACCAATTTACATAAAACATTGACAAATTATGTACAAAAATCTTGCACATGAAAAGCATGAAAATCCGTTTAGTAGTTTTTGAGTTTATCGCGAACAGATGGACAGACAGACGCGGTAAAGGACTTTGTTCTATATTATGTAATGATGATAGTTTGCGTTGTCCAAAATAAAACGAGAAATGTCCAGTAAGATAGAGGAACTCTTGTCAAATGGGAGTACCTAAACTCTGCGCACGTTGCATAAACAGCATTATAGTTACAAGAATGTAATGTACTTATTTATTTATAAAAACACAAATTCGCAAGTGGTTTCTAATAAATACTAAATTAAATAATATAGAGAAATAAAATATTACATTTACTACATCATATCATTTCACTCAATTACTAAACTTACATATCCATAATAACTTAGTAAAGTGATGTCACATATGAAAATATTTCATAACCACATTGATAGAAAATATCGCGTACAAAGTATAATCGAAATTAAGGCATCGGCTTACATTGATATTATAAATTAGTAGAGTATGTAAATCTGTTTACAGGAAATGTTAATAAATTAATTTGACGGATATAAACTGTTATATTGTTAATGAATGTTAAATTATGATTAACGCATACGAACTAGTATGTTGTTGTTAGTACAGTAACAAATTACCAAACTTATGTACTTGTTTGAAATTGTAAAACTTTTACTTGTGTTGGTTCATACTGCAAACTGTAATTTACTTTGAGTATTTCGGATATCTTGATCGACTCATAAAACAACTTATTGTGTTATATTTATTAATGAACGGAGCTGCGCCGTATCGTCACGTCAACGTATCTCATGTCTCGTGTGTGTTTCGATGTAATTAAATTATATCCTTATTCGATGTTGATAATATTGATATTTAATATAACACACTGCTTAGCCTACTAAATGCAGTACAGGCTGCCAGGAATTATAAAACTGATAAAGTATTCTTGTGGACTCTTAAAAAATATTATCAAGCTGCCCGAGTTTATGTAGATACATTTTGTCAGAACATCAATTAACTTTCGAAGTAATATTATGTTATTAATGTCTACAGAAATGTATCATTACTGTTGCTGAGTGATGTGGGAAGGCAACAAGAACAACTGAGTACCGAAGACACGATAGAGACGTGTGTTTTGACGATAAACATATTAATTTCCTTTCTTTCAGTTGTTGCTTTTTCATTTAGAAGAAGTACTGCATTTTTAAAGCAACATAACTATACATCTCTCATTTGTTATAACGCATTGTTTTTAAATAGCAAGAAATGTAATTCAATTAGTTGTTTTATGTATTCGTATTTAGGTAGAGTACTTGGAGAATGATATGAAACTTGTAGATTTAGCTTATGCCATAACATTAGTTCCTCAAACTTGTCAGTGCACCGCGCCCGGACGCAGTGCGCGCCTTTCTCTCATTCTTCTGTTATATTTTTCAAACTATAATTACTAGTGGTCGCCAAGTGCTCGAAATTCGTCCATAATTAATTTTACATTTACAAGACAAGACCAAACAGTATAATAAATAATTCAGTGGTTTCCTAAATTTACTAAAGATAAATTATTTATTAATTTATATTGTGAAATTCACATATGATAGTTATATTTGACTAATTAATTTCAAAGAGTATGTAAGGTATGGAACGTAAGAGTATAATGAAGGATGCCGAAACATCTTTTTCATATTTACATGCGTGTTAATGTTGTGTGTCATTTAAGCAATAGTGTGTGTAATGTATATTTTAATTAATTGAATGTGTTTTTATGCATTTTATACAAAAAATAGCTTTGTTCACTTCTCCTCTATATAAAGTTTAACTATACCAAATTTCACATTCATCCGTTTGCGCAATTCGCTTAGAAAGGGGTACAAAGTGAGACCTGTGCACGTATTCTCAGACATCAGCCAGCCTGTGTTGATATATTTTGAGGTGCTGATTGCTATAATTGCTATGGACTTTGCCAATTTCGTCTCGTCATCAAGTGATCTATGGTATTTACTATTCCCATATGTATGTAAATATATGTTTGAATATGTTGTAGGTATCTGGCACATTCATTCACGATTCTCTGCCTTACCCTTTTGTTTATAAATAGCGTGAATATAAGAAGTACGTAGGAAAACTTCATTAAACGAATACATAGTAGTAGCTAGACCGCGAATACATAAGTAAACAAGATTAAAAAGCGACCGCTTTCAAACTGAAGAGCGTCGGCCTCGCTCCCCACAATATTATAATCAGAGAGCCTGCATTACCGACGCGGAGGCACCACCCTCGACTGCGTCCCGCTCGCACCTCAGCGCTTATATATATCGGTCTCAATCGCGCGCACACCACAAAGAAATCATTTACGCCAAGAAAGGTGTAGTGTATCATTAAGTTAAATAATTATGAAGGCGAGCCGAGCCCCTGCACTCGATATGTACCTATACATTACTGTTCGCGTTTCTCTCGCGACTCTTGTAAAATTGACGTGAACGGTTTATAAGTGTTGACGTTAGGTAGTAGTATTCCGCGTACAGCTTCATGATTACAGTGTTCGCATAATGGAGTGGTTTGAAGAGACTGCAAGGCTTTAATCATTGGGAAAATATACAGCGGCGGCGGAGATAGCGATAGGACACACTACTCTGTACGGGTTTTTTCCATTTCTAAGTATCGTTGGTACGTGCGAAGATAAAATTATGTACCTAACAGTATATATTCACACACTTGACAAGGAAGAAAAATAAAATAGTATAAGAATAAATGAAAGATTATATTATATTCACATCTGTCTTCGAGAAGATAAACAAAACTCCTCTATCCAATTGTTTTTTATTTGCCTAAAAAACAAAGTTATATATGCAGATGAGAAATTAAAAATTCAAAATTACAGGGAGGAAATTAGATATTGTGAAAAAAGCTTAAATAAATAACATGCAAAAATTATACAAAATAATATCTATATTTTAAATATCTTATATATATATAATACTAGCTTTTCGTCGCAATTTCGCTTGTGTTTTTGTAGAAATAACATCTTCTGGATCAATCTATATAAGCTATATAACTGCACTTTTAAAAAGTTCCCACAGAAAGCTATATCCTTACTCTTTCATACAATTTATTGTTAGCACTGTGGTAATAAAAATAACAAAACGACATACCTAATCTAATAACAATATAGTTATGGTGATCGAGCTTTTAGCCGATGGAATGTCAGCTCAAAACGAATTCACGTTCAAACCCATTTTATCAGAATTCGCGTGTGTACACTAATTTCAACTGGTGACGCTATCTGCTGACGGTGAAGGAGAGCATCTTGAGGATACCTGAATCTGATTACCTACTGTTCTTGTAGTACCATCATATGTGGAAAAACTTAGAACTATGGATATCGTAGAGTTTGAAATCGCCATTACGTCGTGAGCTAGAGTGATGATACTATATATATGCCCATACCTTCCTCCAGTAAAAGGCCTATGACCCTAGAGTGTGTATATTACTGGCTGATGTGATAATGCACTTCATAGAAAAACGGTATATAATCAAATCAAATATCCTTTATTAAATTTAAACCCTGAGAAGGCGCTTATGAAAGTCAATACTACCACCGGTTTGGAAAAACAACCCAGTCATCGAGAAGAACCGGCAAGAAACTCGATCTGGTTTATCTGTTCATGTTACATATTTCTACAAAACATAAATAGTTACGTTTTTAGTAGATGCAAAGAGAGGAGCGTCATTTCCAGACATCACGATCGTTCATATAACTGATTCACCCTATAAATACCCTTTAGATATTAAAACCCGCTTGACATGGTTCTTAAACTCACTGTCCGTCAAATCGGTAACATGTTTTGGGATTTTGTTATAAAACAACACACAACACACAATAAAATAATCAAAGAATATTGGGAGGCTATATTTAAGATGCCGAATTCCTGAAACTCAGTCCTTAATGATTCGCAAGGCCCCATACTATATATTGCTCGAACTGCTCGTTTTTCTAATAGGAATATGGTGTCCACCTCATTCAATATAACTTGGATATAACTGTGCGAATCTCTATAAATAAAGTGATAGATGTCCATTGTTATGTTCGCGTCACGCAAAAACTAAATAATATAAGAAACAACTCATGAGCTAAACAGGAGAGTGGCAGAACGTAGAAACCGCTTCCGACTTTATCTGCGTTTAAATAATTCGTTGTGGTTTCGACTACGTCCTCAGGGGATTAGATTTAAAATCTCTCTCGGGATACCACGTGGTGCTCAAAACAACAGCTAATCGTCCCTCAGACACATGCTTATTCTTATATTATCAACATGCAACTTGTCGAAACTATGAATTTAAACTGATCAACAAAGGTGAGTCATGTCTGTTGGATATAACCATTTCAAATATCAGATACAGTCTTTATAATTTAACACCTATAAAACAATAGTAGAAACCTATAATTTAATTTTATAACGCTAAGATACAGTGACCAAAATTAATAAAAAAAAACATAAAAATAATATTTGAAACTATATATAAACACATTAGTTAATTACTGTACTACATTTCTATTAATTTTTATTATTCCTAGTATGAAAATAATATAAACATTTTTCCTACGTTTACTATCTCTTAGATATTTTTATTTATTATATTACAAAATACCCTGGT
Organism: Antheraea mylitta; assembly: GCA_014332785.1. Taxonomy (NCBI): domain Eukaryota; kingdom Metazoa; phylum Arthropoda; class Insecta; order Lepidoptera; family Saturniidae; genus Antheraea; species Antheraea mylitta. The sequence continues at coordinate 735,891 of JACEII010000132.1, forward strand.
TTTTGGATGGGGTTGAAATCTATTTGCTTATTCACTTTTCTCTGATACGTAAGTCACGTCGTCATTAAAATTACAATATATTTTGATAGAATACACCGATATTGATGAAACAAAGACTAAACGTTACACAAGGATGTGCTTTATGATTTTCTTGAAGTTTTATATTAAATGCAATACTTTAGCAATGATGCGTGTCCAAAGAAACCGACAAAGAAGCTTTTCTAAATTGAAATGTATGGTTATTACCTATTCCAGAATATTTTTCTCACAAAAATGTAAAAAGTACAGATATATTAGGTTTACTATATTGTTATATGTATAAATTACACTGTGCATAATCTTCGTGCATCTCAAAAGGTTTTTGGAGTGCAAGTCGAGTTACTTTCAGATCGCACCATTTTTTAAAACTCACTTGATATTTCATATTTTGACTAATTTGCCGTACCGTTATTCTACTATTACCGTACTTTATTTTCTAAGAGCACTATTTTCCGTAATGGAGTTATAAATGAACTTTAATTGAAACTTTTTGCAAATTCTATTTATCTTATAAAAAAACGTATTAGTAGAAAAGTAAACTGTAATCAGAACTCTGAAAACTATATGAAAGACATTAATTTAATAAAACGATTCGCGCGCTATCCATGGCATGTTGATGGTGATGTATTGATAACTTCAGTGTAAATCAACGACAACTGTAAAAAGTTTCAAAGCTATATAGTACATTAAATATTGTACAAGAGATAGTGTGCGCGGACTTGGATACCTAGTCTATACATCTAAAAAAATAGTCCCTCGTATCCCTCCCTCACCTATTTACAATGTTGGAATTTTTTTAAAATAACAATGGCTAAATAAGAAAATGTATTAGAATTATTTTGGATAGAATAGCAGATTTCTGTTATCCGTTTTATTTGTTAATTGTTACCTTCAATTTGTTTGTGTTTTAAAATTTCAATTTTTACGGTAAGATTAGAGTAATATGTTGAGAACTATTTAGAGATCAAATCTTGCACAGCGAAAGTAAATAACAGAAAAAAAATGGTGTCGATGAATACAAATATCATTAACTTTTTAATGAAATAGTAAATAGGCGCGCATATATCTTATGTACGGCCTTTAGTTGTCTATACAAGACTTAAAGCAAGTCTGCAGTAGTATTTGAAGTAGGGATGAGCAAATATCGTTCGAATCGAATTTTAATATTCGATGCGATTCGAAGGATATTCTTGTTCGATTCGAAACGAAATTCGAACGAATAATTCTAATTGTTCGAAATTCACGAATTATTCGAAAAAAATCGAGTGATTCGAAATATTTTTTGTAATTTCAAATAACTCGAAAAAATTCGAATTATTCAAAAAATTTCAAACAAAAAAAAATTGCGTATAATACAATAATTATTCTGGAACTTTCAAATGATTCGAAAATTCGAATTTTTTGATTCAGAACGAACAATTCGTAAGTTTGAATTATTCGCACACCCCTAATTTGAAGTCAAACAAAGATTGGACGCTATTCCTGAGAACTGAGTGCGGCGCTTTTTTCTACCTTCACCACCTTCAGGAATACAAGATGGTGTGATACATGTGATACAGAAATTAAAAGTGATGATAGCTCAGTTGTTAGCGTGTTCGAACAAAGCGTTGACTGACGTTGGTCTGAATCTCTGCGAATGAACCCAAGCTTTCAGTGAGGGAGAACACCTTTATGAAATAATAGCATTGTGGTGGAAATTTTCTTATGTCTAACTACTCAGGTTGAAATTCTGTTACCCAACATTAATCGGTGTAGTTCGCTAGTAGCTCCACTTGTGAACTAGTACCTCCGGCTTACTGTATCTACTACCTTGGATCATATCGTAATTTACCATAAGGTGAGGAGATTCTGAGAAAATGCTAAAAAACTTGTTTAACAAATTAGAAAAGAAAAAAAATTTAATAACGTAGGAAAATCCTGACGTATACCCACCCTCTCTGGGGAAAGAGTGGGTTATACCCAACTTGCATAACTCACTAAAGCCACGGTGTATCATCCGCCGCTTGATAGGGGTGGCCAAGGATCGGTTCTGCTATCGTCTTGCGGCAGCGTGGTGAACTTTAGCGTTCATTAAACAATTGATAAACAGTATAAGATACTTTCACTTTTTACATTTGTTACTCTCATAAACTACGCAACAGATTTTTAATACAACAGAATTTATTGTGTGAAAGGTCGTGTATATAATGTACCTATACTATACTTATATAATGTAAAGAAAACTGATGTATTGTTAACTGTAGCGCCGTCATCTACAGTACGTTGCTTATTAACATAGACTTACATTTAACAATTTCATGTGTGCGCGCTATTCGAAGTTAGTTCTTGAGTACCGTTTGTGCGGGTGCAACTTCAGGATCACTTGTAATTAGACGTTTCGTTCTGAAACAGTAATTAAGAACTAACAAATAGGTAATTTTCGGGCGTTTATATTGCTGACGCTTGCTAAACCATATGAGATACATCAACACGATGTATTAGGGAATTGTATGTCTAAAACTGTATATATAAAATACTTATGAAAAGATATATGGTGTTGTTATATGACTCGTATCTAAAGATAAAGCATACTAACCATTTTTGTCTTTAACACATTATTGAAAAATAGTTATTTATTTTCGACGTTATATCTACCGATATATATGCCTTAGAATATTTAAGGGAGTAAGAAATTACTCTTTATCTTCTGTATCTATACATATAATAAAAATAATATGTCTATTTGTAATATCTAAATTAAAAAAAAAAAATACTGATTGGGTATGAAAATATATACGATACTGATAACAAAAAGACAATTTTAAAAATTTTTTCGGTCTGTCTGTCTGTATGTCTGTTTATTCCGGGTAATCTCCAAAACGGCTGGACTGATTTTGATGGAAATTTTACTGGCAAATAGCTGAAATTACAGTGAAATACTTAGGCTACTCTAAATTAGACTCGGTGTTAACCGCGGCTTCGTCCGCAATTATATCTCCAAAATGGTTGAACAGAATTTCATAGAACTTTCACCAACAGGTGGCGGACTTTGAAACAAGTAATTTAGTCTATTTTAATTTAGACTAGCTGTTAACCATGACTTCGCCCACAACGCTTCAAAACGGTTAAACCAATCTTCACGAAACTTTCATTGGCTTTAGTTATCTGACTTTATAAAAAGTAATTCAATAGATTTTAGTTTATACTAGCTGTTAAGTGTGGCTTTGCCCGCAGTACTATCACCAAAATGGCTAGACAGATCTTCATGAGACTTTCATTAGTAAATAGCTGACCATATAAAAATAATTTACGGTAATTTTATTTTATACTAACTATCAACCGTGGCTTCGCCCGCAGTGCTTTCTCCAAAACGGTTAGACCAATTTTCACGGGACACTGGTAGACAGCGAACCATATAAAATGTAAATGTAGTTATTCTATTTTATACTAGCTATTACCTGCAACATTGTCTGTATGAAATTAAGTAAGATTTCAACTCATTATTTTTTTTATTACAGAAATAATTATCAGCTTATTATTTACAATTCGACCTCATAATTATTAATAACTTTGAAGGTATAAGAGATCTTCATAATAAGATCTTAGACCACAAACGTATTACGTAATGAGTTCCATGGTAGGTACAATTTCTTGCGGAATAAATAAGCGTTTATTTTTTGTGTAGTCACAAAATCATGATTATAATAACAATGTAATGTAAATGTAAATCTTTATTTCAAGTTTGTAAGTTATTGTTTCATGAGTTCCTTACACAATTAAAGTGAGCACTAATATGGTGGGTTAAAATTCCAAATATGTTGCTGATGGTAAACCTCATTTGACACACTTTTAGTATTCATATATGTACACATTACATGTTACAGTAGATGGTGTGCGTATCGTATATACGAATCGTTTTCTAAGAGTATTTCTGTAATTGTAGATATTCTCACAATTTTACATTTCTTTAATTCAATTTTAAAAAACGCGTGCGGAGCCGCGGTTACAGCTAGTACTTTATAATATCAATTAATGCATTTGAAGATGCCCCAGACTTAAAATAACGCAAAATAAATATCGTTGTTTTTATATAGATACTCATGAAGTATCTAGGGATTCGTTTAACTGAATCACCAAAGAATATACTCTATTTTAATAGTTTAAACACTTATGTTTACCACTGTCACTACATATTATAGAGTCCTCTACCACGTTTGTCCATCCGTCTGTTCACGACAAACTCAAAAACGGATCAACGGATTTTCATGCTTTTTCTATTAGTTGGTAAATAAAATAATTCATGAGTAAGATTTAGGTAATAATTTGTCAAGGTTTTTTAATCATAGCGGGACGACGTCCACCGGGCCCGCTAGTATATTATATATTGCACCCATACGACGCTATATATAGGTATGCCATACATATTAATTAAATAATGAGGTGTAACTCACCATAATCTATTTCATTATGCTCGTATAAAGTATGTTATTGCATTTACTATATAAGTAGGTATATTATAGCTGTTGCGATATTTCAAAATATCTCATTCGTTTTATTTTTGAAAGCAACAAACTATCACAAAGAGTGTCCATCGACACAAAAAGATTACATTGGAACATTAACTTATTTAGTTAAATAGATATAGTACAATTTACTATACCTGCCTATAGATTTTGAGAAGGGCTTTTTAGATTTACGTGAATTAAAAATACAATTGATGTTTTTCTAATATAACGAGATCGTGAGAAGGAATATTTGTTCACTTCTACTGGTACCTCTGGCTAAACCTGATGACACATATCAACAGCATGTGTTAAGGAATTCTGCATTTAGAAAATATTTGCAGAAATGTCCGCGATCGTAGGTGTCTATCACCTGAGGGTATCTAACTCACAGCGATTCCTTTTGTCTGTTATATAGGTACTAAATTATTAAAAAGTAATTAGTTATTTACGATGTTATTTCTATATAATTAACTGTAGTAGTCAAACATATTAGTTATTTTGGGCATTCAACGTATATATGTATAATCTGTTCTTAGTAGTATATCATTTCAATGTATATCGTGGGAAGATATCACAGCCTTTAAATATCCCGCAACATAAAGAGATGTTTTTGTTTGAAGAGTATTATTGTGTATTATATAATAATTTTAAAAAATGTGTAAATGAACATTGAAATTAATTATAAATTTGAAACAAAAACCAAGTGGTAATCAGCTCTCAAATTTTAAGCAAATATAACTTTTCGAAAAAAAAAAAAATTTATCGCAACTCATGACACAATCTTCAATTAATTTTTCACGACACCATGGGTGGGTAGTATTTCTGGGTGATATTGAATTAAATGTAGTGTGTTCATTATGAGAAATAGTGATTTGTCCAGTATCATCGTTTAGAAAAGTAATGGATGCACAATACAATCAAATGGTGGATCCAAGACAAAGATTGCCATTGATGAACTGTACAACGATTAAAATGAATGTAAGTCGTTTATACATGTATTATACATAGGTATAGGCCCTAGCGAAGCCTGGACCGGTCTCTAGTATCTATTATAAGGGCCATAGATCACGGCTATGGCTTTAAAAATATGTATTTGTATAATATTTTCGGATTAAAATCTTATGAAATTAAATTTTCTTATGAAATGTTGTAAATGGAAAAATAATATAATTCCTTAATTTAAAGATCGTACAAAACTAAAAAAAAAAACTTTTTTTTCGAACTAACTAACCGTAGTCAGACTGATGGGCCTACACAGCTTCACCAGGCTTTGAAGGAGAGCGCTTAGGGCACTCGGCTGAAGTACCATATATATTGTTGTTCTCTGCTAATTTAGTACTCAGAAAGTATACTTATTCATATAGAAATTGATACTCCCATCTCTTCTTCTTCCTAGCGTTTTCCCTACTTGGTGCCAGAGGCCGCTTTCCTAATAAACTTACCCACTTTGCCCGATCTTCGGCATCCTTTTGTGTGAGGTTATTTTCTCTTAAGTCCGTCTTCACCGCGTCTAACCAGCGTTTTTTGGCCAATCCGCGAGACCTATCATAATATATATATAATAATATATATCATTACTTATAATATATTAATAATAATTTATACATAAAATACCAATCACACATATTTTTAAGTTTCGTAAAAAATATTGATTGTCAAAAGTATCAACTGACTGTGATGAAATTCTGTACATGTGTAGCATATATCATTGTGCAATTCATACAATATAGCAATTGTCAAAATATGGTCTGAGACATTTAAGTAGACCAAGGTTTGGTGCAGACTACAGTTCTGAATTCTTGATTCCTTGACATCAGATAGGTACCCGAGTAGTTTAGTGTTCGGTTAATAAGTAAATTTATTTCAAAATTAAATTAATGAAACTACGAAAACGAGTATTTGAAGAAAATTTTTTTGAATGTGCGATGTATCGACTACGACTTGGCTTGTGGGACTAGTATCTCAAATTTCTGTTGTGTAACATTTCATTTGTTATAATGTTACTTACAAGTAGGTGCATGAAAAGGTAATTGATAACGTACTGGATACCTCATAAAATGACGAGAATACGAAGGTAAATGTAAAAAGCCTTCATTGCTGCATATACCTATATTGATTATAATCTAAACTTGTATTTATCTCTGTATTTATATTATTAGCGATCGGTTTTTTCTCTTACAGCTTATCCTTCGGCAAAGACATCCATATTCTCTTATTGTGCTACTTGGATTCACGCTGAACCAGCTACTTCTTTTATCTGTTTCATATTCTTTTAATATCCGTAGAGTACCATTTCATTATTAATTTACTCCATTTCTATTTGTGTATCTTATTTTCAAGGAAAATAACACCATATTTAGGTTCTGTGAACGTGCGTTTCCTGAAGTGTCTTAATCACACACATTTCTGAACCTTTTGTATCCGATTCGTACAATTTAGATGTAAAAGGGGTACATATGATTTTCGTGACTCAAGGCTAAAATATGTAATTAGATAAAATGTTAAACAAAACGTTAAAATCTTGTCGAAGAATAGATGCTAAATGAAGTTCATTAGGCATAAAAATGAGCCCAACGCCGGCGGCGACAGAGCTGTGCGACAGACGCGCTCGTGAATTATACTATTTAATTTCAAATTATACCAAAAACACCCGGGGACAGAGGTGCGGTCGCGTACCGAGGTACACGAGCCCTGGGAGATGTGGCGAGTACAGGAGCGGGGCAACAAGCTAAGGGCAGAGCCGCAGGGGTGCCTATTAGGGCGGCACACACGGCATAAGTACAGAGTTTTTTCGTCCCCCCGTGATCTAACAAGCGATACTGCACCTTACTGCATCTGCTTAAAGTTCACACGGTCTCGAAACCGCAATCATTTAATTATTTCCCCATTATTTGATTCGCCACCTCTTTCAAAATGGCGGCAAAAAAAACGCGACCCGTAAACCACTAGAGACGTTAAACACAGTAGAAAAGTTGCACCATTTTATTATTTGCTACACACCTACAATCTTACAATTCAGATACAAGTGGATTGAGCTAACATCGTAGCCCTGTGCATTCTATTATGTTGCAGACGTTCGAACTAGGCTTCGTTCTATATTTTTTAAAGAAAATCTATACTAATATATAAAGCTAAAGAGTTTGTTTGTTTGTTTGTTTGGTTGAACGCGATAATCTCAAGAACTACAGATCTGATTTGAAAGTTTATTTTAGTGTTAGATAGTTCATTTATCGAGGATGGCTATAGGCTACATATCATAACGTTTAAACCAATAGGAGCTGAGCACTAATGAAGAATGTCTCAAAATCGGGCTATTTTGGAAGCTTTCGATGCGTGTTAATGTCAGTACTATATGCGTTGCCATGGTAACGCGATAACAATCTCTCGCAAATATTTTCATGGTTTATTTTGTGTTCCTATTAAAACAGTTAATTCTACGTTATTTTTGTTTCCAATTTTTAATTATACGTGGTACGTTTATATCGCAAACATTTCTAAAGTTTATTTTGTGTCGCTATTCAAAAAGTTTAGTAGTAATAATATTCATCCAATAAGATAGTCAAAGGAATTAATCCATACTGCCAATTCTGAAGTAGTTAATATAGGTAGTTTTTTTTCTATATCCAAGATATAAGCTAAGTAATGCGTGTAAAGGTATAAGCGCCAAATCCTCTATGTAATATTTCGTAAATTTTTATCTTCTTAATTTTCAAGACAACAGAATTCATGCGGTATTATTTATCTTTCATTTCATTTATGCACAATAAACGAACCATATTACATAAAACTCTACCAATTTAACACAATATACAGATAAGTAAGACAAGATTATGAATAAAATATAAAATCCACTACATGACAGACTAAAATCCCGCCAAAAACTCCTCAAAAACTTTATTCTACGTTAGTTTTGTACCCAATTTTTGATTTGTGATATATTACGTATAATAAAAGTAAAGTTAGTGTATTTTATATTAAAAATATCCGTGATGCTACAAATATCAACATTTTTTTTAATTCTGTGGATATGTCTTTTTTTTTATTTGTTACGGGTAATCTCCGAAACGGCTGGACCTATTTGAACGGTTTTTTTTTCTTAGAAATGACTACGCTATTGATCTAGCAAGGTATTAATAGCTTCACCGGACTACAAGTAATATTTGAACGGGAATTTTACGGACAAATAAGTAACTAATTAGCTGTTTTATTTTAAGCTAGCGGGTTCAGCAAACGTTGCCCGCCCTGATAATAAGACAAACTATACCTATACCTTGCCCAATAATCATTTTATATATTGGTGAAAACGGCATGAAGATGCGTAGTTTTTGATCTTATCGCGAACAGACATATAGACAGACGTGGAACAGGACTTTTTCTTACACTATGTAGTGATAAGCTGTTATCCGTGCCTTCGTCCATGTGAAATTAATCAAAAATATGTTGTTCACTGTAAACATACACGAGCTGTACTGGACCCCAAGATTTTTTTATACCAAAAGGCAGCAAACAGGCTGACGGCCCACCTGATGGTAAGTGGTTAACGTCGCCTATGAACAACTGTAACACCAAGGGTATCGATGTTGTAATTGAAAGTCATGTGTTTATATGTGATTTAAATTATAGCAAGGTATGATAATAATTATATCGACACTATGGACATATTATATCTATATAATAAAAGATTTAACACAGATTGTTCGAAAATGTATAGCTTAATGTTTTCATTACTTTCTTATATAGTGTAAGTGGGCACTAAGGGTCATATATAGCAGTTTAAAGTTCCAGTTATGTGGCTGATGATAAATCTCTTTCCATTCGATTCACTATTCATATTCACATATATAATGTACAAGTACATGTTACCTGTTACAGTAGCTGATGTGCGTGTGATACTTACAAATATTTTTGAAAGAGTATTATTGTAATTTACACTAGATATGTGATCAAAATTTTACATTTATTTAATATATTAAAAAAAAAACGCGTGCGGAGCCGCGGGCAACAGCTAGTCAATAACAGTTTCTTGTAGAAACACACTCTCTCTCTCCAACTCTTATTCAAACGTAATACATAATTACTTATTGCCAATGTTCAAGTTCCCGAATTACGATGGGGTATGGAGAGTTTAAATTTTTTTTTTAATATTTAAAATGTATTGAAGTTGTAAAAAAAACTTTATAACCCCTAAAATAGGATAATTTTTCAATGAAGTAACGACTTAATTACCCCTTTCGCAATAAATACAAAAATATTTGACGAAATAATAAATACTTTATGTTAATAAATTTTTGTTGTTTATTTTGTATATACGTAGTTATTTGTTTTTAGAATAAGTACTTACTATTTATTTCTATCTTAGTTTTCTATTTCAATTACTTATTTCTACATATGATACATATGGTACATATATTTGCTATACCTACGAGTATCTATACCCGTAGATATAATACATTCAACGAAACGAGTTAATTCTTTCTTGTAATTCTTTCACACTAGGTATTTTACAATCGTCTTCTTTTTAGATATAATTAATTATACATATATTTAAATGTATTATTCAGATATCTGTTTGTTACAGTTAATTCGTGATAACTAAGTGTATAAACAACTTTAGAAAAAAAGGTGACTATATTTTTTGAATTTTTAGAATTTGTTTGATAGTAGGGCTTTTTATAATGACTGCCTTAATATAGAACGTTTCCATGGACAAGTCTTCATATCCATGTCAAAAGACATAGTTAACACAGAGATTCTTGCATTAAAATATGACCTAGTTTTAAAACTTTAAACCTAAGATTCACACAACGAAATAATATATTGCAACACTCGGTTGTACTTTCCGAGAATCGAAATCACTAATTTCCTGCCATTCTAACAACTTAGCTTTAATGCAACATATATCAGATATATCTTCCTGACTTCTTGTGTCATGAAGTTGTTTGAAGCCGGGACCGCACGTTCGGTAGTAATGTATAATTGTAGAACCCATGATAAATGAAATGTCAAAGGATATTGGTAGCCAAGTACAATTAGATCCGAAATAAGCTTCCCGGAAATTTATTTTATTCTAATATCCACTCATGACTTTACATACTAAGATTAAATAATAATAAAACATAACTTATAACCGTTACCCAAACGTACAAACTTGTGAAACTTTATCTCTATAATACTTATAATACCTATTGATACAGAAAACCAGTCCCCGTAACCATTCGACTACGATATATAGGTAGGGGAGAGTGGAGTAATTGAGAACGGCGGGTAATTGGTAACAGTTAGATATTACGAACTAGTATTGTCACTGTAAGTCGAACAACTATTAAGCTATTGCATAGCTTCGCTTCTATCTCGGGCATTGAGCATGGAGACCGAATCCAAAAATTCCGTAACGAAAAAACCTAACAACTCCACTCTGCCTACCATGCAGCTCGGCCGAGCGTTCGCTTAACGTATATATGGTACGACTGTACAAAGCTCGCACGGATCGAGATGAGTTGCTCCGAAATCGGACGAATACGTAATCAGCTGTTTGTGAGAAAGTATACTGGTGTATAGGTATTTATCATCTATGTACAACAGTGAATATCTGTACTCGTATACTTTGTGTACAAAGTGTTTTCCTGAATAACCTACATGTATTGTAAGATAATAAAAATATTTTGAACAATATTAACTTCTCATTTATTTAATAAAAGAAAAAAAAAGGTTTTCTTATCGGTCACCACGCTCAAAAAGTGTAACTTGAATTAATATCAAAGAAAAAAAAAACAAAGGAAAAAAAAATACTGCATAAATAAAATAAATAAATAGTTATAATTGCATAAGTTAATAAAAAATGCTATGCAATAGCTTTACCGCGGCAGTCCCCGCGTGCCACACGTATTTTTTTTTGTATTTTTGGTATAATTTTTGTCATTAGTAATAACACATGTAAGTATCTTATTTTTCAGTTCAAAGGTATTGTGTTTTTGCTCATATCATATACACAGTATCTGTTTTCAAATGCAACATAGATTGAAGTTAATAAAAAATGCTTTTGAGAGTGGCGACAATTTTTATGTATATTGACTGATTCTGATAATTGGGAACGGCATTAGGTAAATAATTTGGAACGTTCCCAACCCCTTACCCTCCTAATTACCCATAGTAATGCTGGCTGATTGTGTAAAAATATTTAAACTTTACAAATTATTTCAGATGCCTCGTAATTACGTATGAAAGACCGATAGAACGTCTTTCTTAATTACTTCATACCGTTCCCATTTCCCCCACGGGATGATTTCAATTACCCCATAGGGTATCGGGTAAACAGGAACGGCAATGTTTTTTGTTTTAGTTTATATTTTTATTAAAACGTAAATTTAAAATAACTTTTTATGACTACTAAGTACATAGATAACTAAAGTCATGTAGCAATAAAATTTGATTTAGTTTATAGCTTTTTTCTATTATTTTTTAGCGTTTGAAGTTAAGTGTTCCCAATTCCCCCACTCTCCCCTACATTATTTCAAAAAGTACTTCTTTAATAAGAGATAGTTAGTGGTGCGCACGCTGACTTCAATTAATATTTATCGTCAAATATAACTCTGTTTGTTTAGATAATAAACAGCCATTGTCTTTATTATAAAAGCTATAATATAAAAGGTTTTATTTTTCGAAATGTAAACGCTGTTGACTTGGAAAAGTCAATAAAAAGCCTAAAGTATAATAGTAATAACAAATATTTGCATTAATTTTATAACTATGTACGAATATACATTGAGTTAGTTAATTGTAGATAAATTTTCTTTTAATCTCAAAATATAAACTTTTTCTTTCAATATAGGAAAAAGATAAAAGAAATAAGACATTAACAGATAAAGTATAGTTTGCACAGCACGGCAAATCTTTACACAGCATATCAACCAAATATTTTTTTAGAAAATATGACAACATCAAAGAATTTTTATAGTGATTACAAGATTGTTAAAAAGAGGAATTCCTGAAATAATTGGTGCTAAAAAAGGGCGTGAGAAGTGACCTGAGGTCGAGTATTAAGTCACGAGTTTTTTAAAGATTTGTTCCAGAAGCAGATATGAAACAATTTAATTATCAGTTATTTGATATAAGAAAATTACGTCCAGATAAAGCCTTTTATTTATTAAAGATGACGTATTATATCTAGAAGAATTTGCTTTGTAACCACAAACAATATTATCAGTTCTAAAATTGAGCTTCTTTAAAAATATGCTATGAAATATTTTTTTCAATCCTGGTTACCCGTATCACATCGTGGACTCCATATACTACTCTCGCAACTCCAATATACTACGCAGATGGATGAAATATAATAATTCTAAAGTTTTTGGTCTATACAACACCGTAATAAAGATGGTCATTACAACGTATTCCGACTGCAGTATTTGTTTCAAAGTTTAGTGTGTTATCTAAGATCTATATTTTTGACAAATATTACATTTTCGGGTGCATACCTCTATCAGTCAGCAGGAACCTAGCATCATTTATAATTATTTGTTACTTGCACGATAATGATACTTGTATATGGGTTGTTTTCCAAGCCGATGGTAGTTTTAACGTTCATAAGTGTCTTCTCAGGGCCTTAATTCAATAAACGGTATTTTGGTTTGATTTGATTAGACCTTATACCTATAACATCTATCTGATTCAGTGTAACTTATAAGCCAAACGTTACTGAACAACAGACTGTGAAATGCTGAAAACAAGAAGTGGCCACCAGCGCTGGGCTCGGTTATAACATCCATTATTATGCACTGGAATAGTGAATACGTTGCATTGTCTGCCTGCGCAGAATTAGGCAAATTTTCAACTTGACCTAGGTGACCGTTGCTACAATTAATTCAATATTCATTTTGGTACTATCGACTATGTATCGCATAAGTATATGAGTAGGTATATAATTTATCATCTTTTAGAACAGTGACATCCATAACAGCCAACTATTTAAAATTTCATACAGTGCTCTTCGCATTACGAACCTACGCAAGTTAATTGAAGAGCCACCTCACCTGATAGATCATTAAATAGAATGAAACTTGAAACCCTGAGCCAAGCCATGCGTCGAACCCAAAACAAACTCTATTGTTCAATAGAATGGTATTGTCCCAATTAAATGAATATTAGACAAGCCATTAGAGAAACGGGAGCGTCCGTGGTTCGCATTCAACACAAAATAGTAATGTAATTGATCCGGGATATAGACGGGCAGGTGTTGCGGTGACGCGAGGAGGGGCGGGGGGTAGCGTTTTCGGATGTTTGGACAGCGAGACAATGCAGCAGGAAACGAAGCGAAAACGAACCTTTATGAAGGTGTGATAAAGGATCTTAAAGATGTTTAAAAACTGCCGAGTGTTATACACCACAGAATGTTCTATAGGTATATACGTACAAACATTGGTTTGAGGTGTCAGTACGTCGAGAGTAGTCGCGTTACGGTGGTAGGCGCACTCGAAGCTCGAACTCCTAATGAGGTAAATCGAGCCAACGCAGGGCCCAACTTAGGTATACGTTTCGTAAGACGGAGGGCCCTAACTAAATCATACGAAAAGTAACATAAAACTACTGTCGCATAATTAAAGTGATAACTAACCATTAACTAGTTTTTAATTATATTAAATTCTTAAATAGTTATTGAACATTTTCGTGTAGGTATATGATGTGCGATAAAAACCTGTATTTACTCTTGCGTTGTACCCAACGTTGTTCTCGGATAAGTCCCACACATGTGTATGAACACAATCGAACACGTCTTCAAAAAAAAAAAATGTCTATTGACTAGTTGCACATAGGCCTATCTAATTTAAATGGGATTATAGGTGAAAATTTGTTTAGCACTATCGCTATTTTGAAACAGAAAAAAACAATTTAAATTTAGTGTAGTTGCTATGAATAGGGTATCTAATATCAATAAAAAATATTACGATTCCCAAAAATGAATTCTTTAAATTCCAAATTCATGCCACGAACTTATGTAAGTTATTAATTCGTGGACTCAAATAAAAGACTACAAAACTTACGTACCATTTTTATACCGATGCTATCATAATTACCAATTGCATAATTATTTGTACTGGATATTATTAATAACAAGTAGTTAACAAATACACCATATAGAATCATAAATTCTATTTATTTTCCAAAGGGGCTCGGACCACTATGATACCTTCTGAATACATACCTGCAAAAAAACTCTTTTATTTCGTTTCCGATAAGTGCTTGCAATCCGCTCCTTATTGGGTTACCACCTTTAATCATTGTCGCTTTGCGTTGAAAGATAACCCGAGACGTTCAGTAAGTTGGTAACGATGCGCCCGACAACCGGGACGCAGCGTTGTCACGTTCAATCAGCAGGCTCCAGCCACCTCTGTTCTCCGCTCTGATTGTGTAATCAATACTCTTTTGATTTGATCAAATAAAAAAATGAGTAATTGAATCCTATTCTGTAATACGGCGACGCTTTAAACTTTACATCGATTTAACAGGGATCTTGTTTGTGAGGTTTCCTGTTGTAAATTGATATCATTTTCATTCCAAGGACTGACATTTTATGACTACCTAACTAGTTATACCACCGCATATTATTTAATTACAAGCACCATTCCTACAGTACGTGCGTATATATTCTAGTAACTACCAGCGAAACTCATTCCTATAGTGAAGTAGTTACCTCCTTCAATGATTTAAGCGACAATAGTGACATCGATCTCTTCAACACTAGATGTCTGTGAAGTTGATATACAAAGATAGCGGAATTGTGAAACAAAGATGAGTTCTGATATTCAAATCAATAGTTCTGGAGTTCTTGAAATTTAGAAAAATAGTTCTGCATATTAAAGACCCCATAAGGGCATATACCATATGGGGTTGCCAACTTCACGCATACAAAGGAGTTCTGGGCTCCTTTACAATAGTTCTGGAGTTCTTTACAATATGAGCAATAGTACTACATTATTAAAGCCGTGGCAACCCATTGAAAATCACACTACAATAATGAAGCCCAGAACTCTTTAGAACTATTTAAAAATTGAGAGTTTGTTTTTTTTTTATATGGTGTGATTCAAGTATTGTTCCCAGTTGTAGATTTATGGCCAGATCCATGAAGTCTGGGCCTAGGACGGCAGGCAAAATTTTCGAAACTGCTAACACTTTAACGGCAGGCTCGCTTTATGTTTTTTTGGCACTTTAATGATCTCAAAGTTAAAAAAAACAGTTTCGTCTTGGTTTGGTTAGACTTGCGAAAAAAATAACGTGGGCCGACTGTGGCAGCAGTCGGCAAATGTAATGTTTAAATACGTAAGTACCAAAAATTATTCAATTATATAACCAATAAAAAGTTTAAGTAGATAAAATTGGACAGATTTCAACATTTGAAACTTACATATTTAATCTTTATAATCGCTTCCTTACAGAGGAAAACTGGCGACATACCTTGGGAATCCTAAGACGACATCAAACGTAAATCTGCCACCGATTGTTCCATGTTGTGAAAACAGGAACTTTCATGCAAGTCTTTTAGCGCAGCTGTACAGTACATAATTAAACTGTTTACCAAACTTATTACAATCAATCCCATGATTTCAGTCTGGATTCATCGGCCTACGTCTTCCTATTTATCATATAGGTAAATTAAAATTAATTGTGTTATCTGACTTTAAAAAACCGTTTAATAAATAATAAGTATGAAAGTAAATACTTTCAAAATGTTTACAATTTTAAACTACAGTAGAGCGGTATTCGAAAACTCAATTTTGTATAGTCTGTGGAAAATATCAACATTGTCAATGTCACATTTTATTGTTATAAACATAACCTTATTAGTAGATTCAAAACCGTAGAAATGTTGAAATCAATAATAAATAAATTAAACCTATATCAAATAACATGTGGATTCCACACAACAGCTTGCATGAACGAGGTAAGGCTACTTTCAAGGCTGAGAGTAGTAGATAACTCGGAGATTGGAATGAGAGCCATGGCTGAAGGAAAACCACCAAAAATAATTTGTGTTTATAATAAAAAACGTACGTATAATCTTTTAATTGTACCTATTAATCTGGTTTATTTAGAAAAAATTGACGCCTTTAAAAAGAATACCGAAATTTCAATAAGCTTAAGTTTAGCTATCGAAAATTTACACACTTTTTTTAGCACACAAATTACCCGTATATAAAAGTATGTATTTCACTGATTTATCAGTATTGATGCTACCTCTAACAACGTGTAGGTATTTTTACTAATTACAGCACTCTTGGTTTCAATTCCATCTCATATCTCATTATAAAACCTAGTTCAAAGTTTCCTAGAATTTTATCACAATCACACCAAATTTTAAAGTGACTACAAGCACTAGGAAACATACTAACACTTGTATACCATTATTTTATTTAATGAGAACATCAGGCACATTGATGGATTCAGACATTGTTGATGTATGTCATAAGCAATCTTTACCATAACATTATTGTTTATTTATACAGTTATATTAGTCCTATAGAATATATAATGATTTATTATTATTACTAATAACATATTCCAGCACAACAGGAACATTTTTATCTAGAAACTGAATTCCAAATCAAAATAATACCCATTGGTATGATAGAATATTGAACAGGATTATCTGATACACTTATATATAAATAACCTAGAATGTGCAATACTATTAATTAAATATAGGTACTATCTAAATGGAATAATTATTACTTTATAATTGACACAACATGATTGTAAATATCAAATATCATCATGTGTTATATATGCTGTAAAGTAATGTATAACAAATAAATTGATTCATTATTCAAAATTCCAGGAGTGGGTTACATAGGTGATAGAGTAATGGTAGCTATCAAAGGACAAAAGAAAAAAGGCATTTTAGTGGGAATGAAACAAACACAAGAAGTCAAAGTTCCCAAGTTTGACAGCAACAATGTTGTGCTTATTGATGACAATGGCACTCCGCTGGGGACACGGATACATGTGCCTATCCCCACCATACTCAGAACCATATTGAAAGAGAGGACTCATGCAAAAGGAGCAGATTACACTAAGTTACTGGCGATAGCTACTAAATTTGTATAAAAATAATGTTTATATAGTACAAGTAATAAAATAAAAGTAGCATGTAAATAATAAATAGATTATATTATTATTTTTTTTTATAAACATCATTATCACTTAGTTAAATCAGTTGCTATTAGTGAAATCCTGATCTTAGACACTGAAAAGTATTGTTTATAGAAGATTATATGAGCCCAAACATAACATCATTTTAAAAAACCTTAGTCATCTTACTCTAGCAATTAATATAGATTTTATATATTTTGCAATTACTATAACAGAAAAACTTGCATTCATTAACCAACTTCAAAAAAACGGAGGTTATCAATTTGACTGTATGTTTTTTTTTTATGTTTGTTACCTCATAACTTTAGACTGGGTGAACCAATTTTGATGATTCTTTTTTTATTTGAAAGCTGGTGCTTCCCGTGTGGTCCTATTTTTACTTTACTTCCAATACATCCCTAGGTAGCACACATATATTATATATTTTATTAAATTTGTTAATTTGATAAACTATTTATTTTCCGCTTTTTAGTACCTCATGGGCTTTTTATTGATATTAAAGTTGGTTAATTATTTTTATAAAATTCTTTCCCTATTAGAAAAACAAATTTCATAATTGAGAGTACAGTATAAGTAATGAATGCAAATGGATTCGCTGGTGATTACTAGTTAATACTAATTCAATGTACTCTTCTCAATTGAGTTTGTATATTCAACATACTCATGTCACATGATTTGAATGATAATGATAACTACCTCATAAATATTTTCAAGTATTCCTTAGAAAGCTGAGTGTTGGAGTCATATCTTAATATTAATGGAAAGGTACAAAGAAAGAATGTTTGATTGAAATTTGAAAATTTATTAAAACTTATAGTCAGTTATACTTGAGAGTTGACTTAACTATACAGACACTGCTTTCATTCCATTCCCGATACAATGGGTGTTGCCAAACAACTTGTACTATCTTTACTCTGATTAAGTTAACCAGTAGTACAGTAAAATATAACAAAGTTTACAGGTTGCAGTGGACGCGGCATGATTTTGGTTCTAAACAACATTTAAATAAACTGTAAACTTTCACCATTGTAAATAATCTGATTATTAAGAGGAAATGCGGTCTATAAAAAATTTGTAGAACAGTTATCAACATAAGTCTACTTCTATTGCACTCTGCCTGAAGTATCAAATAGGGCAGAAGTAACAACTGCACCTTGGATTATACCTATAACAAATAGACGAAATTTGGATTTCGTATTCTCCTTTCTCCTCCTCGAAAACTGAACCGATTCTAATTCTTTATTTGAAATGAATATAATAATAAAAAGGAATTTGACGATGTCTACAGTGTTTTCTTCTGTTCACTAACATTTATATTTTTAGACAATTTTACAAAATCAAAACAAAGTGACTGTGATAGATATATATACTGCATGGTATATATATATATATATATATACTTTCTTCTTTACGCCCATTGTTCGAGGATAAAATAAAGGAATACATATGTGTAGAATAAACCTGCTCGCGATTCCTCTTAAAATTGTACAGAAAGCACGCCGCGCCGCCCACTCCCTGCAGAAGGCTTTAAAATTTTCATATTGTAAATAACATGAATTAGTTACAGCTGTAACAGATACTGATTCAATATACTAATCCGAAGTTATTCACTTCGTAAGCTAGATACATTGTAAAATAAGAGTTTACGGCTGCAGAAATCTGACTCCAATATAAAGTCTAAAAAACACTAATGCAGAGAAAACGTGTTAGATATAGGTCATAAATATTATAGTGATTGAAGAATTCATAACACAACTTCCACGAGCTGTAATATCTGTGACTAGAGTAAAAGATTCACATGAGGCCTCTGCAGTTTACTGACAGAGCAAGAGCTTACAGCGGATGTAGGCAAGTTCTACATAGCGACTGTTAGTAGTTACAATTTAAGTCATTTAATTTGAATATTTGTGAAGAAACTTTCATTCCGAGAAGTATCTTATATTCTGTGCACGTTCACTTTACAAACGTGAATTTATTTTTCCGCCTAGAGCCACATGACTTCGGGTTATAATATCTCGGTCTGGGGAGTTCCCCACACCCATTGTGAATCAGGCATAATAAACACAAAACATAATAATACAAATATTTAGTACATTTTATTGTAAATAAGATCTATACAAAATTATTAAATGGCATGAAACGAACGGAGGGACTTAGGAAAAGTTGTATTGTTTCGGCACTCTGTGCGGAGGCGCGGGTCTCAGGTGCGCGTGACCGTCGCGAACATCTGTGGGAGGAACGACCGTCATATGGAATTGGGAAGGAACAGGTACTGGAATTGTAATATTATATAAAATATTAAAATCTACAGTTAACGTTATCATGATAATAGTTATGGTTATTGCCAAATGACTTAGCGATGCTATAGCGGCAGACCAACCGATCACAACAAAACCTATGAGGCAATGGTCACACAATTAACAATGAAAGCAATTCTTGTATTAGCCTGTACTAACTCTAAAACTATACAATATAAATACAATACATACGTTACGGGCATATTTGTTAATTTCGTTAAAAGCTATTAAGAAATATTTCACAGCAGTTATGTTACACCAAACAACAAGTTTTAATATTAAAATATATGACAAAAAAAGAATCAAATTGGGTTAAAAAAATATTTTGTAAATATATGATTAGATCTTAGGTAAGTAACTAGTAAATATTGGAAATATTTTGAATAATTTGTGAAAGTTAGTTAACGGGCTTTATGGCTTACAGAAAGTAGTCGTGTCTTAATAACTAAAAACAATAGAAGTACTTATATATCAATGCATACATAAAAACGTATTGTACTGCGATTTTATTACAATTTTAAATCTGAGACTACCGCAACGGTTTAAACCTCCATTTGACTTCTATAGGTGTTTGTGAAGCATGAATATACAGATTCAAAAAGTTTCGGTTGCGTTTGATACGCTTCAACCATCGGCTCATTGTAGTATTACCACTTTGCCTATATTTATATTATAACGGCATTATAATTTCGAGACACTCATTTAACACGACCTTAAAAGAATGTACATCTTTTTGCAGGTATTTTTACATTGAATACGCGTATTGGTTTACTGGGACAGAAACATATCATGAATTAATAAGAAACCAGAGTTTGTGAAGCCTGCTGAGAATAATTAACATCGCTTCTACCTTTATATTTATGGCTTCAAGTCATCATTTCCATTGTACAATTATACAGTTTAGACATTTCTCAGACTGCTGTTAAAAGATTACGTAACAAAATTAATAATAAACTATTATAACTGTTCAAACAGAGCTTTATAACGCTAGATTTCTTTCTAATTCCACTAAAACGAACTTTAAATGCGCCCTTTATTAGTTGAACAAAGATATCCCGAAACAAAATCCAATCGTGTTTTTCTTGATAAACTAAAAATATTCGTTATTGGTTACGAAAGGGAAGCACCTTATATCTGTTCATAATGCAAATATTTCAATATTTAACTGGACACTTCTACATTCTATAAAAAAAATGACTTATTTTCGTTTTATATTTTGTAACGAGTGCAGCGTATTTGAAATGAAACTTATTTATAATCATTTTAGTTATAATGCATATTATCCATAATAAATATATAACATATTACCTATTAAGTTCATTTACAGAGATGCTGCAAAATACAGCGGTCTCACAATGTAGTTGTAACCTATGGACGTAGCCAGAATTCTTAGTTCCCAGTTTCAATGCCGGTAGGTATTATGTATTGTGAATACCTTTGTTTTACCCCATACTGCCTTCATAAATTTTTTAGTGGGAGTCAGGGACTGGCACTGCGTGTGCTCTCCCGACAGGTGTTGGTTCTCCAAGACGGTTTGAGGGGTCAAAGATGGTAGACCTCTCAAAGGGGGAGTGGGCGTTAGACACCCCTGACGAACTGTGGGAGTCGCATCTGCACAATGCGCTTCAACCACATGGACCTATGCAGATAAACTTCCAGGGCGACGAACATGTCCTCGTGCATCCCCCCCCCCCCCCCCACCTACCCAACGCCGCCATGTGGTTCCTCGATCGACCGTCGATCTGTATGGTTACGCGTTTCACAGACGGGGTTGTGCAAGTTAGGCAGAGGAGGCTAACATGCCATCGATATTAAATTGATTTTAAATGAAATTTAAGTTTAGAAAAATTTAAGTTTAGAAAAGAATTTAAGAATTTAAGTTTAGAAAGTTTAGAAAAAAAGACTTATTTCATTCAGAATCACTCCAAACGAATGTCTACTCGCAGCTTACTATGAAGAGCAACTGCCCCCTGCCCGTAACTAGTTACGTCCATATTACCTATACCAATTTTGTGAACGAATACTACTAGCATTCAGATAACTCTGGTTTGTTACGGATTTCAAGTTTAAGGTTTTCCTTAACTAAAGAAATATTGGAAATATAGAAACTTGTATTAGAGTATGCGCTTTACGCAACGCTTTAAATACGTTGTTTCAGTTCCTGTTGAAGTAAGCTTATATTCTGGTTAACTCGCAGTCTGTACACCTGTTATTAAACAAAATGTTTGTACCTACTTATTATAAGCCAATTACTTGAAATATATTAATCGTTATTTTGTTCGATTCGAAGCAGTCTGATTATAATAATAGATGACAGTACGTCACCAGAATTTCAGTTAGACGCGCTATATAATAACACAATATTATGTATTAACGTGAAAAAACTCAATGGAACCTAAATTAGGAACGCGGGTCTTTTCTATTATATAAATCTGTTCCAATAAAATACTAAATAACAAAAATTCTAAAATAATTCCAACAAAAACTAAATAAGTATATAAAATATTCTACATTCGATTTGACTAACATATAGATGTAAATAATTATTATAATATAATGTAGAGTCTTATAGTTAAATACAGTTTAAAATGTATATATGAATTAGGATGGGAGAGCGTCGTGTTGCACCTCACCACGTTACGCTCGAACCACAACATCTTACTGACATCATCTTTGTACTATCTACGCAATTCAAACATCTATTTATTAGGACTGTGCGAATATTCGAATTAAACAATTATTCGATAGCGAAATGAACCGAATAATTCGATTATTCCATTAGAACGATACAAATGAATATAACTATTCGGATTATTCAAATAATTTCAAATATACCAACAATCCATATCATTTTAATGATTATAAATAATTAGATGTTTATAAATACTAAATAATTATTAATATACAAAATTAGTTCAATAGATTCTGTCTGATCTGTCAATCGAAGGAATTTTAATTAAACTAGTTTGAGAATGCATTATAAATAAAGAAAGTTCATTGTTTATCTTATAACTATTAATCTAATAATCTTTCTTTATTTTAAAATTATTCAAATAATTTCGAATAGTTCATAGTTCGAATTATTGGAATATTCAGTTCGATTCGAGCATTATTCACACACCCCTACTATTTATAAGAAATTCTAAAAGTATCCTAAATACACATTACACCACTGAAGATACTGAAATCAAACTTAACTAATAATCAATGTACATTTAGCAAAATGATAGTAATGAAAATCTTATATGAATTTTTATGAGGATCGAATGGAGATGAAAATTTCTTAAAATATAGGGAATTTTCATTCCGAGAATTGAGAGTAGGCTCGATGCGAACGACGCGACGCAGTAATTTGTATAGTGTTCTAGCTAGAACGTTCGACAATGAAGGGATACGGACTAAAGGATTACGAAGGGGAAAAGGGAACAATGGAGCTCTACACGTCCACCACCATCTTCTTATGTATATCAGTGTTGCCCACCACGTTACAAAACTCCTCGAAAGAAATCTTCCCATCTTCGTCCTTATCTGCGAACAGGATTGTCTTATCCACTATCTGCTGGAGTTGCGTGTCCTTCAAGTTGTTACCAACCATCATCTTTAGTACCTGCGGGTAGTGTCCCATCACGTTACAACAATTGTTTTGACATTTAAAAATTATCCAAGTTTTCGGAACCCAAACACATACAAGTGTGCAAAGCCATATCACTACAACATAACTTAGTAACGAGGCACATGATTTATTATGGACGCTATTAACCCAAATGATAAGTAAATACACAAAACAAAATACATAATATGAATATTTGAAGTACCTGGAAAAGTTCTCCGTTAGAAATGAATCCATCATTGTCCATGTCGTATATGCGAAAGGCAAATCGCAACTTTGAGAGCTTGTCTCCCTTCACACTGAACTGCGACACGCCTTGGATGAACTCTTTGAAATCCACCTGGAACGACCACGCAGATACATTTCACTTAAGTGCGATAACCACGAACCTCTAATCTTCATTTAGAAAAAGACTTTGTAAACAACCCATTTAAAAAACAAAATTGAGCCTGGGACGCCTGGCAGTTATGAAACATCAAATTGTTTTGTATATTAGTTTGTATGCATAAAATAACAGATTAGGCCAGGTATCAACTATGACATAATTAAAATATAAAGCATTACAAATTTGTTACATAAAATAATCACTGTCAATTTAATACATAAAAATTCGTTTTTATTATTTCTTAAGTAAAACACAGGTTACAAGGGTACATGTGTAACGCAGTAAATGACACGGTATATAGGTATGCAAACTCAGTGCGGCAAAAGAGATTACGCAAAGTCGCTTGCGCATGGCATTGCGTCTCCACGTCTCTTACACACGCTTGTATCGCCACGCCAACAATCAGGTTTACCCTCCCCTATAGATGTTTCACATTAAATTATTTTTATTAGGGATATCAGAATAATACTCGAATGGAATAATAATGTTCGATTCGAATATTGGATACTTCGAATAATTCGAACAGCTCGAATCTTTCCAATTATTCAAACTATTAAAATAAAATAAGGAAGAAAAAAGAATGTGGTGTCGTGGGATACCAGGTATGAACGAAGTTCCTTCGGCTAAAGTAGAATCGACACAATTTGCAAAAAAAAAATCGCGCTCAATTTTATGTAATCGTAATTCAAATTATCAATTAAAATAACAAAATGTCTCTTTATTTTTGTTTGACAACATAAAATACATAGAAATAGAAATAATTACAAAAAAGAGAAAGAGAAAGGTATTATACACTACTCGCTTGTGTATACGACTGTCGCATCTGCGCACGTCTCATTTAACGGTTTTATTCCACGCTCTTTTCGTTACGGTTTTACTATCACATTTTTTTCAGTTCGGTCGCGCAGCAAAATCCCTATTTTCTTCAAGCCTGCCGTAAGGAACTTCGTTCCAATTATGAAAGTAACAGCTATAAAAAATATACAGCATTTGCATAAGTTAAATAATGTTATAGGATAAACAGTAACATATTTATCATAAATTTTAAAACTAGTTTCATTATAATTCCTAATTTACTGACAGACGAATCTATTGAAGGAAATTTGTATATTAATAATTGTTTAATTATTTATTTGATAGATATCCAGTTAGTTAAAGTCATTAAAATAGCTTGAAATATTCACATAATCCACGACACACATCCAGTGTCATGATATTTATCCACGAGGAGCTCAAGGTTGGCATTTGTGTACTCGTATAATTTGGTACAACTTGAAAGATAGAATAATTTGTATTCCGATTAATGACTTCAATATTTATTGATTACAAATTATACGATTGTCAATGTTGATTATTATTATTGATTTTAAGTTTCACCGATCTCGAAAAGATGGCGCTTTAAGTTAGTTTATTGACAGAAAACTGTAAGATATATCTCATATGACAATTTTAATTCAACGTATAATAACTGAGCCACAGCAACGTGTGACCGGGTCACTAGTAAATAATAGAAATGAGTACACTTACCTCTCCGTTGCCGTCCGCGTCGAATATGTCAATAACGCGTTGTACGAGCGGATTCTGCTGCAGCTCCGGCAGCGACATGAACTCGTCGATAGAGAGTGCGCCAGAGTTGTCCAAATCCAGTTTGCGGAATCGCTTCCCCAGTCGACGGATCTCATCTGCGTCGACTGCACACAAACTCCACGTTACCGGCTTGATCAGCCGCGACACGCAAACACACATTCACGCAACATACCTAGTATTTTCCGCCCTTCGTTTAAAACCTTTACGATCTTTTTAACCGTGCCATTGAAATATTGGCGAATCAGTGCCACTAAACTGTGGAATATGAGGCTCTTATATAAGCAGAACGATATTGGTGACAAGTGTTTCAAGTGCCGAGTCGATTTCGAACAAATCAGTTTAATCAGATAATATTGTAAGAAAAGAGTCAGCCAGAGACCGTATGTTATTATGGAGAAACCAGAATTACGTTACAAGCACTCATCTAAGCTTAAGGCTGTTCTTGTAAGAGATCATGGTTCAGGAATATAATACGGCCTCTAAGTTCAAGCGAAACCCTGAAAACCAAGTAGTAAGTAAAGAAATAGGGTCAACTCGTTGCAAGGTAACAAAACGGTTCATCGCACACGAGGACTTTGCGCACTTTGATCTATAATCTGCGCGAGGTTCAAGTGAACTGACCCAAGACTCGGCTAGTTTCGGTTCAATAGTAATTATAAGCGACCATGTGTACAATAACATATTTATGTCTCACGCCACAAAAACAAAAGCGGTATAAATCAAAGAACTATGTCGATAAAAATATACTCATTAATGTGATGTTACCACTTTTCTGGGATAAAACTAAAATTTTATCTACTAGAATACACGACTAAGTCAAGTCTCGAGCTAGCAAAAAAGTTTTCTAGAGAGATTAAATAAACCTCTACCTGTGGTTGCTATGCTTTTCAAATAATCTACTTTGTGCTAGCTGTACAAGCTTTTGTAATTGCTTTACCGAGTTCGATTACTGTAACAGATCCTGGTTTTGTGCTATAATTAATGAATATAGAATATATGAAGTTTTTTGGCGTGATCTTGGAATGTTATCTAGTGAAGTTCTTTGCCTTTATATTTCGTAACATAGGTGGTGTGTTACGTAATAAAGTTTGGTTATTAAGCACAAGTTACGGGTGTTATACGTAATATAGTTTGGTTATTAAGCACAAGTTAAAGGTGTCATACGTAATATAGTTTGGTTATTATGCACAAGTCAAGTGGATGACAAATAATACCACAGAATACGGGTTCTGACTTTCCACAAAAACACCCTGGAAAGTTCTAACAAGACGGCCACCATCTTGTTAATTGATTGAAATGGTAGCAAGAAACTGGTAAGTAATATCATTACCTATTCGCCAATTGCAGTAATAATATACTAAAAGATTGTTTGCTAAAAATAAAACAAAGAAATATACAAATTATAAATAACTGTACTTGAGAGTTATTTCAATTAATAAACATGGGCATAGTATCCGCTATAGTAACAAAAGGTAAATTTTACTGCGAGCCAATACTTCGCTCATTACAAATACCTAATGGTTTCGGTCTAACGCGGAGGAACTGATGAGCCACGCAGCGCAACCTCATGAATATTCCACGAGGCTGACGTTATCTTCTTATGCGTCATTTCTTTATTCGCTTTTAAAATAAATACATATTTGCATAAGCTTGAAGCGTACAGGCAACGCCCAAGGACGAACCGCCGAACGTATCGCCGACCTATTTATTTCAACACTGTTATTAAAACCGGTGATAACAGACTGCAGCAGGGCCTTCAGCACTGTTTGTACGACTCTACATACATGAAGCAGCAACACGTACATATATATCTACAGAAATGTATTACCTACACAGCTATCGAGTGCACAACAAGCTCCTGTCGCACACTTTACCCTAACAATAAACATATATATATATATATAATGAATAACACCAAAGTTTATAGGAAGCTTTATTTAGAGATAATTCTATGTGAATGTATGATTAATAAGTTAAATATTGCATATTTTAGATAGCAGTAGCAGTAGCAGCATATTACCTTGTGAGTGGGTATTATAACAGATTTCTTGGATAATAGCCAACAGTCTTTGGGTCACAGACTGAATTCATTTGAAGAACAATTTGTATTTATATAAATACAAATTGTTCTTATATTGTTGAAGATCATTAGGGTAATAGCGTTATGTATTATTATTCAGTAAATGTTTGTTTTTTACTAAAAGTATAATATTGTATTGACAATAATCTGAAATATTCTAAATTAACAATTACCCACCCCTTTCATATAGATTTAAATAAGTATCCATATTTAATTTCTATATATAAATTGCAGTGGTTCTTATCTTTTTGTTTACTAACTATGCAGGAATTTATCATCAAATTTTTAAAGGTTCAAGCTCCCTGAATGTAACAAATAAAGTTTTAATGACAGTATACACTATGATGTCTATGATATTTACTTCATTTATGTGTTTCATAAAACAATCAGTTTCTCAGCACTTATCTTAAGAGTATGCAACTCTAATGTTGAAATTATATCTTACCATCATAGAATATCGATCATCTTCAAAGAGACGAATATAATATCATCAAATAAAGGATTTTTTTATATGTATTAGAAATATTAATTGTTTTTAAATATTTCCTTCAAACCCTATTCCTTGAGTCAATCATGAATGAAAACTTGCCAATTATATTAAAAAAAACTGTAATAGACAGCAAATACTTTGCAAAGCACCAGTTAAGAACCCTTGCAGAGAATAAACTAATAAAAAAATATTATGCAACAAAAAGTTTTAATTAATAATACACATTCATGGGCTACCAGAGCAATGCCCTTGAATACAATAGCACATAAAATCCGAAATTCTAGTTGGTTTTGCACAAAATATAAATACCAAAGCTCAGAGTTAAGTCAGCAATTCAAAAGATCAACTATTCCCCAATATTTTCCAAAAACTTATTTTTTCTTCAAAAAGAAAACAGTGTTGACCTGGAATGGTCTTCACAGCTTCACCGAACCACTGATGCAAGTGCTAAAGGCACTCAGCCGATTTGGGATGTTTGGGCGACTAACTCAAGGGTGCACAAAACACCTCGGCTTGGACTGTCACCTGTTTTCCAAAAACTGATACTACATTAACAACAGTCATTGTAATTAACAAATTCATTCTGATAAGCATTTCAGATAATAAACTATTTATATACTTGGTATATGTCAAAATCATAACTATATTGTTTTTAGATTGTTTATAAGTTTCAAATAACTTTATTGAGAATGTGCATCATTATAATTATGTAATTTCTTCAAATACTAAAAAATGTTGAATATATCTTATATAATGTAGTATTACTGCTTTTAATAAAGTTGAAATGTTTGAAGTGTGCTGACCTCTCTCATTTGCATATATTCCTCTCACCCAGTGTCAGTTTATTTCTATGCATTCACAACAATATCTAATGTACAATGAAACACTGCAACAAACATACATTCACTCTCACTAGGCATACAGTTTTACTCCCATCGCTATACAATGTTAATCCAGAACAATTTTTTTACACATAGCTCGAGGAATTATGCACAAATATTTCTTAAAAGCAAAATGGTACATTTTTGAAGCTGAAAGTTAAAATAAATGACAGCATAACATAAGCATAAGTGTGTTGTACTCAATGATTCTCATGTGTTTCAAATGGCTATTCAATATTTAGTCCAGATGTAATTTTAATAAATTGGTATTCCATTAATTCTATTAAGTGTTAGAAGTTATTCATTTTAAATATACAGCTCCAAATGCATTCTTGTATTAAATTTCAAAATTTGCCTATTTATGATGCCATTAGACAAATCTTTATACTATAAAAATTGTTCTGGACACAAATGGTGTGCGTGCATTTATCTAACATGGAGATGAACATCACAGCGAGTGACTCTACGACACTCACAGTTCTCCACCTTAAAATCAATGCAGTTAACACGCGCTGAAAACAATATTTTACCATGTTATGTTTTATTTTGACATCCTACCTAACAATACTTCTTGCACAATCTCCTTAGAAAACATTATACAGGTGACAACACAGAATTTTATTATTCAAACAGAGTTTGAAAGATTATTTTATAGTTATTTGGATATGTAACATACTGTGAAAGAATATTAGAATCAATTATAAAGCCATACAAATTTTTAGGCAAGTCTTAAGCATTAGTAGATACAATTTGGAAAATATTCATCATAAGTAGGAAGTTGGAATGATTTAGCTCAAGTAGATACTTACAATTTGAACATAGTTCCATAGGGATAGAATTCTCGTTACCCTGAAACATTCACATCTATAAGACTCTTTGTGTCAGATTAAGAATCCTTTGGGCGTTGATGGTGAGAGGAAGGGCATGGAAAGTAAGTGGTACACTGCTATACTTTGATATCACATCTATGAAAAGGTAAAATGTTCAAATTCTTAAAATCAAATTAGATAATACAACACATATTGTTCTGAATGCTGCATAAGAGAAGAAGCAATAGGCAGAAAAAAGGAAAATGAACCCATCTCTAATACCATTCCCATGAAAAAGTAACCCTTTATGAGTTATAGATTCAGACCAAATTTGCGTTTTTAACTAAATTTATATCATCACAATATGCAAAAAACAAGTATATTGCTTAAATTAGTAGAATAAGAAAACAATAAATAAAAAAAATGCTTATTAATAAAGTTCTACATTCTGATTTTTTCTGTATGATTGTTAATTTGATATAATAAACAAATGCTAATGCAATAAGGAAATGAAGTTAAAATGTAAATTTTGCTTTTAATTTCATGGTTTATATTTTGATATTATATTTATGAGATTTTTAGGTTAGACCTGTTTTTATTATATTTTTCAAAATCAGTGTACAATTTAGTGAAAACAAGCGTAGCAACTTTATAATTAGAGAACACATCTCTAATACCTTAAAAAATTCAACGACTCTAAATCCTACCCGCTTTTTCATAAACATTACTTAGAAGTTATCATTTTTAATGGTTTCTACTTAAATGTACATTCTAACAAGAATTCAATTCAAGCACGGTCTACGGTCTCTACTTCAACATCTCTTCAATAAGATACTATGTAGTCCATAATGATGTTATAACATTCAAAGAATCACTTACCATTTTGTCTTTTAGTATAACAACTTCTTAGTAATAGTAAACAATTCTTATCAGTTCAATTATATACGATAAAATCAATCGCAAATGATATTTCTGACTATCGCTATTCGCTAATATCACATTTACAACATCGATCTAAAATGTTACATAGAGTATGTACAAATAAGGTTGCCATGATAAATATTTTAAATCTACATGTTCACAATTCCATTCAGATTAGAACTTAAATTCAACAAATGGTTTTAGTGGAGTAGACAAAAGTAGATATTTTAAGCACTACAATAATTTATAGAATGTACAAGAACATTTCTTGTTTACTGGTGCTAATCAGATGTGCTATTATATAAATGATATCACTATAAATTAAAACTTAGAGATATAAAAGTCGTTTTTATTTCAAATTAATTTTATTTTAAATTATTGAATTCTTTTTGCAAAAGTAGGCATTTGTTAGTTTTACATTAGTGTTACATTTTCATCGCATTTCAATCTTTTTTGTCATCATGGATACGTTAAAAAATCGAGTAATTATGGAATATGAGTACCTACCGTCGTGGTAGCAACGCGACACAAGCGGCACGAAACATCAACGACGTTTACGGAGCTAACACTATAAACCAACGCACCACCTGTTATTGGTTTGCTTACGTTGCTTCCGTTCTGGGAATTTCGACCTGAAAAATGAACCTCACGACAATGACGAATTAAAGGCGATTGTGGAAGCTGATGATACACAATCTACGGCTGAATTAGCAGCAGCTTTCGACGTTAACATCAAAACAATATTGGTCCATTTGCGTCAAATCGGCAAGGTAAAAAAGCTTAACAAATGGGTGCCCCACGAACTTAATGATCGCCAGCGCGATGTACGCGTCGAGACGTGCCTGGCACTGCTCAACAGACACACAAATGAAGAAATTTTGAACCGCATTTTTACCTGCGATGAAAAATGGTATCTGTTTGATAACCGCAAGCGTTCAGCAATTTGGTTGGATCCTGGTTCAGTACCTAAACAATGCCCTAAACGAAAACTTACACCTAGAAAATTGATGGTCACTGTTTGGTGGTCGGTGTGATCCATCACAGCTTCTTACCAAACGGAGTGAGCATTACTGCAGATTTGTATTGTGAAGAACTGAACACAATGATGGAGAAGCTGGCACATCTTCAACCAGCATTGGTCAATCGCTCGTCTCCGCTACTCCTGCACCTAAACGCACGACCTCATACTGCACAGCAGACGGTCTCCAAGTTGTAAGAACTGAAGTTGGAAGTTCTCCGTCATCCGCCCTTCTCACCAGACTTTGCGCCTACATTTGGATAACTCCTTGGCGGGAAAAACAATCAATACCCGAGGGGCAGTACAAAATGTCTTTGAAGAATTTGTTGTCCCCGTCCAGCTGATGTCTTTAAGGAGAACATCAATAAACTGCCACTGCGTTGGCAAAGATGCATTGATTGCATGGGTGATTACTTCGATTAATACAAATAAAAAATACATGACAAAAATTCGTTTAATTTTTTTATAAAAAACGGCAATTTCTTAGGTAAAGACCTAATATAACGAGTTCCGATTCTGACGCGGCCGGGAATGGTTGTGTCTGCGCTCGGAGCGATATTTCGTGATTATTGTGATACAGTGTATACAGAGTGAAGTGTTCGGCTTTCACCTTGAAGTGCCGATCTGGCTGACGTGGCGCACACGTGCGCCGCAGCTGCGTAACACCTGCGTTCTTTTTCCTGAAATTGAGTGAGACTCTTCCTTTGTATTTATTTATTGCTTTATTTATTATATTATATTGGTACATTTATTTGTTTACTCATTACTTTATCTATTTATTTACGTAGTACCTTATTCTTTTAGTCGTCATTTCTTTATAACTTTATTTATTTCAATTATTTATTTGTTTAGTTATCCATTTATTTATTTGTTCTATATCTATGCAAATTATTTACCTTGTCTCGCTAACGTATTTCCTGTATTGCTTTCTTCTTCTGGTTCATTTTAAACAGCTCGCTTGATCTGCATCCGGGATATACCCGTAATAAACTCGTTCGGCGTGCCCCCCCCCCCTTAAGGCAGGGGGGTTGTTTCGCCCCCCCCCCCCCCCCTCTCAGTCCACCGCGATGAACTCGGAAGCAAATAGGTTCTGGCTCTTTCTCGTCGCGAGCGGTTACAACGAGGAAGATGTTAACGCTCTCTATTCTAGATTCGCATCGCCGCCCTCCGAGGGCTCTCAATTCATCACGAACTTACCGACCGCGAACTCATTCAATACTCTCTCGCCGCAGTCTCCTCTAGACGCGCGCGACAAAGGCCTATTAGAGGCCCCGATTTCTAGCTCCAGCTCGGAGACCGGCTCCGAAATGGAGCTAGACGTGACGGCGTCCGCCGAGTCGACCGCGACCGAGTCCGCGTCCGCGATTCCCGGGCCATCTGCGCAGTTAGACAAGGACGGTTATACTACCGTCTCTTACAGTAGGTGTCGTCCGGCCAGCCCGACGGAATCGGGTTCCGTAGGCCCGGTTAAAGTCGCCAACATAGGTGGCGCTCGTGTGCTGGCGACCCCGGCTATACCGTGTAGTAAACCGCGGACGAAAGGACCTAGGTCCGTCCCGCTCACTCCGGGTTCCGCAGTTAGGAAGCCGCGCCCCCCACCTCCAGTTACGATACAAGATAAGTCCCAATGGACCGCGATTTCCAATAGATTAAAGACCCTTAAGGTCAATCATACGAATGCCCTTAGTACTCCGGCGGGCATTCGTGTCAAATGTACCACGTCAGACGATTAAGCCTAGGAAGTCCCCAGGTCCCGATGAGATCAGGAACTAGGTTCTGAAACTCCTTCCTGATCGCATCATAGCTCTATTTGTCTGCGTCTTCAATGCGGCCATGTCCCAGGGTCACTTTCCGGCCGTCTGGAAAAGGCCGTAGTGATAGGTATTCACAAGCCTGGCAAGAAAGCTACGCTTCCCGTTAGCTATCGCCCCATTAGTCTGTTAGATACCTTAGGAAAACTTTACGAGTGGCTCCTTCTGAACCGTCTCCAGTTCTCGATTACAGATTTAAAATTAATACCACCTGAGCAGTTCGGATTTCGCGCCGAACACTCTTGCACGAATCAAGTACACCGCCTCACGGAGTACATTTTCTCTAAATTTAACGCCTATCCAAAAAGTAAACCGAAACGTTCAATTGCAGTCTTCTTCGATATCGTCAAGGCCTTCGATAAGGTCTGGCACGAAGAGGTATCACCACTTTATTCATTAATACAAGTACAACAACGCTACAGATGTTCACATTATCTACTAAATGTGCCAGAGCAGCTTTGAAATGTTTTTAAAATCGGCCGTCGCGTTGGCTACTATAGCAATTATGTATGCACGTTTCATAACCCGCTCGTTTTGACGACAGCGATAAACTATATTTTTGCTGGACATATTTATACATATATTTATTTTATTTTTAAACTGTATGGTTAATTTTACTGCAAATAGTGTCCAAATTACACTTAGTTTTATTAAAATCGTTTGGGCCACATAAATTCTGTGAGTACGTAAAAAAATCGCAGCGCTAGAATTATATCATAAGCAAGTTCTTTTTCTTTCTGAAACTAGTTACACTAAACAGAAACAGGTGAGAGCACTCGTTTTAGTCATTCCACGCAGGATATCCTACACCGCTTCATGTAACTCCCACATAAACTCAAAATAATAACAGCGAGTTGACTAAATTAACGAAATAATGACACTGGATTGTTTCTAAAACTTATTGTTTTGTAATTATAAACTAAAACCATATAAGCCTATATGTGATGTCTACTTTTTTAGCCTGGTTCTGGTTTGGTGATGATTTTAAACTTTGCACGTCGAAACAATACTCCGTAATGAGCCTTAGTTTATTGGCAAAATTAAAAGAAACTAGATAGCTTTGTTAGTTATCGTGTGAAATGTTCTACGTTGAGCATTCCGTGTAAGATTTTAGTCTCTTATCTAAAAAAGTTATCTAAAAAAATGCATAGAATTTTTGCGTAGACTATCCAATGACGCATGCAAAGTCCGGTTGAAAAGACCATAGATTAACATCCATAGACCATAGGACTCGACCTTTTATTTGACCGTTGACGTTATACTTGTATGTCAATCTAATGCCAATGTCACAAACAATGTCAAAGGCAAAGTGACCCTTCTGTCGCTTTCCTCACCCCCGTTCTTTCAGAAAGCTAACCATGGCGTCCGGGGTGGGTTAATTGAATTTTATCTTAAAATATCACTGCAATCGACATATCTAGACTTTTTGAAACGTTCAATTGATAGCCTATTAAATAGTTTTAAATGGTTATAGTTTTATTTTTTCAGGTACTTTATACTTATCCGGAAAACTTCCGCGCTTACAAGGCGTTGATCGCCGCACAATATTCCGGGGCGGACGTGAAAGTAGCTCCCGATTTTGTATTCGGTGAAACTAACAAGACTGAAAACTTCCTGAAGAAGTTCCCGGCGGGTAAAGTGAGTGACATATTTTACAGCTGATAGTGCAAATATGTGTGTGTTCCTAGTACTGCATAATATATTGTGACGGTGACGTGTAATAATGTTGTATATTTTAGGTACCAGCATACGAAAGTGCCAACGGAAAAATTCTCCTAACGGAGAGCAATGCTATCGCCTACTACGGTAAGTATTTGCAAATATGTTCCTACTAAATAACCTTAAAATATTTAAGTTTAAAAAAAATGTTATTTTTTACTAATCTGATGGTATATTTTGGTTTGTTTTATTTTATAAGTAATATAATTATTAACAAAATTAATGAGTTAATAAAATGTACGCTTAAAATATTAATCGAAATTGCCATTACTTACTTAAATCATCTATAGTTTCATGAAATTATTTTTGGTTTTCTTTTAAATTATATTAAATCCTTTTGTGGATCCATAGAAACTAGAAAATTACTCCTGTCCTCGCTAATTTTTTTGACTGCTCTGAATACAGAATACAAATTTATTATATTATATGTGTAATATTGAAACTCAAAATGCATACTCTGAAACAATATTTGAAATATACCAAGTAATATTTTGTATGTTCTTTTAAACTCTCAAGATACTAAGTTTGTCACACAAATTTTATAGGTTATTTATTTGTATCCTTATACAGTCAAAACCGTTTATGCCGACATTGTTCAGAACATGTTACCTTTTTTTGTCATGTTATTTTTGTTATTATGGGCTTGACAGAAGTATAAGCAATACCTATTAATTCAATGTTAAGATAAGTAAGAACTGCATAATAATAAAAATATTGTAATGATGTAGTGGCTAATGAAGATTTGCGAGGTAAAGACCTGGCGACACAGGCACTTGTCTTGCAATGGGCGTCATGGGCTGACAGTGAACTTCTGCCTGCCTCCTGTGCGTGGGTCTTTCCATATCTGGGCATCATGCAGTTCAACAAACAGGTAATTTTTTATGTTATTTTAGTAAAATGTTTAAAATAAAAGTGTAATCTCTCAAATTTGCAGTTATACCTCATTGGTGTCATCAATTTGTATGTTTAATGTTATATATGGTTGCAATATGCAGGTAAATTAACAATATAATAGTATTTGCAAGATGACAATTCCCTCCTTAACCCAATAGTCATTTATAACATAATTATTATATGAGATTTTCAAATGGAACTAACCGATAAAGTTTCATCCTAACTTTTGAATTAAAAGCAACAATGAGAATCAATATTATGAGATAAGTATGAAATAGTGTCTGAAATTTTGAATGAGAATAGAATATCTGAAAAACGGGTAATAAAATATTAAGAACACCAAAATTTTTTTCCTCAATCTGACTACGCTATTGACCTAGCAAGGGTTTTAACAACTTCACTGGACTGTGAAAAAGACCAACAAATAAGTTGCTTTTACTACAGTAAAGTAATGAGAATGTCTTATAAGAAACTGATAATTTTAAAAACAAAGGAAAATATTTTCTCAGACAGAACTGACATAGTTATTGCTTGAATAAAGCCAACAATGCGTGAAACATCATAAAAACAATACAATTGTTTCATTTACTATGGTGGTAAAACAAATTAGAAATGAATTGTTTGTTGTAAGATATATCATAAGATTTTGAAATGTCATCTTACAAAAGTTAGTGTTTTGAGGTGGAATAGTTTATTTATTCCATAAGTTATTGCTGGGTAAGAATATGTTCATCAAAAAAATATCTGATATCTTCAATAGAGTAATTATATACTATGTATAAATTGTATCCTCATATGGTGTTATATGAATGTGGTGTGATATGTTAAAAAGGAAATTCAAAGTATAAAAATACACTTATTTTAAGAGTTTTATGCTAATCATATTTAGTCTTAATTTTTGCTTTAGTATCTCCTCTGTTAATGTTTGTGTTTGCGATTTTATTATGTTTATTACTAAATTTGTAAAATTTGAATGTTATACTCATTAAAGTTCTGAATAATAATGAGAGATATATTGTTTATTTCCAGAATGTAGAGCGTGCAAAGAATGACCTACTGGCTGCACTGC
The DNA here is from genome assembly GCA_014332785.1 of Antheraea mylitta. Classification (NCBI taxonomy): domain Eukaryota; kingdom Metazoa; phylum Arthropoda; class Insecta; order Lepidoptera; family Saturniidae; genus Antheraea; species Antheraea mylitta. The sequence goes on from JACEII010000132.1 coordinate 773,128, forward strand.
AGATTCTGGATGCACATCTGTTAAGCCGCACTTTCCTGGTCACAGAGAGGGTCACCCTCGCAGATATCATTGTCTTCAGCACACTGCTGCATGCTTTCCAAGTTAGTTTACATTTCAGTAGGACTCCATTACCAGTACTTTCGTTTTACAGTAGTCATTTAAGTTTGTGTCAGTGACCTTTAGAGAAATGTGGGCCAAGTTTGTGAATGTTGTCATTATTAATATAGTCTTGGAACATCAAAACAATGAGTAGATGTTAAATGATTTTTGTATATTCATCGTGTGTAATTAGAATTACAATTCTGATTTTGAACCCTTAGAAATATGTAAAAAATCAAATATTATCAGTAGAATTGGCTTGGTATTTTATGAACACTCATCATAGAAAAAAAGGAAAATGGATGTTCTTGTAAGCTGTCGGAGATAGCATTTAGTCATCAAGGGTTTGTGAGCTTGATGTTGCTAATTTAATATCTGTAAGATGTTATGATTTTCAATATTGCAAAGATCGAAGCGGTTAAAATGCAGTTCCAGATATTGAACGGTTTCAGGGACTCCTGCCAGTATGATATATGTGAGGGCGATGTTGAGGTAGCAGTTATAAAAGTATGGCATTATTAATATATGTAGGCGCCATCTTTAGTAATTGATACAGTAATTCACCACTATATATATTCACAAATATATGTAGAAATGAAAAGGTGATAATGAAGAAGGATGATTGCCCTACTCCTTAACTTCTTATTAAAGGGTAGGACTTTTGCATGAACATATTTTTAAACTCTTACGTTTTTTAGGTAGAGTATAATTATGTCCTTAAGTTTCAAAATGAACTAAATTCAATATCAATTCTTATATAGCATGTTAAGTTTTCCACTTTTATTTTTAATGATCTTCATATGTTACATGTACAAAATTGGAAGATCTTAAAAAATTACGTTAAATATTATAAAGGGCTAAAATAGCATTTAGCTAATGAAAGGCCTCAATTGTAGTTTGTGGTTTGCAGCATGTGCTAGATCCGAGCACACGCAGCAAGCTGGTGAACGTGCAGCGGTGGTTCATGACGGTGCAGCATCAGCCTCCGGTGTCCCGTGTTGTGGGGGACCTCTCGCTCTGCGCTGCTGCTCCTGTCTTCGACCCCAAGAAGTACCAGGAACTCACTCACAAGAAGGTAAAGATCCTTTATTGTTTTATCTGTGTTCTTAATGACATGGTCACAGTCAAATTAGAAGGTAATTATGTCTTCATCAAACCATATAAATCACAAGATATATTGAATTACAGTTTGTTCTGTTAATATCTGTCAGACAGTTTATATTATGTTTCGAAATTTGACCATCAGTCAGTCAGAGGTACATAGTTTTATGTCCTATATTATTATATAAATATTCTTATTCATAGTTGTTTTTCACTTTAAATAATGATTTTGATTTTTCGTCTGTATAGATGGTAAAAGTAACTGCTTCTGATTTCGTTTTTATTGATATCATTAAACCTTCTCCATAGCAAATAAACAAATACAAAATTATAAAAGTGAGTTCACGAACAAATATATATATATAAAAGGTATTAATTATTTTAAAATCTTATTGAAATCTGTGCAGTAGCCTTTACATGGTATGGAGAATTTTAAATATATATGTGAAAAACAACCAAATCTTCACATATTATTTTAATAAATTCTTGCTAAAGTTGTATCTGAAATAAGAAACAAGAAAAGTTTCAAAATATTACCTTTTACTTGAAACACCCAGTACTTGCAGTACTTGTTGTATTTGCTGTGTTGCAAATGAAACACATAATATTTTTTTTAAACTAAATAATGCTAGACTTTAGATAGGTGTTTAGGGCTTCATTAAGCTTTGTGTGGTTACTGTTTAAAATTGTAGTCCTATTAAATTGGTAGGACCTTTCTATGCCAATAACGTAGTTAGCTAAAAAAAACTAAGATATGTAACAGAATGAGAACTAGTTTAAATGTGCTAAAAAGTGCACTATAACTGTTGTGTAAGCAAAATATACTCCAGACAAAACAGTGACTGCAATATTTACTATCTTTAATATCCTTTGATTTAACACAAATAATATTTGATACTGATAGCAGGATGGAAAGAAGGAGAAGAAAACAGAAAAAAAGGAACAACCTAAGAAGAAGGAAGAACCCGTTGAGGCGGCGGATCCTGTTGACGATGAACTATTTGAAAAACCTAAGGAGTCCAAAGATCCCTTCGACTCAATGCCAAAGGGGTAAGTTTCTTTACTTTAACAATTCCTGTAAGATCTTAAACTGACTAAAATTTCACACAGCCATTTAATTTTAAACAGAATACTGCGCATGTCTGTGAAGATAATGTGAACCGTGTTAGTTCATCAACCAGTAACAGGGACTTTTAAATGCAAAAACACTTTATGTAGTATTAAGTATTACACTTAATACAGTGCAGTTTCATCCAAACAGCCTAAAGATGATATAACACATGTGTTTATACTTAACCCTGAATAATGAATAACCAAAATTCTTTTTTTTTTCTTTCTTGAACTGACATCGCTATTGGCCTTAATTTTTTGGCCTTTACAGCTTCACTGGACTACTAAGGCGAGCGCTTAAGGCACTCAGCTGATTTATCGAAATACCCCTGATTCCGTACTCTTATAGTTTCATCCCCCACTGATTTACTTGCTTATGAGTGATCGTTGTAGATTGACAGTATCTCGAATCATAAGAAGTACTTACTTTAAATATAAAACTTTATAAAAATGACTAGTAATTATTTATCCAGTATGAAAATAATAATTGATATATTTATAACTTTCTCATGTTTAATCGTTAAAGATCAACAGGATCTCCACCAATCATATACTATAAATACAAAGCTTTGTAAAAATGATTAATATTTTTTTTAATACTAATTGATATACATTTTTATAACAATAATGAGATGGTTCATATGTAATATATAGAAAATTTTGACAATTGATTGCATTATTCAATTTTTGTACAATAACGAATGATATAATGTTGCAGCACATTCAACATGGACGACTTCAAACGTTTCTATTCCAATGAAGATGAGGAGAAGTCGATCCCTTACTTCTGGGAGAAGTTTGACCCCGAGAACTATTCCATCTGGTACTGCGAGTACAAGTACCCCGAGGAGCTCGCTAAAGTATTCATGAGCTGTAACCTCATCACGGGTACGTACAGCACAAACTTTATATCGACGGAACAAACCACAATTGTCATTACTTAAAAAATACAACTTTATACCACACCCAAAAGAGAAAGAAAAAGAGCCAAAAAACTATTTTAAAATTTTCTTTTTTTATGTTGCCTAAGACTAGGCAGAAAATCTAAGTTGTAACCATGTAAAATGAATCGTAGGAAAGCGAGACCCAGAACGTTGAAAGCGGTTTTTTTATATACAAAAATATGATAAATAATAATTTAGCGCAAAATGCAAGTTACGACATTTCTGCTTTCTCCCGTCGATATGCAGTTTTATATTTATCACACTTTGCTGTTAATCTGTCATTTTTTCCTATAAAGTAGGAGTGTGTGAATATCGCTCGAATCGAATCGTATTGAATATTAATATTCGATCTTATTCGAATGGAATAATTCAAAAATTTGGAATAATTCGCGAATTAATGAAATATCTCTGGATTTTCTATTTAAATTCCTTTAAATCGTGTATCGAAATATTCTACTTATGAATAATAATATAATGTTCGTTTAAAAATCAATTGATCAGAGAATCCAATTGCTCGTTTTCAATACATGTCCATTTCTGTTGGTACCATAAAATATCTAGATGGTAATATTGCCACAAGATTCCGAAAAAAATTTCACCAGAGAGTCATTTTCTTCTACTATATTTGAGTTGAATTGAAAATACTTTGAAATTAACTAATCATTTATTAGTTTCGAATCATTTTCTATGAATAATTCCAATTCTTTATTTATTCGGGAACTTTCGAATTATTCGTTTCGAATTGAATGTTAACATTAGATTCGGAACGAATAATTGGTAAGTTGGAGCTATTCGCACACCCCTTATGTAAAGCTAAACACGGTACTAGCTGTTAAATGTATATGTACAGTGTAGCTGTGAAGGGTTTGTCAGATCAATAACATACTCAATAAAAAAAATGAAATGAACTAGCATCACGCTCACATACACGTATGTGCAGCGTTATTACCAAATATACAACTCTTATTTCAACAAGTCTTTGCTACGATTCAAATTTTATTTAAAACTAGCCTCAGCCAGTGGCTTCGTTTGCGTGGAATAGATACACTAACACACAGCAGTTCTGAAAAGGAAAAAACATTCTGATTTTGAAACATTTTTCATCTGTGCTCCGCTCCTATTGGTTTTAGCGTGACGATATATTAGCTTATAACCATTCTCGCTGAATGAGCTATATAACACTGAAAGAATTATTCAAATTGGACAAGTAGTTCCTGAGATTACCCCCTACAACGTCACAACATCACAAACTCACAAACTTTACCTCTTTATAATATTAGTATAGATTTCTTTTATTCTTCAGGAATTATATTTGTTTTTCTGGTTAAAAGATACCCTATGTTGTTTTTATGTACCTCTGTCTATTGATTGGTTGAGTAGTTAATATTGAAGTGATTGCACGTCGCTTGTAATATTATTGATTATTTGACAATGGCAGTGATGGCAATGTTAGATATGTGTGTCGGTTGGTTTTATTTAAGCGTATGGTTAAAATGGAGTAACCAGTTGAAGTATTACTCCATTTATCGCTGCGAGATTCAATTGATTTGTGGAACAGTTCAGCGACCAAAAGGTTGTTACTCTTTAGCACCACCCAGAGAGCACGTGGTCCTGCATGGGAGGTAAACTGTGTTGGTAGGTACGTGTGTCGGTAGGTATGTGTGTCGGTAGGTATGTGTGTTGGTTGGTATGTGTGTTGGTAGGTATGTGTGTCGGTAGGTATGTGTGTCGGTAGGTATGTGTGTTGGTAGGTATGTGTGTCGGTAGGTATGTGTGTCGGTAGGTATGTGTGTCGGTAGGTATGTGTGTCGGTAGGTATGTGTGTCGGGAGGTATGTGTGTCGGTAGGTATGTGTGTCGGTAGGTATGTGTGT
>JACEII010000132.1:778354-830636 GCA_014332785.1 Antheraea mylitta
GGTAGGTTTGTGTGTCGGTAGGTATGTGTGTTGGTAGGTATGTGTGTCGGTAGGTATGTGTGTCGGTAGGTATGTGTGTCGGTAGGTATGTGTGTCGGTAGGTATGTGTGTCGGGAGGTATGTGTGTCGGTAGGTATGTGTGTCGGTAGGTATGTGTGTCGGTAGGTATATGTGTGTTATATGTTGTGTTGTGTGTTGTCAGGCATGTACCAGCGGCTGGACAAAATGCGCAAGCAAGCGTTTGCGTCGGTGTGCCTGTTCGGGGAGGACAACAACTCGACGATATCGGGGGTGTGGGTGTGGCGCGGACACGAGCTCGCGTTCCCGCTGTCCCCGGACTGGCAGATCGACTACGAGTCGTACTCGTGGCAGAAGCTGGACCCCGCCTCCCCCGACACCAAGAAGCTCGTGCACGACTACTTCTCGTGGACCGGCACCGACAAGGGGGGACGCAAGTTCAACCAGGGCAAGATCTTCAAGTAGCCAGCTCCACCTCTACTGTCCGGCAGCCGCACTCGCTATCGGTCTATCTGTCTGATAGTTGATTAAACGGTTCCCTGTACATTATTGCACCTTACTCCTAAGAGTGAACTGTGTCTTATTTATACTGAATAAATTGCATTTATTATTATGCCCCATTCTATTGATCAGTATCTCATTTCAACGAAAGTTTTCCGTGATTACAATAAAATGTTTTTTATTTATTCACTTGTGTTTTTATATCTGAATTCCTTTGTATAAATATATTAAATTGATTTATTAAAAACAACACAAATACATACACCGCTGTATATGTCGAGGTATATGTATATTAACAGCTGTGGGCATATAAAATACCATGTAAATACTTATGTGCTACAAACTTCAAGCACCAATGGTAAGCTGTATAACTATATAAAACCTACGAATTCATAAATTTAATAGTCAACTCCCTAATATATCTACTATTTTTACCCCAAACGAAGCCACGGGCTGTTTCATTATTACTATTCTTTTCCTTAAATAAATGATGCAATATAAAAATTCTAAACATAACCTTAACCTTATAACCTTAACCTTTTCAAAAATTTATTTTAAATAATACTAATAAACTTATTTTTATGAAACTTTTCTATAATGCTTTTATACTTATACTAATGATAACTTGTAATAAAGCTCGTTAGTCTAGCCAGGAAGTTACTAGACTCTTTCTCATAGACCACTTTCAAAATTTAGCTAGTCTATTGAATCCCCTGCAACTACATTACTACCATATTCCCAAAGCTATAAAAAATGTGAAATTGGATCTAAATTTCGCTGCGGATGAGTTCCAACCAAGAATAGTTCTTAAAAAAAAAAATTAAATTGATTAGTTAATTCGTTGATTGATGTCAAAAAAGTATAGTTAGCTATATGGGGTATGCAAGTTTTAACAATCACTGAGCTTCTTAGAATATAATCTGCCCACATGGATAGGTGGAGTCGAGGCAACATTTTAGTTCTTCACTATCGAAAGCAGATATGAATTGTGAACCCCCATTTTTTATGACGGCAACGTAGAACCTCGTCAAGTCTCCCGTGGACCCTCGGGAGTCTACCTGCTCTACTTTGGGAACTAAGGGTCTAGTGTAGTCACTACTCACATCATAGATCTTAAGAATATGGGGAATTATTGTCCGATTAAGGAAAGTGATAATTAAATAACCAGTATACAAAACAACGCCAACTGTTATAACCTAGTTTCGGGCGTATTAGCTTGCAAGAGCACCATGTAGAGCTGGTGGAATCTCAAAATGCTTCTGGCCTCAGTATTCAGTCAGTCAGAACCAAACTCGTTAGCCTCGTGGTTTGAGACAAACTCTACGTCATGGGAATGCAATGTCATGGCACATTGGAAAGGACACTGTTATGTTCCCTATACTTGTGCTCTATTAACAGGTGGGTACGAAATAAAAACAACCGTTTGAAAAGCAAAAATTCATATTTTCACATTTCAGATTTTTTTAATTATTTCAATGATAAAATTATTGAATTTGGTATCAATTACGTAAGATATTATATATTATTGTATAAAGTTGTATGTAAATATTGTACGTATCGCTGTGGAAGTGAATCGCTATAGCAAGTGGAAGCGAGAGCAGACGCGGACGCCGAGAACGTCTCTGTGGAACACGTACTACTTACAATATCCTGATTACAAGTATAAACACTTTGACTCGCTACAATTCATCAAATAGCTTATCCACAGTCAAACAGTAATTATAAACTATGTAAATATTCAAATGTAACTTAATGCTTAAGGTCTTTATTAATTGTTAATAGTAAGAATTATATATTTATTTATACAACAAACGTATATCTATCTACAAATAATTAATAACGTTACTGCTGTGACGCTCTGTCTTTCTCTATTTACATAAAAGGTGTGAAATTTAATGCCGTCAGTTATTCAAATAATGGATTCTTTGTGGTTCCTAAAAAAAAAACGATGTAATTATTTTGTAAGCAGATCGGCATGATAGTGATGACTTTTCGGTCTTTCGGTGATTATAGTTGTGTTTAAATTGTGATATTACTCACAATGTCCAGTGCTGCGACGGAACCAATTTTCACTTTGCAATGCTACTATAGAAGAAATTTTAGTATATACTGTAAAATTAAAAGGTATCTATGTCATCTCAATGTTATGACATCACGATTAAAATTATTTTCATATTTGAAATGAATATTTCGTAACTCAACAGATATTGTAGAGATTCCTATAATCCATCTAAATTTAAGTGTAATAGTATAAACACAATTACAAACAAATTACCAATATCATAACCGTAACAGTGATTATAATAGTATTATACAGATTGCAGAATTAAAGAAATATTATAATATCCATATATTATGTACCTCATCACTTTCATGTCAAAATAAATAAGTGATCTGTGAAACCAAGTTAACCGACACTTATAATACTACTCAGACAATGATATTACATATATTAATATCATTGTAGTTATATGCCTGCGTGAATCTCCACCACGTTTCATTTATGGTTGCAATTAAATGTATATGAGGAAAGATATAATTGTATTTCGTTACAAACTATCTGGCTGCATAATACACGTAACACAACTTGTCCCGCTGTTTTAACACTCGGCAAAGGAACTTGGAAATGCTGATTTAGAGTAATCATTTATTGGAATGCGAGCGTTTTTCTGCGGCTTTAGAGGAATTGTTTTTGAAGTTAATTTTTAGCGCGACAAGTAGATATAAAATTCCATATTTCCTAAGTGTTACTATGAATAAATTCATAAAAAACTCGTAACCTGATAAAAAAGATCTGCTGTGGCTTTTAGTAAAGCACAATTGTTTCTGTTTTCACGTAATAGCTATCGCGTATGCCTGTATTCTACAATGTAAGGTACTCAAGGCAGAGCGTAACTTTTAGTATATACATATAATATATCAAAAAGCATAACTATGTTTGTTCTTTATTATAAAAATAGGTAGATATAACAAGATTTATATTTATTATAAATCGATAAGTATTTTTTCTCAGTAATAAAAAAAAGCCGCTGTCTCCTTGTAGATACGGTTAAATGTATTGTTTATGAGGCAAACATTACACATACACAGAATGTATCTTAAAAATGAGCATTTAATTTTCACGAGTGTTCCGTGTGTCCCCTATGAGTATCTGACAGTGCCTGAATCTTACAATCACGATCGTGATTACTTTCTATTGTGTGACTTATAATCCTATATAGTCAGTAAGGCAGTTTACGCAATGTACATATTTAAAAATAAATCATATGCGACACTCTCGTCACTCACATACTGATTTAGGTCCAGCTTTCCGTCAGTCTGTCGCTTCACATCGTATAATATGCCGAACGAATCGATTCACTACGTAGACATGTAAAATAGCACAAGTTAAAATTACTAACAATAGATAATAACCCAAACAACACTATTTAAATATTACGAAGTTAAACTTCAATTAGAGTGAAAGCGCGCTCAATCAAAGTCGATCACATTTCTGGTGTTATTAGATATATAAAGAGAATGTAGTAAACCGCAATTGTCAAAACCGAATGCATATTATATATATTTAATATCGAAATACTTAGATTTGATGCATCTTCATTTGACTCTGCTCGATACAGAACTTTTTTCTTTAGTGATATTTTTATTAAGAGAAACTGAACGTTCTCCCAACTGGTTTTAACCAATACAACGATCTATTTTGACGACAGCTGTTATTTCAGGTCGATTTCCGCGTAATAGTCGCGCTAGTAGTCCGGTGAAGCTGTTAAGGCCAATAGCCTAGTCAGTTCGAGAAAAAAAAAAATAGTCGCGCTGAGCTTATTATCGGTCTAATTAAAGTTTAGCTTAATATCCTAATGAACAATGTAAATTTAAATTTCAAAATGTTATTATGAGCTCAATCGAGTCAGTAGAGAATACCGATTTATATAATTTACAAAAGATTAAAGTGTAAGTGAGCGTTGATCGGTGGTCGGCTTGTGGTCCCACTCGCAGCATCGCAGGCGAGTGATGGCAACATGAAGTCGTATGGAGCGGTCACTGTCGCCCGCCGCCACTACACGAGTTCTGTCAAACCGAGTACTGTGTTAAAACTTGCTTATTTCACTATCTGTGTCTCATATAATATGTAAATAATTAAATGCATTATGCTAGTTGTGCAAACAAACAATAGCGAATAAATTAAAATTGCTACAAAGATCTAGTGAACCACTCACCGTACTAAATTGAGGGCCAGAGTTCAGGTCGAGGTCGGACGTGAAGGGCCGTGCGATATGGACACTCAGGTCCAGTTGCGTTTCGTCCTGCGGCGTCACCGAGCTGCGGTCATTACAGTACGTACATATATGTAGTAAATGTTTTTTTGTTACATATTTTTTTTTACTGTAAGCCTGCTGCCAACGTTCGTGACCATTGCAAGCCCCAGCAAAACTTCTTTCAATTTGCTTAATTCTGAATTATGCTCCTGAAGTTCTAACAATAACTTATTTTATTCTACATTATTGAATTTTATATTAATGCTAATTTATTATAAATCAGTGTAAAATTGACTTCAATATTTTGCTGTTCTTATCTGGTATGAAATTTTCTTATTAAAAATTCAACATTATAGACTTCGATATTATAATTACGTATAACTGAGAAATTTCAATGGGCTGTTTTTTATTAGGAGTGTACTTATGTGTTATCATTTCTATAGTAAAAAGATATGAAGGAGTTCCACCAGTGTCAACACTTTATGTAGTACCGAACGAGGTGCCTTTAACGTACCTTAGTAGATCAGGTGCGCGCGCGTGCCCGTGGCACTCGCACCGGCACTGCTCCGGCTCCACGTAGCTGAAAACGATGCCCGCCAGTGCCGTACTCTCGCCGCTCCCAGCGCTCGTAGCTTCTACAACATCTCCCGGCAAAGTTTGTATGCGCTTGGGTAGTTTGCGTCGTTCGGGCACCTCCTCGAAATCAATCCACTGCTTCGGCCGTGACTCTGCCCCTGTGTCGTGGATCTCTCGCTCAATATTGTCATTGTACTCCGTAGCATTATCGCTAATATTACTTATAGTAGAAAATAGTGGAGGAAAGTTACCATCCCCGCCGCTTCGCGTGCGCACTCGGGCGGTGGGAGGCCGCGGTCGCCGAGGAAGTCGAATTCGCAGCTTATCAGCGGCAGGCACGGGCTGCGGGGGAGAAGGAACGCGCGGGCGGGTTGTGGGGGGCGCGGTAGCGCGAGGCCGCTGGAGCGGTGCGACGCGCACTCCACCGCGCTCTCGTACAGGTACCATCGGCAGTGCGACTGATCGCTCCAGTGGCAACGTCGTCGGGACGTACGGTAACTCCTCCTCGAAGGAGTCTTGCACGACCAGTCTACGCCGCTCTACTTCACTCCCCGAACGCGGAGCTCCCGCCTCTGAGCTCGGTTCTGATCCTGAAGAGTCTCGCGGTGCAACTCCATTATCGAAGGTTGCGTCACCACCGCTCGGCTCGCACCTCGTTGCCTCTCCCTCGTCTTCGCCTTCGCCGAAGCTCGGAAATGAGCCTGAAATTTCGCTGGCTATGCTCGGTGTCTTAGTTATGCTGAATTGTGTTGTAAAAACTTGCTCGCGGCTGCCGACGTGGGTTGTGAATACTGTCTGCTCCTTCTGCCTTCGGCGAATAGGCTCGTTAACAGAAGATTCTGCTAGGTTAGAATTGGATTGTTCTCGAGCGGGACTCGCCTCAGCACCGTCGGCAGCGGCTCTGCTTCCAACAGGAGGAGCCACGTAGGTGAGTACATCAGCTAAACTCTCACTCGGTTCGGGCGCACGATGAGTTGAAACTGCAATATCGACAGGCGCCTGACGTTGTGTTGGTGAGTGCAATGGTATGATGATGCTCCCGTCGGGTAATACCGTGCGGTGCACCGGCTTAGTAAAGGGACGTTTAGTTTCTTCGGTCTCTGGTGCAGTGCGTACAACAGGAGCAGAAGCGGGTCGCGCTGGCTCATGTGTACTCAACGCACTTGACACACCAGTCTCGTAGTCTGAGTCGCGACGGGTCCCCGCTCGCTCCTCTGGTGGCGTCCGCAATGGGATGTGAATGATTCCATCGCCAGTGTTGTCGTAGTATCTGAGTCGTTCGGCGGGTTGTGCAGTTTGTGTGGCAGGGGTCGGTGAGGGCCGATGCGGCTGCACTATGGGAGAGCCCTCGCGTGTGCTCGGAGAAGGTGACGCGACACTGCGACGCGGGGTACGGAATAACGAAAGAACTGAACCACGGATCTTGCTCGCAGAGGTCGGTGTGCATGAGCGTTCTCGGCTTTTACTTCTCCCTCCGCCTTCTGTAAGACTTCGCTTGCGACGGAGCGCATCCGACGGTGAATCTGGCGAACCGATAGTTTCACGTGATTTAAATAATGAGCAGAATGAAGATTTTCTCGAAACCGGTGGCCCGGCTGGAGATGGCGTCCGGCTTTCGCGTACAGTGGGCCGGCGCGCGGATGCTGGACTCAACGGAGGGCGTCCCACTAAATCAGTTGGTCGCACTGCGCGTGTCGCTCTTGCGTCGGGTTCCGGTACAGGTCCATCGTTCGTAGTGGTAGAGGGATCCAATTCAGGGGGCATCACCTCAATCTCCTCTTCTTTCTCTCCGTAATCCTCATCCGGCTTTAATTTTATGCGAATGATATCTTTTGTTAAGTTTCCAGTCTTGTACACTTCGGGTTCGGAAAGCTCGCGCTGTAGTCTCGGTCTCGCGCGTCGTTCTTCAGCCCGCACTTTGTTAGCTGTCTCCTTTCGCCTTTTGTCGTCATCGGCAGGAACGATAACGGAATTTGTTGCAGGAATGACCATCTGTTTAGATAGAGCCGGCGATGACGCTGGTGGCGTGGGTGGAACGCTTGGCAGTCGTGGAACTTCCACAGTGACTTCAGCGCGCACCTCGCGCCGGTCTCGTGAGTCCAGTGGTGCGACTAACTTCGCGATCTCGAGTAGCCGCTCCTCTACAGCGGCTGCACAAATCTCCGGGTCAGTCTCGATTGGACGTGGTCCACAGAACGACGTTTCCAACAACATCTTGTGAGGCGAGGGTGAGCGTGACACACCCGAGGTCACAGAGAGGTGTGACACACGGCTCAGCCCGGATAACGCCGAGTGTGCAGAGCACTGCGATCCGACGCTAGACAACCGACTTGTGCGCCCAGATACAGCTAGTAGTGCCACCTCCGAGCTCTGGCTGTCCTTTCGTGAGTGGCGTCGTGTGGGTTGCGGCGGTGGGGGAGGCGGGTGCGGCCGTGCTTGTTCGGGTGCGTCTTCTAGAAATGCGAGTTCTTCAGTCGAAGAGCGAAGATCAAGAGCACCGTCTTCACGAAAACCGAGCTCGAGCCGCGCGCGGGATTCTTCGCCAGCTGCGCCTGCAAACAGGGCCAGTTCCGGCGAACTGTCTCGCGAGTCTTGATGACTCGAGCTAGAGGCGCGCGAGATGTCAATTCGAGGTGCAGGCAGACTGCCGCTCGCTGGCGTTGAATGTGACCGAGCACGAGTCTCGCCCGTTGTTAACGCCGCTCTCTCCGCGCATCCGCCCGCGTTCTCACAGATCTCCGGCAATCGTGGATGCTGTTTCGTTTCCGGACTCGACTGTGGGTGAAAGAGAACGTTAATACCGCAACACCATGAGAGGGATGTAAACAGTGTGACTGCAACGAAAGAGAAGATACATACGGGCTGTCTCACCTCATCAGAGACGTCGTGATCGAAGGAGGCGATGGGTGCCGGCCCACGGCGCGGCAGGCGCTCTGGCGCTCCTTCGGCCGCCATGCGCCACTAGCGGAACTCGCTACTGTAAAGCTCCCATGGTTCCAGAAAGCTGCTCTCCTCCAGTATTGTTGCAGCTGCTATGCTTTACAAATTCGTCCGATTCTGCAAGGAATTCCTTCCTCTACTCGTACACACCACTCTGAAATTGGGACATATGTTAAATGTTATTACGTTATGCCTTTAGAACATTCTAAGTGGCGAATTTCGCTAACGAACTGATTGATTTCAGGTTCAGGACGCACACACGAATACGATCTTTTGAAAAAGATTTTCTTTCTTACATCAAAATCATGTTCAACGTCCATGTGCGTTTTAAGTGTTTGGCTCGGCAACACAAATAATGCTTAGATATTATAATCATCCATAGGTTACGGTGACCACTTACAATAAAGTGAACCGAAAGATTATTTGTTATCACCGCGGTGTAAAAAATATGGGGTTACAGGTGAGGCGCCAAACCAAGCTGCTTGCCACTCCTAGGAAGAACCATTTAGGACGCAGGAAATATCTGAGATGTCACTGGCTGGTACAGTCACAGAATATCAGAACTATTAGCTGGAATATCGCGGTATAATATAATTTCACTGAGGGAGGCTAGCTCCTGTACGAGTGTATATAGGTCGCGTACCGTTCATGAGCGTGAGGAGCGAGGATCGCACACGACACATACCTGATGCTGAGAGGGTCATCGCCCAACACGGCGTGATGTCAGCGCCCATTGACGCGACGCAACGCGCATGTGCCCATCGTACGCATGCGCTGCTCTTTTTTTCTTTAGCCCTATTTGAAGAAATGAGAATACGACGATGCTATTTGAGGCAACACTAAAGAACTCTCATCACATGACGAATGTTAAACGTGAAACAGATACCACAAATGAGGATGGGATCATGATTTGAGACTATTTTCATTACTATTATCAATATTATTATAAGACTATATTCTCATATTATCTTTATATTTTTCATTTATTATAATATGAAATAACATAATTAACATGATTAATTTTACGCATCCAAATGTAGTTAACTCCCATAAAATAAATATTATTGTATAATGTGTTCCGATTACTCAGTTCTATTTGATTGTTGAACATTCTAATTTATATTATTTCAGTAATGCATTAATTTCGCATTACTCATCTGTATCAAAGAAGTGTAATTTTAACTTTTTCTTTACAGCATTACCGAAGTATTTATTTTGCCAGTGTCAAGTCAATCATGTATTCAGTGCTTTTTTATTGGTAATAATTACATTTAATGTAATTTTGTTCTTTTCGAATAATAATTACATAAAGACACGCACGATATTACAAAACATGTTTCAGATAAATAGATATTGTATAAAAAGTAGCTAGTGGTAGACATTTTGGTATGTTACCTTTTATTTTTATAATACATATAAAAATTGGATAAGTTATAAATGATTTTTAAAAACATTTGGAGCGGTAACGGCGTGCTAAATTTCTGAACATTGTTTAGAAATAGAGGTACCATGATTTAAGTTAAACAACAGATTGCTTAGGTCATAATACCTGCGTATTAATAGGATATTATGTATAACCAATAAAATAAAATGATTATAACCTTCGTTTTTTAAGTCAATACAGAATATAATGTATCATTCGAATTACACATTGAAATATACACAGTTATTGGTATCGAAAATAAAGAAGAAATAAAATTAAGGTAACTCTATTTATTTCAACTGTTTTTGTCTTTTATGGTGTGACCTCTGGTACAAAGAAAAAGTCATTTTAGCAGTATTATTATACTTTATTAAGTTTTATATACCTGACAGATTTTTTATTCAGTTAATTTGTCAGTAGATGACCACAAAACGTTGAGCGATATATTAAAATAGGAAATATAGAGACGAGATAGCGCGGGAGGAGGCGTTTCGGTCCACAAATCGTGCTATTGGGAGCGAATGAAAAAAAGGTAAGAATGACCTTTTTATAGTCGTTTATATGCAATATTAATTCCGGATTATAGGGCATTGTATTTGTTGAGGCGCGAACACCATGCATATACTCGCCACAGTGAGTCTTTTAGTTTGGAACCAGCGTACAAGTACGAGCAACTGATGAAAGGTCGCCAGCACAGCCATCACTGCTAGTGCATTGTAAACGTGTCTGCGGCGCCCGGATTGCACTGTGTTTACAGCAGTTTTTCGAGCTACAATAAGATTCCTTTGTCTGTACGTACGGAAGGTGTAGGGCACCCTTGTGTTTACTTTGTGTATTTATCCATCCATTCATCTCCAAGTATATATATGTCTACAGCTAGCTACGGTACTGTTTAGAAAATATAAAACTAGAGTAATTGTACGTAGTTATTTTGATTTATATTACTTTTGAATGTTTTAGCCTACATAGTTTATACAATTTACATACATGTTTATTCTATCTTACGATCATATGCAAGTGACACAAATCTTTATCTATACATATAATAATGTTCGCGACAAAATATAGCGATTAGTAATGTGTTTTATTTATGTGTGTGATTATAGTGTTTGTGTAGATATAGTTCATAGATTTTAGTATAGTTTCATAGTTATAATAGTATAATTGTACTAGGGCTTGTATTCCATTTATATTGTAATTCTTAGATGTAGTTTAGAATGTATAAGTTACTAGTTGTAAGAATATTTGTAATTATTTTTGAAATAAAAAGCAAGCGAAGGGTACTCGTTGCGCCCCCGCCCCGCCCCGTGTTGTAGGTTTAGCCGATCCCCGACGCTGTGCACGTGATTTCTAAGTGCTCCGATTGGCGGAGCACTGCCGGCGTCGGGCGAGCGACCCCGGTGCCGTATAGGCAAGGCCCGGAGCATGGGACATTCAGGCGCGGGCGTCATAGAGAACGGTCAAATAGTAACCGCGTAATAGAGTCGAATAGACAAATACTAATAGTCAGTGATAGTAAATAGTCTATATACACATTCAGGCGCGGGCGTCATAGATAGCAGTCGTCCCGCGTAATAGTGAATAAGCTGTTTAGAACGAGTCGCCATAGAGATACATAGTTTATTACGTCCAGATACGGAGCGCCCTTCGCTCCGTTGCTCACTAGTTACAATCTTTTATTGCCAGAAAACCTAATCGTCGTTTCTTCGAAATCCAACTTTGGAACCAGCATTATAGTCAGTTGAAAGTCATTCGGAGGTGGCTTTCAAATAAAAATGAAGTGTCTGTATGTAACAGCAAAATAAAAATTTTTCACTGATTGGGTATGAACGTATACACGCTACTGATAATAAAAATGCAATTTTTAAAAATTTTGTCGGTCTGTCTGTCTGTTTGTTCCGGGTAATCTCCGAAACGGTAGGACCGATTTTAACGGAGATTTCACTAGTAGATAGCTGAAATTACAGCGGGTGACATAGGCTACTCTAAATTAGACTAAGTGTTAACCGGGGTTTTGTCTGCAATGCTATCTCAAAAACGGATGGACCGATTTTCACAAAAACTTTCACCAACAGATAGCAAATACCATAAAAAGTAATTTAATGTATTTTAATTTAGACTAGCTGTTAACCGTGGCTTTGCCCGCAGTACTATTTCTAAAACGGTGTGAACGATTTTCGAGAAACTTTATTGGTAGATAGCTGATTTTATAAAAATTAATTCAAGCATTTTTAGTTTATACTAGCAGTTAATCGTGGCTTCACCCGCAGTACTATCTCCAAAACGGTTAGATCGATCTTCACAAAACTTACATTAGCCGATAGCTGACTCTATAAAAAGTAATTCAAGCAATTTTAATTTATACTAGCTGTTAACCGTGGCTTCACCCGCATTACCGTGTCCAAAACGGTTAGACCGACTTTCACGAGACTTTCACTGGTAGACAGCGAACTATATAAAAAGTAATTGAAGTTAATCTATTTTAGACTAGCTATTAACCGCGACTTTATCTGTATGAAATTTAGCAAGATTTCAACTCATTCTTTATTTTTAATTAGAGACATAATTATCAACTTATTGATTACAATTCGTCATTATAATTATTAGTAACTTTAAAGATAGACGAGGTCTTCCTAATGAGATCTTAGACTAAAAATGTTTATTATGTAAAGAGTTCCATAATTACTTGCGGAACAGACAAGCGTTTCTTTTCTTATAGTCACAAAATCTTGATTACAATAGAAATGTATATTAGATGTAATGTAAAAGTAAATCTTTATAATAATATTTTAAGTAATTGTTTCATTAGTTCCTTATACAGAGTAAGTGAGCACTGAGTTAATTATATGGTGGGGTAAGGTTCCAAATATGCTGCTTATGACAAACCTCATTAGGCACATTGTTAGTATTTAGATATCTAATGTACACATTACATATTACTGTAAGCGGTGAGCGTTTCGTACTTACAATTGTGTGTAAAGAGCATTTCTATAATTGTACATAGTCTCATAATTTTATAATTCTTTAATACAATTTAAAAAAACGTGTGCGGAGTTGCGGGTAAAGCTAGTTACTAATATATTTATTCACAGTATGACATATATATACATTTAAATTCATAGAGGACTAAAGTATGTTATTATGCAGAAGAAAGTATACATATATAATCATATTAATACAATTTCTTCTAGATTGTAGAGCCATGCTGAAGCTATTACTGGCTCCATTATGAATGGGTTGGCTTGCTCAGGGTAGTACCACCCTCTCACAGAAAACCGACGTGAAGTAACAGTGCTTGCATTGTTGCGTTTTGTTTGGTAGGTGAGAACGACGGAGGCCAACCTCTCTTTACTTTTCCCATCTCCTCTTCCCTCACCCCCATCCACCAACACAGGCCTGCAACGCATTTGCGACTTCACTGGTGTTTCAAATGTCTATGGGCGGTGATGATCACTTAACATCAGGTGACCCACCTATCCGTTTGCCTCCTATGATAAAAAAAAAACTTGACCAAAGCAATAGTTACTTTTATTATATACTAGCTGACCTGTGCAACTTCGTCTGCACCAAAGTGGTTATCACTGTATCTTCACTTGGTTATAAATTGTATTTTTAAATGCGAAAATTTAATAAAACGGATACCCGATTGCAGCCACAACTACCGTTTCAAATTGTGAATTTAAACAATCCACGGACTCACTCAAACATATACCCAGATTATATGTGATTTTTTTTTATATAAGCCTAGAACCCGTTCGTAGCATCATCTACCAGGTTCTATTAAGATAAAAACTAACCTACATAAAACTAAATAAATATCTCTACCACTTTATTATAACTATCTTCAACTTATATTAAAACCTTTTTATACTCCAATGCAATGAAAAAAAATATATGTACACCGTGTCTAAGCGTCAAACATCGTGTCGAAGCGTCAACTGTCGCTTGCTTGTAACTATTGTCTAAGAGTTAGAAACTATTGCGAAAACAAATTTTAAATATATTTCCAATATATTCTTATTAATAATCTCTATACTACTCACAACATAGTGCCTATCACCTTATGGTAATTAATCTATGTTGATATGTTTCTATTGTAGATTATTCTACGTTGTAACACTGCATATTTGGCATTAAATTTACAACGTATATTTGTCACACTTGATATTGGCGATATTGCCTACATAGGCAGAGGTCATACCGGAAAGAATCCATCAAGCCAGCTTTATAATATATTATATTTATCCGAACTACATCCCAGCTACCTGGCTGCCGGTAAACGTTGCGTTTATGTGTGCATATCGTACCTTTACAGAAGGTTTTTAGAATTTTTTTTAACTAACTTTGAAACTTTATTAAAATGGAATTATTATTGAAATACATTATTATTGACAATAATGTGCTTGATGCTATTTTTTGAAAGTAAAAATAAAAGTAATTTTAAACAATGTTGAAATAGCAGTAATTTTATCATAACTATATTTAGATATAAATAAGTACAAATTTCATCATTCAGACTAATTCAGTTATTTACTCAATATTTGGACCAATTTATTGCTATAAAAATAATAACTTAGCTATAACTATAGTTTAGTGCAGTACTGGCTGTACGATAAAGATAGCGATAATTGTGGCAGCGTATGTTATCGACGCATATATTTAAGATGGTATCAGTCCCAAGTCATACGTTTACGTTTATTGTTGTTCATTGTATTTGGTGAAATCTTAATATCAATAATGTTTAATAAAATGCAATTTGTTCTTTGCTATGGAAAAAATAATTCGTTTGAAATTAATTATTTTTATTTATAAAATATTTTAGCGGCTTTTATATGGTTGTTTATAAAAAAATGTGACTATGATAAATTCATGTTTTTAAATGCGTTTAAAAGTTACTGAAAGAAATAACCTAAACTTACTCATAAATCAAATTTAATTAAATCAAAATGCACATTAAAAATACAACGTTAACCGGCTACCAGGTGTACTAAATTCTGTCTATTGATATATTGATAATTTGTGTAGGTGGTAGAGCCACGCTGAAGCTATTACTGGATCAGCATGAATGGGTCAGCTTATTCGGGCTACTACCATTCTCTCATAGAAAAACGGCGTGAAATAACATTGCTTGTATTGTAGTGTTTTGTTCGGTCAGAGAGAGCGCCGGAGGCCTACCTCTCTTACCCTTTCCTCCTCTCCCTTCCCTTACCCTCCGCCTCCCCCATATACAGGTTGGCAACGCACTTGCGACACCCCTGGAGTTGCTAGTATCTATAAACCGTGGTGGTCACTTAACATCACGTGACCCACCTGTTTCTTTGCTTCCTATGATACAAAAAAATATATATCGATATATTAAAGAACCAGCTATTTTAAAATTCTTGTTCTTCCAACGTTGCCGGCTCTTGTACTAAGATGTTGCAAAAAAGTCTAGTTACATTAACTAAAATTTTTGTTTTTCGTTATCCTGGGGAAACCCTTACGTTTTATGGGACAAAAAGTATCCTGGATGTAGCCCTGTAATATCAGTTATCACTGTTAAGTTTCATTAAAATTAGTTCAGTACTTTCAGAGTAATACGGGTTTAGATTCTAGACTTTAATCCTTCATCCTGGAGAACCCTTTGCGTTTTATGGGACAAAAAGCATTTTTGATGTAATCTCGTTATATTAGATATCACTATGTCAAGTTTCGTCAAGATTGGTTCAATACTTTCAGAGTGATGCATGTTCATAGGGACAGACAGACAGACAAAAAATGTAAGAAGATTATTTTTGACTTCTATATCGATAACATAGTCTACCCTGATTAAAATTTTCAAAAAATATTTAATGTACAGATTTCGACTTGTTACATTTTTATTATAGTATAGAAAAGAAATGTAATCGTTCCAATAGTATTTTGATTTATATGGATAAAAATATACAGACAGAGCGTCGTTCTTTTTATGGTATGTATGTAAATAATTAAGTACATTTTGCAAGGTGTGTAAAAGTCACAATATTCTTTTTACGTTAAATAATGCAAAATGAAACACATTTACAAGATGCATTTATTTTGAATGTATTATACTATACTAGTTCACGTAATAATTGCAACTAAAAAGGCGAAGTTGACTCATCTCGTAGCAGAGAATACCAACAAATCTAAACACATAAATAAAACTGAAGTTTCCCTTTTTAATATTAAAGAAATAATATCTTACTAAACGAATATAAAATGTGTACTCTAACAGAAAACTAACAAATAAAATATTATGAGGCGTAGGGTAATTTATCTAACAAAAGAATAGACTTTTACGGAAATATAATCCTCTATAAAGACAAACGCGGGCAGAAACCCGGATTATTTACACTAATATTATAAAGCTGAAGAGTTTGTCTGTTTGAAAGCGCTAATCTCAGGAAATACTGGGTCGATTTGAAAGTTATTTTTTTCCTTCTGAGAGCTTTCGCTGCATGTTGTTTGGGGTGTAAGGGGTATCAGGGGGTGTAAGGGGTGTCGAGTAACATCTTAAGACTTGAGACACCCAAGCCAACCTCACCTGCACGTGGTGCACCCTGCTGATCAACGAACGAGGCAATGGCGATAGCGGGGTGGTAGGGTTTAACAGCCCGACTGGGTCGCAACCACCATGTACATGGCGAAAAAGGCCGTCATAGTGACTCGCTTTTGCGCGTCGCTTTTCGGGGTCAGCCTGTGCATATCCAGTACCAGGTGACTTTCGTCATTATGGCCGGCATGACAGCGGCGACCGACGATGGATAATCTGTCTCTCGGTGGTCGCCACTGTTTTTGGATTGTACTATGCTTACCATCAAGTATAGTGCAGTCACTTTGTCGTGCTTCAATAAAGAAAAAAAAAATGTTAGCGTTAGCCCAAAGTAACTATTCGACGCGGACGAAGTCACAGGCAGAAGCTAATACAAGTAATACGCCGGTATCTCTGCGTACAGTAGAACGTGACATGTGATATGATAGAAGTAGGGAAATGTGCTGATTTGCTGTGTGAAGGACGGTATATTCAAACTCGAGATAGACACAGTTATAATCTTTAATAATATCGACAACAAATTACAGGGCCTTTTATATGTTTATGCTTTACGGATCGTCTGCGGAGCGGGATTAAATCTCCATAGAAACTTCTAGCACGTCTTAGTCTTATACAAACAGTTTAATTATATCAATTACAACGATATATTATGTTACACAAACTGACTAACTATAGCATATTATATTTTTATGGTAAAATACGTTATGTATTATTTTTTACAGAGACGAGATATATGTCTATTAAGCATATAACTTTTTACCGCACATAATATTATTTTAATAAACGTGTGAGATCAAAATGCTAAAGGAGCGCTCTCTGCAGCCGTCTACATATCATTCATTTTGCTCTTATCTACAATCAGTTTAACTGTTAGCGCAATGAAGAATCCAAATCATCACGGCCGTCAGATATGCACTCTCGAGTTAAACAACAATCAGGTGGCATTTTCAGTAACATTATTGTATGTTCGGTTCGCATTATCATATGTATAGGTATCTAAAATTTGTATAAGCAACACTCATTGTTGAAATTAAATAACAGATGATTTTGGTTAAAAACTTTGTGCTTAACATATATTATTGTATTATGTTTATTCATTACTCTATTCTAGAATATTGATAATACTCGTCTATATATTTTATTAATTATAAAATTTATATATTTTAATATATGTATTATACATTATTTAAATCAACAATTGGATAATATGTTATATCGAATTCGCACACGGAACAGCTTCTAAGTATGACGTCACCAACACGCGCTACGACACGACGCGTCACCCGCGTACTCTGTGCCCGCGCCCAAAGCGCGTACATGGCGCATACATGGCGCGTACTGGTACGTACAGGGCACGTACTACCGAACTACTACACGACTTATGAACTAGATATTCGATACGCTCCACCACGCATTCACGCTGCGTGTATCTATGTTTACTACTATAACAGCTAAGCACTACGCAGTGAGGGTGGGACGCTGTCCGAAAGAGGTTTTATAAATTTTATTTAAATTATAATCTAATATTGTTTAGCACGTCTATAACATAGCTACCTATATTGTTGTTACTTTAAATACACTGAAATTTTTATTTAATACGAATGTAAGGGACACTATTCGTCATACGAATCGTGCCGTATCCCCGTTGTAGATTCGCAGAGGAGCTATAGATCAATTATTTCTATGACTGGTATCGTCTCAGTAGTTTACCATACATCTGTATGTATGTGGAAGTTTGAGTTTATGTCAAGTCTATAATAATTTATAAGAAAATTATCAAAAACTGTACTATATACACTTTTTATCAAATCATACAGTGCTAACATAATAATTTGAAATATACAAGATATGTTTACGAAACTATTCGAAATTAAATATATTACCTTTACACAATTCGAATTCAATTGAATAATTAAGAGGTCTATGATGAGCAGTAGTAGTCACAGAATCGCAGAGCAAGAAACATCTGCAGAACTGAGATTAAAACCATTGATAATATGTCAAAGAGCTCATGTTAGCCTCAGTACGCTGCATGAGTGTAAGAGGAAACGCGAAACATTGCGCGCTCACTCCGAGTCCGAGTCTGAAGAGGGCGGCTGATGGGCGGAGGCGGCGGCGGTGGGGGCAGGGGAGGAGGTCGCGGGGGCGGCACCGCCGGACTCCTGCACTGCGGCCAGCGTGTAAGCAGGAGCCGCCTGACCCGAGGTGCGCTCGATTCCGACCCTGCGGGCATACTCACTTGTAAAGGGTGAAAATGTGTGCATACAAATGCGTATGTAATGGAAAGAGTACTGACATGTAGTCGTGCCGCGCGAGATACCGCACGTACTTCTCGGGCGGGTCTCCGTCGTGCTCCTGCAGAGAGACGGAACGGACGGTCATGTGGCTGACCTGCGTCGCGGGCATCGTGAACTCCACGAACGCGTACCGAGCCAACTCCGCCGGCACCTGGTCGTATGACGTCAGCGCCATGCGACACACCAGGTTGTGCGTCGTATACGCGCCTGAAGATTATACTAACCTTTAGAAATATTCCAACCTCGAAAACTTTCAAGCTTAGCAAAGTGCATAATATTACAAAATAATTATCTATCAGGTTTCTACTTAGTATCATTCATGAACGCTTTCTACGGATAAAACGCAAGTTCTTACCTTCTAAATTATTAATCCATAGCCTTTATAACAGTAGTTTAAATATTTTTGATAGTGGTTTGATAATATTGTACCGAATTTCTTGAAATGCGACGGACTGTAAACTAGAATGTAACTAATGAAACTCAGATGATTTCAATGTGGTGAACACCACGATTCACTTCCATAATATTTATAAACTAAGTAGATACATACAAATTAAAATTTGTAGTTAACCATACTAACCCTGACCCTCCTTGGGAAGTCGGGGCATTCTCCAAACGATCGCTCTATGCTGGTGTTCGTACTTAGCTTGCCCCGAAGTGACTTCGATGAGAGACTCCTGTAGAGCCTCCACAGTGCCGAGGAATCGCTCGATCCCCTTGATCTTGCCGGTACGCCTGAACGAAAATGTTAATGTTCGCAAACGATTTCAAATTGCTACAAAATATTTATGAAACTTCTATATCCAACTGGCCATTTTGAATACAAATTTCTTCATAGTGACATCGAATTACAATTTCGAAAACACTTTGTTTTTAAAGTCTCGTTATGTACCTACCCGTGTCCTTAGAATAATTATTAATTTATTTTTATGAGCTTCGATTCACTTCGATATCAATACGTCATCTCTCATTACTGTCAAAATTAAGTGCATTGTATTAAATGTTGACTTAAAAAAAAAACTACGGCTTATTCTACTAAAATTGTCAAAATATATAAATTCAAGTTATGGGGCAGTATCATCATAAAATGCACCTACAGAAGTTTTGAGTCGTTCTGTAAATTTAATTTCGAATAAATTCCGCATGAATCGCTTTATCGACTGGAGAAAACCACATGAAAATCCGTTCAGTAGTTTTTAGAATTTATCGTGAACAAGACACACAGAAAGACAGACGCGATAGGGGACTTTGTTTTACACTATGTAATCATTAAATTAAATAGATTTAAATTACATTTATATAGATTCAAAATACAGATTTTACGAAAAGGTAGACGAAGCATGCAATACAACAACTCTTTGATTTGCAATTAGTTATGTATGCTTAGCCACATACATACAATTTATAAATATACAAGGCTCGGCGTGCATGTACAAGGTTTCTATGCTAATGAAAAAACAAATTTCATTGTTTTACTGTATTTTCGAAGTTAAAATTATATTATATACTTACAGATGTATACGTGCACACACACACACACACACACACACACACCTATCAGTATACGTGCACACACACGCACTTATCATTCATGTACTATACACCTGCATCTTAACACAAATATATATGTGAACGTAAGCAACATATACTTGTTCTCCTGATCATTATCGCTCAATGTAAATAACAGTTAATATTTAGTATTTTATCTAACAAATAATTACAATACGTACATAAAATTAAACAGCTTACACATATATAGCCGTTACAATGGCAGAACCAGAGTTGAAGTAGTAAAGTACCTGTGCGCGGACTTCACAGATCCGTATCTGAAGTGTTTCTCCACACGGAACAGATAGATCCAGCACTCGGGTATCGGGAACCGAATAGCGACGTCCTCGCACGGCACTTGCCCCAGCTTGCGCGACGCAAAACCGGGCACCAGCACGTCTGCGCGCAGCTCCACCTGCACCAGTAAAGACATTCTAGAGCTTCGAGTCTTCTATATGTGTATATACAGCAGCTGCAACAGACCTTGTTCCCGGCGACACACCAGACTGCTTTCAGCTGCAGCGGCAGTTCGCGGTTCTTTGGCGGACGAACACGGAACCTCATCAACTCTATATAGCACGCATCCGGAGGTTTGAACCTACCGAGTACAATAGAAAACATCCGGTCTTATTCATGAGGAATGCGAACAATGTAAGTAATGCATAAACTTATAATTTTAATAGATTGTTTAAGTGTTTCGTTACTTTATTATTTGTGACTTGGTGAATTCATCAGCTTGCACGCACGCGTGGAACTCCGTATCCTCGACTCGAATCCACTCTTCCGTCACGACGGGGATGATATCATGTCGTCCCACCACCTCCTTGCCTTGACGTCGTAAATCGTTGACACCGAGCTCCACGTCTGGCATGCCTAGCAAAAACCGACCAAGTTATTTATTTATTCCGTAGCACCCGGAAAAGAGTGTTGATTCCAGCATCTAAATTAGGTCTTACCGCTCAGAAAGCCAAGGAAGAATAGACGCACGCGAGCTATCTGCTTTTGGACGGAGCCCTCCGCGTCTTGCTCCACGTACAGCTCATCCACCGCCGTTATTTGAACCTGTCACCATTTAATATTTACAAAACCCAATAAATCATACCTGCATTATTAGCTTTTATCATTCATAATGATTATATTAAAGCAGAAGAGTATATACATACACATATGTATAATAATGCTAATGTGATAGTGATACCTCTTCCATCTTGTATGTAAGTGCGCGATCTCGATGTGCTGACAGACGGAAAAGGGCCTCCTCCACGCAGCACGAGAACTGCTTTACGTCCTCGTAGGAGAGCGAGCCCAGCTTGAACAGCTGGGAGACCTGCGACCGCACAACCCATCATAACTTCTACCAGCAAAAAATCCAACTACATCAACGGACAAGTATAATACCACACTTTATACCTATATATTTTATAGAACCCGCGGCACCGAATACGTTTTCATGCATCAATTACTTTCGACGATGACGACTTATGATGACCTTCAACTGCGACAGATTATACGATTGACAAAGAAGAAAAATCCAACAAATAGAAATCCTTTTCCTTCGAGATGTAAGGCTTGATCATTTGATCATTTTCTTATGACTATCTATCTATCTAATACCTTTAAACGAGCAATTCTTGTATATTTTTATATTTGTACATATTCAGGATCTCGGAAACGGCGTCTTCTATTTCCGTGAAACTTAGTATGTAGGTAGTTTTGGGTACTATAAAACGATCTAGCTAGATTTTATTCATAGAAAACATTTGGAAATTGAGTTTTTAGGCAATGAAAAAATATAACTAGAATATAAAGGTAAATTTCGCCTTCGCTGTCAAATCAAAAATAGTTCAGATGAAAATTGGTTGCTTTGAAAATCCGTGTAACCCCAGTTTGAATCCGAGTGACAGCAAATATGTTTTTTTAATATTCTTTTATTTGTAAGAAAATGCACATTTTATGAAGCAAACTTAACAGTTTATTTCAATTTTAAAATGTTTTTTTAAAGAACCGAACTAGGCTCGGTCGCCCAGGTACTAGAATCTAAAGACAATAATAATACATATGTTCTCAAGATAAAGGAACACATAGATATCCTATTTTTATCGTGGGGAAATCCCTTATGGATACCCACCCTCCCGGGGGAGAGGGTGGGTTATGTCCGACTCGCACGGACTAAAACCCCATGGTGTACCGACCGAGCGTAGTGTTGAGGCGGCAAGGGATCGTTCTAAGCTATTCCCCTTTAGATAGTCGCCCCAACGGTCCGTCCGGCGGAAGGTGGCCGCCGGGCTCCTACCTATAGAGAGGCAGCTAGGTACACACCAACTGCCTCCCCTTGCCCACCGGACCTGTGCAATGAGGGGATAAGCCTCCCGACTACATCCCCTCAGGTCCGGCTACGGTGGCAGGAGGAGTCGGGCGACGCGCCGCCTCCTCCTGCCGGTCCTCCGTTGGCGAAGACAGCCACTGAGGGGGTTTGCCTCGCGTGCCCTCTCCGCTACCTCCTTTTACGAGATGACTTCTTCGCAAAAGGAGGACGCTCGGCAGCGCCAAATCCTCCCCCACCACCAGAGTGCGGCGCTCCACCTCCCACGCAACACAGAGAGAGTGTGCTGCGCGGTATCCTCCTCAACACATAGATATCCTGAACGTGTAGTGTTGAGATATACTAATCCTATCTAATATAATAGAATATGAGTTTGTTTGTTTTGTTACTTTCTCTCGCCAAAAATACTCAACCGATCATTTCATACTTTGATTTCACCTTGTCAGGGATATGGAAATGGACATAGGTCAAATATACATTAACGCGACCGAAGCCGCGAGCAATAGCTAGTGCCTGGTACTCATTTTTATTTTCCAATATAAAAAAGTAATTATTTGACGTTGTCAATTGTTTCTTCTTAGGAGTCAAATATTCATTCATTCCAGGATTCATCTTTGGACTTGATTACTATTAAGCCAATTTTCTGTGAGTACCTTCATTTTGATGAAATGCCCAACAATTTCCTGAACGAAAAGTCTCGATTGTGGTAGGTAATAGAAGTAGAGATAAAATATCTTGATTTGATGATACTCAAAAATGTATTACTAACTGGGATTTTTTTATCTAATGACAATTAACAAAATTATTCAAAAAAATATGTGTCCCACAAAATGCATGGTTAAATCAAAGAGAGTCCACTCCTTCCAACATGTGTCGATAACAACCTCATCAAAAATGATTACTAACCAGCTGATTTTTCTTACTTAGTTAATCTTCTTTATATATACATTTCTTCTGTACGTTTGTGTGTCACTGAACTGTTCTTAACGGCTGGACCGATACAGATGAAATTTTGTGTACGTCGTCCAGTGGATCCGAGAAAGGTTTGGTTTGGGCCCGGTAGGAAGCGCTGCGGTTGACCTTTAGGTATTTTTTTCAAGGCAGGACAACGTTCGCCAGGTTCGTTAGTATTTATATAATTTAACAGTCAGTAAAAGGTATTATTTTCTTTACAAATCACTGTATCTACTGGTGAAAATCGTATGAAAATCCGTTCAGTAGTTTCTGAGTTTATTGCGAACAGACAGACAGACTGACGTGGCAGAATACTTTGTTTATGCTGTGTAATGATAATGATAACAGAAAATAATACAACAGTTTATTTATTTTTTTCAATCTGACTACGCTATTGACCCAACAATGTCTTAACAGCTTCACCGGACTACCGCAATTTAAATTAATCTTGTATTGTCGTACTGTATATCGTACCTTTATGAACAGTGTCGTACATACTGGTCTTGAGTATAATCTCAACCTTTGGTCGGTAATAATACCTGTCTCTATCTCATTGTCATGTCATATCTTTGCACAATATTTGATATTTGGAAGATATTAATTAACTAGATGACCCGGTTTACTTCGTGTCACCTATCTTAACGGCATGAAAACTCTTGCATCGCTAAAATGGTAAAATATTGATGGGTAATATCAGGCATTGCCATTTTCATATTAAAAAAAAATCAAAATATAATACTAAGATGGATGCTACTTTGCACTTCCGCCTGGCAGTAGCATCCACCTTAGTATTCAATGATGGATTTTCGCAAAGTAACGCCTTCTTCAATCAAAAATCAAAATAGTTTTAAGATTATTAAATACCTTATGTAATGCACGTTTTACAATAAGTGAATCCAGCGGCAGGATAACAGAAGTACATGTCCCAGTTGTCGCATCTATTTATTACGTTATGCTGAATGAAATACAATAATTGTAGATTACTTCATTTTTTGTGCAAAATATGGCCAATTTTTAAGTCGAACAAAACGCAAACTCAAACCAAAAATTATACACTGGAGGACAAAATGGACAATCTCAATATCTAAATATCGGACATAGAAATAACAGCTCGCTTGGTTTGCCTTCGCCGTCACATTAATCGATAAGTCACCAACCGATCAAAATTTTCATAACTATCGGAATTTATAAATGAAAGTTTACCTACAATAAAATCGTTGTATTTACTTGAAGTTTATTGTGGTCGGATATATTTTTGTGAGAACAAATATACATTTGACATAAACCCTGCATGCACTCGCACATATTCAACATAATTATCTCACAACATTTTATTTTGGTCGGTTATTAAACGAAATTTGCTAACAATTGAAATTCATACATTATTATTTCAATAAAAAATATAAATGAGGCTTCGAATAAGGCTCTCGGACACAATATACGTTTTATTAGCAGGTAAAACGTTTACATTAGTTCTTTACCCATGAAATAGCCGTTTTGTACGAAAAAATTTAAACAAATTTTTTTCACATATTTTTTATTTGTATTAATCGAAATAATCACCCATGCAATCAATGCATCTTTGCCAACGCAGTGGCAGTTTATTGATGCCCTTCTTAAAGAAATCAGCTGGATGGGAAGCAACAAATTCTTCAAAGGCATTTTGTACTACATCTCGGGTATTGAATTTTTTTCCCGCCAATCCAAATTCTGGAAAAAGTAGTAGTCTGTAGGCGCAACGTCTGGTGAGTAGGTCGGATGATGGAGAACTTACAATCCCAGTTCTTGCAACTTGGCGACCGTCTGCTTTGCAATGCGGTTCAAAATCCCTTCATTTGTGTGTCTGTTGAGCAGTGCAAGATACGTCTCAACGCGGACTTCGCGTCGGCGATCATTGAGTTCGTGGGGCACACATTTGTCAAGCTTTTTTACCTTACTAATTTGACGCAAATGGACCAATATTGTTCTGAGGCTAACGTCGAAAGCTACTGCTAATTCAGCCGTAGATTGTTTATCATCAGCTTCCACAATCGTCTTTAATTCGTCATTGTCGACCAAACTCTTCGGACGACCGCGATGTTCATTTTTCATGTCGAAATTCCCAGAACAGAAGCGAACAAACCAATAACAGGTGGTGCGTTGGTTTGTAGTGTAAGCCCCGTAAACGTCGCTGATGTTGCGTGCTGCTTGTGCCGCGTTGCTGCCACGACGGTACTCATGTTCCATAATTACTCGAATTTTTAACGTATCCATGATGACAAAAAAGATTGAAATGCGATGAAAATGTAACACTAATCAATAAAGAAATTACTACTTTTGGAAAAACAATTCCATCATTTTAAAATAAAATTAATTTGGAATTAGAATTCTCAGCCAAACAAAAATTATATTGATTTGAAATAGCCAGTACTGCAAATCGGCAATGTCATAGGTAAATACCTATTATTAAAATTTAAATACGCGATAATCCGGTATCCGAGTAATTTAAATATATGTTGTATATTAATTTAATACGTTCTGGAATTATTAGATTGAACCCGATTCTACCGTACGGGAGGGACGAACGTCAAAAGTTTGGCAGGAAAGTGGGTAGAACAGTTTATATGGGAATATGGGTAAATTCTAGCGGTCGGGGAGAAACAGAAAAGAGACGGCAAGAACTTGTGGCTGAGCTTGACCGGTCTTTGCTTCGCATTTCAAAATGGGGAGCAAGTAATTTGGTTCAATTTAATGCCAAGAAAACACAGGTGTGTGCGTTTTCCTGCAAACAATCCCCATTTACCCCCATTCCAACTCTTCAGAACGTCTCGCTCGCAATGCGAGATAGCCTCAATATTTTATGCATAGATATTCGCAGTGACCTCAATCCTAGGGATTACATTGTAAGCGTGATCTCCACTGCATCTCGGAAACTCGGAATCCTGAACAAGGTGCGACGGTTTTTCATGCCTGAACAGCTATATCTTATCAATTATCAATACCTTTTGGATACCCTGGACAGGTTGCAGAGACGGGCTATCCGCATTGTGAATGATGCAGATGTAACAGTGGATATAGAGCCGCTTCAGTTGCGCAGGGACATAGCCTCACTGAGTGTGTTCTACCGTCTGTATCACGGCGAGTGCTCCGACGAGTTATTTAACTTAATCCCTTCCTCCCCTTTCCACAACCGAACTACACGCACTGGCCTTCGTAGCCACAGTTTTACGGTAAATAACCTGTATAATAATAAACCTGGGCAAGAACTAAAAAGTTCGCATCGTCATATCTTTGCCGTACCGTGAAACTGTGGAACAATCTCCCGGCCAGTATGTTCCCTCCTTCCTATGACATGGGGTCCTTTAAGCGTAACGTGAAGAGACATTTACACAGGCCGGCATGACAGTGGCGACCAGTGATGGATAATCTGTCTCTCGGTGGTTGCCGCTGTTTTTGGATTGTACTATGCTTACCACCAGGCATAGCACAGTCACTTTGTCGTTCAGCTATAAAAAAAAAAAATGAAATTGTCCTCACATTTTTTTCATATTTTCTCACCGTTTAAACCTTCCCTGGACTACGATCAACATCAGCTAAATTGGCCCAGCCGTTCTCGAGTTTTAGCGAGAGTAACAAACAGCAATGGATTTTTATTACATATATGTATATATATATATAGATTCTTGATAATAGTAATATGAATGACGTGAATAATTAATTAGCTTTATTAAGAGATTACACGCATCGTTTGTGCAATAGCTCAAAATATGATATGGAATTTTATAGTTTTAGGGAATTTAATCAAGCGATCAGTACACAACTTACATGCTTCCACACGATATTGAGGTCATGTTTACTAATTACCCAAGTTTTAACGTGCCGATATTGAAGAACTTACAACGTATTTACATTTGTTTACTTATAATATTACTGTTATTATTAGTTTGATGAGAGGATAAAACGAGGGTTCGAAAGGCCTGTAACGAAATACCTGAGGTGCGTGCTCGACCGGTAACCCTAGTTTCCGTAGGTCGCTGCCAAACTCCTTAACTCCCTGATAGTCGCCCTGGATGGCGTAAGCAGCGAATTGTGACAACTTGTTCGTGATCCTCTCTGCTTTTGTCACTTGGCCAGGTCTGATGGCAGAGAAGGATCAGAGTTAGGTTTATTGCTATTAGCGTAGATGCTCAAAACTAATTATTCCTGAAATTGACAAAAGTGATAACCTGACTCCTGGCCGCTCCTTGTAGAACACGTACTGAAGCTTTACCGTAAAGATTTTTCCAAACTGGTCAAACTGTTGAGCACCTATCTCGGACACAGAGTAGCACGCCTGAAGCGGCAACTCTTGGAAAGGTTCTTTATCGGCGGAGGTATTGGATAGCTGAACCACTGGGTTATCGCCCTGGAAGGCCAGCTTTACGAATATCTTCTTCCAAAACCTGTATTTATAATAAATAAATATTACTACTCGTATAATTCCAACAGTTTTTAGTCGATAATATCGTTCATCGTCCAAGAGATCAAGCAATACTTGCCTATGACCAGTGATCTTTTTTTTGTTGGGTTGTCGCAAATGCATTTCCCAGCCCGGACCGTGGTACTTAGTCCGAGGAAAGTCCTCAAGTGGCACAGATATATCATCGTCGAACAGCGGCGTGGGAGGGGTCTCGCCGCCGCTCCTTACGCTTCCGCGCCCATCTTCTACTTCTTTAACAATTATGTTAAATATATATATATATACTATAGCTTTCGTAACCGTAGAGACGAGTTGCGATGTAGCAGATGCTCTGGGGAGCATTAATATTTAATTGGTGAATAATTTATAATTAGTAAATGTATGGAACCACTGAAATAATTATTATAGTCTTTGGTCTTATTGAATGTCAACATTCTTAGATGACAGGACTGCTTTCACTTTATGTCACTTTGCTTTATGTTGTCATAAGAGTAAAGCAATATTATCAAAGTCATAGTCGATATGTTTAGATTTTTATGGTGAAGTACTTTAAATGATGATTCAATAAAAAATGAACCAAATATACTTTCTAAAACTTTAACTATTAAAAATAGGATTTTTTTTTTGCTTATTAAATTAATTCACGACTTAGTTCTCCGCGGTTACAATGATGCAGTTCAACCTGATATAGCAATTATATTTAGTACAGTTGATGATGAATTTTGAACAAAAATTAATGCATTTTCAAAAGTTAATGGTATTATTAAAACATCTTTGTTTTGGATTCAATTTGATTCTATTGGATATCCATTACTTTTCTAAACGATAATACTGGGCATACTATTCTACATTACTATTTCTTATAGTGTACAGATTACATTTAATTCAATATCACCCAGAAATACCACCCATCCATGGTGTCGTTTAAACTTAATTGAAAATTGTGTCATGAGTTGTGATAAGTATATTTATTTTCGTAAAACTTATTTTTACTTACAATTTGAGAGCCTTACCATCTTATTGTAAGTGCCTATTTTTTGTTTCAAAATTAAAATAAATTTCAATTTGCATTTAGACATAGATTTTTTTTAATGTTATACCCTTTGGCAAAAGAACCCTAATAAAGATCAAACTTTAAAAAATCAATGAACTATAGTCGAATGTCGACCACTGGGTGGCCACTAGTATATATTAATACAGACACTTCGCCAACATTTGTTCTGTATCAGATATAACTGCTGAAGAAACCTGATACAAGTATTTAGTAATTAGTATTCATAATTATTTCCAAAATTTACATTGTTCTTTATAAAAAAATAGATGTATATAACGAAGAAAGAAAAAAGAAAATTGAACTCACATTCACATTTTAGACATAAGTATTTCGAATAGTTTGAGGTGAATACAGGAGGAATACGAAAACCTATATTAATGTCGGTACTCACGATAATTCTCGATAAAACCGTGCCGGAGAATAAACATGTCAACTGAAAGGTGGTGGTGATAAGTATCCCTGACCTAGATCAATTTACGGCTGCATAAGAAAAATAATCTGATTCTTTTCCATATTTTCTTTTGAAATCGGTTTCATTATTTGTCATACTAAATCTGTTATGAAAACTTACCAGGTTGTTGTTGATCGATTAATTGAGTTTCTGTGCCAGATTTATCGAAAGGATTAAACCGTGGGGAGTCCGGCAGCACTTGTGGGCGTGGTGGAGGTGCAAGTACCGGCACTGCAGCTGCATCACTGCCACTGGACTCGCTCTCCTTAGGCCTGCAAGTCGCGAGAAATGTTTCGTAATATTGCGTTCTGACACCATATTGTTCAACCTAATCTGGGTCCTCACCTAATGAATACTGAGAAAGTATCTTCTACGGAATCTCGTGAATCCTGGTGCTCGAGTCTCGGCGTAGCTACCGGTGGTGGTGGTGCTCCCATACTTAGGAATGGGTCAAATGCCTCGGCTTCAAAGCCACCAGGTTCCGCGTTTGGGGCAGCGTCATCTCCCCATGCACCTACGAATACATGCAAAGAAAAAGGGCCCTGATGGTAAATAGGTGACTCTATTAAACCAGTGTTGTGGAATGTGGGTTAATACTTACCAGTGTTCGCGAGATCTAATTTAGTTGATTCAAATTTTGCCGAAAAGGCGTCAAAGGCATCTTGTGACTCGGGAATTGAATCCTGTATCATCGGTTCCGGTGTAGTGCTCTGCCCGGAATCCGCAGTAAAAGCAGCCTGTTGCTCCACGAACAGATCGACGTCATCTCTTTTCGTTTCCCTAATCGATAATATATTTGCAGAATTAGAGGTAAAAGCATCAGACGGTACGTCACATGCTTTGCCAACTGAGTCAAAATCATAGTTATGACTAGATGTGAAAATATCTGCATCGTTCGCTGCAGTAAAACCGTCATCATTCGAAAATATACCAGAGACAGTATCAACGTAAGTTGTGTCCGCGTCGCTAAAATTTTCGAACGGATTTTTTTCTTCTTCCACCGTCGAAACTACCTGAATATCATTATTTTTGTAGTTCATAAAATATGTAGGCGATACATCGGCGTGGGGCTCTGAGCAATCCATTGGTGCTACTTGTTCCGTTGTGAAATTCATAGTAGCTGAAAATGATGAATCCAAGTTTTTGTTTGCAGAAACGATGCTTCCTGAACGATTTTCTGATAAAGAACCGAGTTCATCACACGGAACATTTGCGGATGCCTCCAATGGCATCTCTTCCAGGATGTCGTCGCTCAGAAAGTCGATTTGTTTTTCTTCCTTTTGTGGTGTCGAATATAAGCTTAGTATAGCCTCCTTTGTTGGTTTTCCCATGAAAGGTGCAGGTGCATCAAACAAGTTGATATCGTCCAACGGCTGAGTAGCAGGGGTACTAACGGATGCAGGAGTTGGAGTAGTTCCACGTGATACCGGTGGGACGGGGCGAGGTGGTGGGGGTCGCATTACAGGTGGTGGACGAGCGGGTGGCGGCCGGTTTGGTTTCTTGCGACCAAAATCTTGGTCGTCCAGTACTTCATCCAGTACCTCTGGCTCAGGTGTCGGGCTTGGTGAGTGGATATCACGCACTGATACGGGACTCGGTGTGCGCGTTAATGGGATGCGATCAAGCAAATGTGAGCTCGTGAACTCCATTTGTCCGGTAACGCTTAAGATCAAGTTTTGAGTCTCAGTTGGCAGAGGGCAGCTGGCTGCTGGTGAAAGATCCTCTGCTGATGAGATGAGTTCGAGATCTTTCGGTTTCGCAACACGATCGAAGTCAGAACTGCGAGTTTCAAACGTATCATCAGCAAATCCATCGAACCCATCAACTTCGAGTGCAGACGGGTCTCCAAATAAATTGTTTGGCACGGTGTCACCAACGGGGGGATCGTAGTCACCGAAGTCCGAGAAGGGGTTACTTGCGGCGAAGGGATTATCCGTGTTGAACTCATTCGGTTCCGAGTCAGTCATCATAAACGGATTAAACGAGTCTACTGCCACTGTAGTTGCCGGCTCAATCGTGTTCAAGAATGGATTATGTGCCATCTTTGTTAATGAATAAACAGCGTTATTCCAGAAATTCGGATTCGAGCAACTTCAATTCGGTCTTTCCAAGATTCAAATCAGCCGCAAAAGAGGTATCAAATGGGTCGAATGTTTTCTCAGGCAGTCTTCTTGTATGCGGGGGCTCGGGACTCAGAGCTTTTACCTGGAATATATCGTCAGAGGGTTCTAGAAGATCGTACGTACTCTTTGGTTCTGTGGTAGTCGTATCGTCACAAGAGAATTCCTTCGCCAATAATTTAAGTTCTGTTTTGGTAGGGGCGACACTCGCATATGAGGTATCGAAAGGATCGTTTTCTAATACAGAGATTGTCTCGATACTTCCCGAAATTACTGGGGTTAATACCTTCGCGGTAATATTATTTTGCCCGCTATAGAGGTCTTTCGGTTTAAAATCAACTTTAATATTACTGAGCTGTGGGTAGTCCGAATGTCTCCTTTTTGTTGGATAATTTACTTTTGAAGTTAAATCCTCATCCGATCGTGTTCTAATTAAAGACTCTGCAACGGTGTCGGTTGCTTCGTATTCTTCGTTGACGTTCTCTGTTATAGAAAGTTCCCGAGTGTAATAAGGCGTAAGCGGCTTTACAATCTTTGGTTTAATTTCTAAATCAAGGTTATTTTCAGTATTTACGTTAAAGACAACAGTTTTATTAACCGTCAAGTTTTCAGGTCGTGATGGGCGTCTTTCGTTTCTTTTTGGTTCGTCTGCTCGTGGATCGAAATCTGGGTCACTGGGGACTCTGAATATTAAAGACGAATTGGCTTCGATTAATTCTTGTTCTAAAAATTTTAACTCAACCTTTCCCGGCACTACAATTTTGTCTACAATCGTGGTGTCGAATGGATCAACTTCCCCATCTTTTATATCTATTGGACTCAGGAGATCGTCCTCTAACTGTGTTAGATCAGTGGTGCTACCACCTAATAAATCACAAGAAATTTTATCTTCTTCTTTATCTCCTTGTATATCATCAGAAGAGATGGATTCCCTTACACCTAATGGGTTTATCAAATTAATACGCACTGATGATTTTCGTCTATTATTCAATTGCGCATGGAACTCTTCTGCGCGTGGGTCAAAGTCATCATCATCTTCTAAGATAACTGCCTCTTTACACAATTCTTTCGGTTTTGTTGGTGTAACCAAAGCTTCCGCAAAACTAGTGTCGAAAGGATCGTCTTGATCAAAATAGGGGTCGATAATATCTATCTGATCTTCAACTATACATTCTGCAAAGACAATCTCATTTTTATCTGCCTCGAAAGCGGACCAAGAATCCTCAACCACAGCCTCTAACTTTATTTCTTCCTTGTCTAACCGTGTGATGTGTGCATTAACCTCTAATGATTCTGTGGCTAACAATGTAAATTCATCAAGTTCCTCTTCACTATCTGATCTCTTTCCTGTAGTCAAATCAGTAAAGTTACTAGTGTACGTAGTAAGATCATCATTAATATGTGGCCGAATTAATGCAGTGTGCAGAGATACACTCAGATCTATAGGAGTCGTAAGAGGAATATCGGCGTCAGTATCTAATATGCTCCTTTCAGCAGAATCTATAGTAGTGGCAAATGCTGTCACTGGCACGTCTTTACTAGTATCTTCTAATAAAAGATCACCCGGTATAGCTCGCTTAGGTTTTTTTGATGTAACAGTAACGTTATCAATGCGACCCGTGAGAACTTCAACAGCAACCCCAATATCTAATGTCTTTTTACCTTTAGAGCTCCTAGTTTCTTGACCTTTAATTAAAGCATCAACATGAGAAGTGTCGAAAATGTCGTCATTCAAATATTGCTCAGGGGAATCCGGTACGTAAGCAAGTCTCACTTCTCCACGTTCTACTGCTTCCACGTATGAAGTATCAAATATGTCGTCTTGATATTCTTCTTCGGACTCATCATCTGTGACACCGTATTCGCTTTTATCACCGTCGTCCTCTGCAGTCTGAGTCAAGTGAGGGAAATCTGCTGCAGTGACTTCGACAATGGGTCTATGTAGAGCCTCTTCCCGCGGAGGCACAGTTTGCTTGGCTCCAGTAGGAACTCTTTGAAAGAATGATGTTGACTTAATGCGATCTAAATCTCCTTGAGTTTTTTTTAGCACAGAATCGATCCCAGTCGTCAAATCTTTAAATTTTGACCATTCCTCATTCTCTTTGACCGTTCCGTCACTGTTGTCTGTATGTTGATGTTCACGTCTATATTTTTCTAACTCTTCTTCAGTAAACAATTCTTCCTCTCCTTTCCGTTTCGACTTTTTGCCTTTTTTCTTCTTTTTAAGGCCTTTAGGTAGTTTTAGCATTATACGAGCTTCTCAACGTTATTCTGTGTTGCTGAAACAAAACGTTTCTATTCAATAAATTCGAGATTATATAATTTTAATAACCTAAACCTAAACAAGAACAAAGTTGAGCATAAAGGCTCTATTCTTTGTCCGATAATTCGATCACATAATGAAAGTCTTTATCATCTGCGATGACTATGTAAATGGTGATGATGATGATATGGCAAGATAGAAAAGTCATTAACAATACTTCATATTTACTTATTTTAATTGCTTATATATAATATATACTTTATAATATAGTCATATGAGATCGAGAAACACTTTGGTTTGATGTTATCGGTAATGTATAACTTTGTTTAAGTAAGTATACATTTTAATAATCATAATATCAGATAAAATTATATTCTTAGCCCTATTTATTAACGATTTAGTGATTGTAATGCTTTTCTTGTTACCGACGACATCGGATTTACGGATCGATACGACTATATGTTTGAGTGAATGTATGTATGAATGAAGTTGATCGACGTTTTGCTATTTAGATATGAAGAAGCGTTTTAAACATATATTCCAAGAAGAGGTAATGAACAGAGATCAATCGTGCCTTATGATTCATCTGAAAGCTAGACGCTGATGAGATGCATGATACGATAATAGAGATCGATCGATAGAGAGTAGAAAACGCTCATCACGAATATGTGCATCTATGGAGAAGCGTGCGTGTGTCAATCGCACGAGCACGAGCGGGCCAGCCGCTACCTACCGCTAGGGATACACCGCTACCGCTACAGACAGGAGCTGGGGAGTGGGTACCTTCATGGCAACGCGGATGA
Organism: Antheraea mylitta; assembly: GCA_014332785.1. Taxonomy (NCBI): domain Eukaryota; kingdom Metazoa; phylum Arthropoda; class Insecta; order Lepidoptera; family Saturniidae; genus Antheraea; species Antheraea mylitta. Next base: position 812,873 of record JACEII010000132.1, read on the forward strand.
ACGCGGGCGGATCCGCTCAGCTCGATGCGTTCCACAACGCTGCCGCCCGGTACTGCCGTCACTCGCGCACGTTTCACACCAAGACTCGCTCTCGGCACTGTTTCCGCACCCTCCGCGTTTACCTTTTCTTACCGCCCCGCACCACCCCACACCGCCCTGCGCTCTAATATCGACCTGCGCGAGATGCGCAACTGATTCAAGAGCGGGTGGAGAACGCGCGGCGCGGTTTGGGTGTCCCACTGTCTCACGCACGCGGTCCTATTACCCGACCCTCTTGACCAACTCCTCTATTGAATATCTCTTCTTCGATTATTTAGGGAACTATTTAATGAAATCCTAAACATTCTGTGTCTGAACACGGAATATATTACACGAATAAAATTAATAAGTGACAAAGAGTACATGATGGATTGTATTTAAATAATTTTAGAAATTTTAGTTTTTCTGTGTAGCCATTTATTGGAATGCGTATTACCTGAAAAATATCGAATTAATTTTGATGTTAGTTTCAATTAAATATAGAAGGTACTTAGTCGAGACAAAAACCATAACGTTCTTATGTAGACACTTGGAATGATCAATTAATAAAATTGTCATAAAAATACATTTTCATGTAGTCTTTGTCTGCACTTGAAGGGAACCTTATAAAAATCACACACATTGTCGACCATAAAAAAAGGTTTTTTTTTAACTGACTAACGCTATTGGTCTGATAGATTTTCGCAGCTTCACCAATGAAATAATATGCGATGGTCTCATTGGCATTGTGTAAACAATTGTGATAATCAAATAATTTACAGTTACATTATACTCCATCAAAACGATTTAATTGCTGACAGAGCTGGCTTACGCATCTTCTTTTATCCTATTTAGTTTTAATAAAGTAGCTATAAGGAATTGGGATAAATGGACATTCATAACGATTGTTGTCTTCATACCCTGATAACCAATCATAAGTAGTTCAAATAACGTTACAATATTGGTTGAGTTTTGGTGTCTCCCAGGGATCACATTTAGACCTTTTGTATATAACCTATGAAGGGTATAGGGAATGCTTTGTGTAAATATAAACCTTTTATTATAATTAACTTGTTTTATTTTAAAGACACACATATTATATTTTACCAGACGCCATAGTTACACACGTTCTTATATTAATTTATTTTTATGCCAACTCATCTACCACAGACATAAAACATATTAGTGCCGTACTACACTTTTTACAAAGATGTATTTACTAACACCTTTTCCTATTATTAAAATTGTTTACAATTTAAATAATACTTTCTATTATATATTTTAAAGTTATACAGTGTTTTAACATTACATATTTCTACAATTATATAAATTTATTTATTCAACAATATTATGGCAATGAAAATTAAATTTGTTATTTAACAATGGTTTTGTAAATATATCTGCAATCTGTTTATCAGTAGGACAATATTTAATATCTATTTTTCCCTTTTTATAATTTTCATGGATAAAATAGTACCTCACATCAATGTGTTTAAACCTTTTATTGAATGAACCTGTTTTTATAAGTTGAATAGAGCTTTGGTTATCAATGTTCAATATCATTTCAACTTCAGAACCAATCACTTCCATCAAAAATGACTAAGTATAAACACTCCTTACAGCAATCAGCAGCTGCAATATACTCCGCTTCAGTTAATGATAAAGCAACAATTGGTTGTCGTTTTGAACACCAAGCCACTGGTCCTTCTGCTAACATAATCACATATCCGGTTGTACTACGTCTTGTCTCAATACAATTTGCATAGTCTGCATCAGAATATGCATTTAATATAGAAATATCTCCTCCTTTTTTATATATTATTTCTCACTGTCTTGTTCCATTTCAGTATTTTAGTATTTTCTTTGCAAATATCACATCAACTTTTGTTGGGTTTTCTATTTTTCTGCTTGCTTTATTTACAGCTTGATTTATGACTAGTCTTGTTCTTGTCAATAAGTATAGAAGTCCTCCTATTAGTTCCCTATATGGGAAGTTTGTAGTATCTGTATTTTTTTTTTTCGTTTTTCTTTGCTGTTTTACAAGGTGTATTAGCAGGCTTAGAAACTTCCATGTTAAATTTCTTCAATAAATTTTCAATATAACCTTCTTGTTTCAGTGTAATACCATCTTTAGTCTTCTTAACTTCAAATCCAATAAAAGTAGTAGGATCTTTATATATTTTTATTTCAAATTTCTTTTCTAAGCAGTTTAAAATTCTCATTAATGTTTGTTTTTCTTTTGACACAGCAAGTCCATCATCAACATAGATTGCTATTATTATTGTATTATCCTCATTTGTGAACACACATTGATCTGTTTTAGTAGCTTTTAATCCAAATTTTAACATTGCTTTTGTAAACCTTTTATTCCATGTAATAGGAGCTTGTTTTAATCCGTATAAGGATTTCTTTAATCGACAAACTTGTCCAGGTTGTTTTTCACATCCATCAGGTATGTTCATATACACATTTTCTTCCAACTCTCCATACAGAAATGCTGTTTTTACATCAAATGTCATTATGTTATAGCCTTTAGAAGCAGCAAGTGCATATAAAGATTTTAAAATTGACTGACTGACAACTGGACTGTAAATTTCATTGTAATCAATACCATTTTGTTCAAATCCTCGTACAACAAGTCTAGCTTTGTAGGTCCCATTTTCTTTCATACGGAATACCTATTTGTTTCAAAGTATTTTATTATGCTTTACCTCTTTCTTGTCTACTATGTCCCAGGTGTTATTAATCTTCAGGAATTCCTTCTCCGAATTTATAGCTTTCTGCCAGTATTCTCCCTCTTCAGATGTTACAGCCTTTTTATATACCTTCCGATAGAAATACATGGAGGAGTTGTTGAGGCGAATATGCTTGGTACACATATACGTTTTAACAACTCAAACATATATGAATAGTTAGCTAGGTTTGCTAAGTTAGGTCGCGTTTTTTGCATGCAACGGGCAACAGCCAAGCCGAGGTGTGCCGTGCACCCTTGAGCTGGTTGCCAATATAAAATCGGCTGAGTGCGTTAAGCGCTCGCCTCAGTAGTCCGGTGAAGCTGTTAAGACCTTGCTAGGTCAATAGCGTAGTCAGTTCGAGAAAAAAAAAGCCTTTTTATATGTAAATAAACTTTAGTCTTTTAGGTAAATTGGTATTTGTTTCATTCTTTTACTTCTTTTTAAGTTACCCTTTTCTTCAATGTATCTATGTTTTCCTATTTCTGTTTCAACATCTGATGTTTCATCTTCAAAAATGTCATCATCTATATTTTCTTCTGTAATAGTATTTTCTGTTATTTCTTCCTGATTTTCTATAATATTTTCATGATTTTCTGAAGTATTTTCTTGTTTTTGTGTTATCTCTACTTGGTTTTCCGTCGTTTCTTCATCAATTTCACTATTACTTATCTTTCTTTTCTTATAATTTTCTTTCTGTTTTACTATTTCACCTTTTATGATCACTATGTCCCTTGATATCTCGATTTTTCTTTCCTTAGCATTCCACAATCGACACCCATTATTAGTGTATCCAATCATTATCAGTTTCTTACTTCTAGGATCTAGTTTCTTTACATTAGAATGTAGCTCTTTTACATATACGATAAATCCAAACTTTTGAATATTAGATATATTAGGCCTTTTTCCAAACCACATTTCATATGGTGTTTTATTTTACAGAGTATCACTTGGCAGTCTGTTTAAGATATAAGTAGCACAATATATTGCTTCACCCCACATTTCCTTGTCTAATTTAGAATCAAAAAGTAATGCTCTTGTCTTTTCTAATAATGTCCGGTTTAGCCGTTCTGCTTTGCCATTTAATTGTGGTGAGTAGGACATTGTATAGTCTAATTTTATACCTTTTTGTTGACACCATGCTTTAAATTCATTACTTGTATACTCACCTCCATTATCACATCTTATAGTTGATACTTAATCTTTCTCCCTTTCTGTTTCTTTAACATAATTTTTAATTTCTTCTTGTACATCACTTTTGTTCTTTAGTAAATAGATTTTTGTAAAATGACTGTAGTCATCCATTACTGTTAATACATATCTATATCCATCATAAGTTTTCTCATCGAAAGGTCCACATATGTCGGTATGTATTATTTGTAGGTGTCTTTCAGCCCCTGTTCTGATTGTATTAAATGGTAGTCTTGACTGTTTAGCTTCTGCACATATTTCACACTGTTCTTGTAATATTTTTGGTCCTTGTGTGTTTATACCGTCTGCAACTTTTGTTAGTGTCTCTATTACCGATTTACCTGGGTGTTCCAGTTTTGCATGCCATTCCAATGCTGTTCCTTTTTCTTGTATTAATAAAGATTTGTTTTCATTTTTCAAATCATATTCTAAATTCACTGTGTATAATTAAATCAGTATTGTTGTAGATTTTAACTTTGTTTTTTTGAACACCACAGAACCACCATTATTAGTAACACAAATAACTGACAAAAGATTTTGTGCTAGATCTGGTATTAATAAAGTATTTTGTAAATCACATGACATTGCATGGACTGTGTCTGACCCTTTCACTTTCATTTTTTCATCATTGGCTACATAAACTACAGAATCTTTATCTTCAAAATTGCTTAAGATGCTGGCCTCATTTGTCATATGAATGGTGCTTCCAGAGTCTATTATGAATTTCACTGAATTTGTATTATATTTTTGTGTTAAAAATGCAACATTTTTAGACTTTTTATTATAATCATTTTTCTTAAAGAAACAATTATCCTCTTTATGATTATTTTTCTTGCAAATTGAACAGCAACTGTTTTTAAATATACAATCTTTTTCTTGATGATTAAATCTTTTGCAGATAGTACACATATTACAATCCTTTTTAAGATGACCTATTTTGTGACATTTAAAACATTTTATTTTCTTGTTCTCCATTTTAAAGGCAACTTGTTTTTTCTCAATATTCCTTTCTAAATATCTGTTCTCTTCTAATAAAAGTCTGTTAGTTAAATTTATAAGTGTCTTTTTATCTTCTGAAGTTGATTCCCATGCAGTAATAAAGTATTTATACTGATTTGGTATAACGCAGGTTAATGCAGGTTAATATTTTTGATATAACCATATCATCATTAATGTTTTGATTAAGATTATTCAACCTAAGTCTTATGTTTTCAATATCCGTTATTAACTGTGACATTGACTGGTTTTCATATTTAAAGTCAAAGAATTCTTGTAATAAGGAAGACTTATTTCTTTCCTCGCTTCCTTCAAAAACTGCGCATAGCTTATTATACATTTCATAAGCATGTTTATAATTTATTATGTGACTTTTGAGTTTTCTATCTATAGAATTGAGTACTAGCTTCTTTACCTTTGCGTCTTTTATTTGAAATTCTGCCTTTTCTGGATCTGATTCTTTTAAAACTTCGAATAGATTTGATGCCGACACTTGTATATTGAACTCAAATTTCCACAAATGAAAATTTTCAGAGTTAATGAGTATTTCAATACTTTCTTCTAGATTATTCGCCATTTTTATTTTCGGCTGTTTCTTATTTTTATTTAGCACTATTCTCACTGAGTATTGTTGGCAATCTGGATATTGTTAGTGCACTGGGCCCATAACCTGAAGGGTATAGGGAATGCTTTGTGTAAATATAAACCTTTTATTATAATTAACTTGTTTTATTTTAAAGACACACATATTATATTTTTACCAGACGCCATAGTTACACACGTTCTTATAATAATATATTTTTATGCAAACTCATCTACCACAGACATAAAACATATTAGTACGGTACTACACTTTTTATAAAGATGTATCTACTAGCACGAAAGACTAAAATTTGTATGTAATGAAATTCTTGAAGGATTTTGGTAAATTTTCTTTATGCTATATATTACAGACAGATTAGCTCAACATTTAAGCTATACTTACTTATTTTTTTTATCGTTTTGTATTCAGGGAATCTCTGGTGCAACCAATCTGATTTTGATTTTTTTTTTCGATGTTAGAAAGGTATATAGTGTTATAGATAATGTTTATTTTGGCAAATATGTATTTTCAATAGTTAATCACAAGGAATCTAATTGACATGGGCAAAAATTCATTTATCGCCAATACTGGAAAGTCATGTATCGGCAATATATGTAGGTTACTTTTTATCTTAATTAGACCAGACAGGTGATGCTGCGAACGGGTTTAGGCTTATATGAAAAGATTTCTCAGATACCAAGTGGGTATATATTTGAGTGAGTTCCTGTATACTTCGGATTTACAATTGAAAACTTTAGATGTCACTGCAATCGGATTTTAGATTTATAAGGACTAAAGGACATCCAGTGGTGGACATTAGACCATAGTTCATTTATCTCTTAACATTTGAACTTTATTAGGGTTCATTTGTCAAAGGGTATACATCTATAATCAAAGGTTTTCATCATGGCTACTCAGTTGTTTGCCTTTTTTTAAATTATATAAACAAAAAACATCAATGTCTAAATGAAAATTGCTGCCGGTCGGTTGGCGGAAGCAAGCGAAATTCTTCTCATCGGAGATATCAACTACCCTACATCGACCACCAAAACTTATTTCGGATGGCATATACCAGACCGACAGCCGTAGCCAGTATTGACAAACAGCTCACTTGCACTTACAGGAACCCGATGGATGTAGCCTATGCACTGAGTCAAGTATATGACGGTATATATTCATCGAAATCGATAGTAAGATCTCTGAGCATCAGGGGCTATCAGGGCGAACAAATACCCTCACACACTCCCGATACTCTCTTCCTGGTACACACACAGGAGGAGAAAAAAGCCCTGATAAAAAAGGGCTACGAGGTAGGGGAAGGATCGCGCGTTGTGACAGTCCTTGAATCCCAGGGACTGACCTTCAAATCGGTGGTGATCCTGCAAACAAATAGCAGAAGGGTACAAATCCACGATAGCGTTTCACATGCTTTTTTTTCTCGAACTGACTATGCTATTGGCCTTAATTCTTTGGCCTTCACAGCTTCACCGGACTACTAAGGCACTCAGCCGATTTTATTTTGGTAACTAGCTCAAGGGTGCTCGGCACACCTCGGCTTGGCCGTTACCTAGAAAAAACCTGATCTGTCCTAGCTAAACTATGCTAAGCTATACATGTATCCATTTTTGGATCATACAATTAAAATTGCATGATACAAAAACACAACATGTAATTCGGAAAGAGACAAAGTAAATCTACTCGATTCAGTTCGATAAGGGACAAAAAGTAAACCCTTCCACCAGGTGTGTAAGGTGCATGTCTGATTAACTATGTATGTTTAAAATCGATGTGGTGTGTACTGTATCGCGAAAGCAATATCTCTGCGTATACCCGGGTAGCCACGGACAAAAATATTACCAAGATAACGCGAACAAACTGTGCGCGGGTATAAAAACGAGAGCTCTCTGCCTGTGATGCACGAGACAGGGATTCGCGATGTAGCCGGCCACAGGAAAAATTTAATAAGATCGAATTTACAATTTAAACGAACGGCGCCGGCGCCGGGATCTAAAAATAGAAAAGTGATATTATTTGACGATTTTAGAGGAAGATAGACGTAAACACGCGAGTTTGCTCTATCTTATATTGAAAATAATAATAATTATTATTATTTAGAAACGGCGGCGCGCGCGAGCCGTTGGATTATTGCCGCGATGGCAGGAAATTTCGCGATCGCGCGAATGGGGCCCTGTTTCGGGTCGTTCGCGACCTCGTCGTAAGCAGAGATCTCCGAGATCTCATGAAAAACTAAGAGCTGGGCGGACCAATCCATGCCGGAGAGAATTCGTTTCACATGCTATAGTGGCAATATCTAGGCACACCGACACCTGTGTCTACTATACCGACGTGACTGACGACGCGATAAGTAGGTTCATTCGTCGGGCCGTGGACGCTCCGGCACGGGATATTGTGGATTACAACCTAAAAATGGCCATAGAATAAAAAAAAAAAAAAAAAATATATGCTCACGGATACGATTTTTACGAATACAAAATATTACATGTAAGCAAAAAAAAAGGTGCGGACCAAGAGTCTGCAGAATAGAACAAAGTAAAAAAAAAATGAAAATTGAAACTAATTATAAATTGGAAACAAAAAACAGGCGGTTGTATAAGATGGCAAGGCTCTCTAATTCCAAGAAAAAATAACTATACGAAAATAAAAAAATATATCGCAACTCATGACACAATTTTCAATTCATTTTACACAACACCATAGGTCTTTCTTCTTTCTAAGATTGCTACATAAGGTTGAACTGCATCATTGTAACCGCGGAGATCTAAGTCATGGATTACTTTTATGAGCAAACAAATTTTCTTATTTTGATTTTACAAAGTATTTTTGGCTCATTTTTTTATTGAATCGTCATTCAAAGTGAGTTCACCATAAAAAAAAAATATTAAAAAAATACAAAATACAAATTTTGACATTCAATAAGACCAAAGAGAATAATAATTATTTCAGTGCTTTCATAAATTTACTAAAGATAAATTGGTTACTAATTTATATTCTGAATTTACATATTATATTATCATTTTTTTTTTATTGTAGCACGGAAAAATGACTGCACTATGCCTGATGGTAAGCACAGTACAATCCAAATAATAGCGACCACTGATTGACACACTGTCCATCGCCGGTCGCCACTATCATGCCGGCCTGTAAAAATCTGGATATGCACAGGCTGATCCCGAAACGCGACGAGCAGAAACGAATCACTATTACGGGCTTTTTAGCTATTTACATGGTGGTTGCGACCCAGTCGGGCTGTAAAACCCTACCACCCCGCTTTCGCCATTGCCTCGTTCGTTATTCAGCAGGGTGCACCACGTGCAGGTGAGGTTGGCTCGGGTGTCTCAAGTCTTATGATGTTATTCGACACCCCTTACACCCCAATACTTAACCCACAATTTGACTAGTAGATTCCCAAGCGCATTTAGGACATGCGACGTTAGTGATGTTAAAAATATTGAAAACGTAGGTAATTGGAATATGGGCCGAATGGGGTCCCCGGACGTGTTTTGGCCTTTTCTATGGACCACATTGGGGGGTGGCTTCGGGGGCTGTTCGACTGCTGTCTTGCGGCCGGACAGTTCCCGAAGCCCTGGAAGACGAGGCGGCTGTGCCTCATTCCGAAGCAGGGCCGCCCTCCGGACTGCGCGTCGGCGTACCGGCCGATTGTTTTGCTGGGTGACACCGGGAAGGCCCTAGAGAGGGTAATAATTCTCCTTTCCTCTATTTCTCTGGGAGCTAGTCTGTCTCCTGTTGTCCACAAAGGCGATCTTTCTCTCGTCGAGATACGCCCCCAACAGCCACCGCAGGTACGAGGGCACTCCGAAAAAGTGGAGCGCCTCCCGTATGACACCATGCGGCAGACTATTGAAGACGTTGGCGATGTCCAAGGACACCACCAATAACTTTTCCCCCTGAGAGGTTACCTCCATGGAGACCTGTTTTAGGAGGGTCAGGGCGTCTAGCGTGGAACGCCCGGAAGCCAAACTGCACGTCCGATAGGTTCGGCCCCACTTCCTCAAGATGCCGGACGACCCGGGAGGCAACGATCCTCTCGAGCGCCTTCCCGGTGTCGTCCAGCAACACTAGGGGCCGGTACGCAGACGCGCAGTCCAGAGGGCGGCCTTCCTTCCCTATGACGCAAAGCCGCCCCGTCTTCCAGGGCTTCGGGAACTGTCCGACCGCAAGGCAGCGGTCAAACAGCTCCCGAAGCCACCCCCTAAGATGGCCCAACGCTATGGCTAGCACCAGCCCCGGGACCACATCGGGGCCGGGTGCTTTGCGCCCGGTGACGCGGAGGCGCTCTATAGCTCTCCCCAACTCCTCCTCTGTAACCGGGCTAGGGATGACCGGCGCCTCCTCCACCACCTGAGCAGGAGGCATGGGAGGAGAAGCAAATTCCGGAGGGCCGGGGAATAATGCTCCCACAACCCTCTCAGCCACCTCCGGCTGAAACTCTCCGTTGCCGGGAGCACCTGGCCGCGGAATTTCTTCCGGGTGACTTTGTACGGGCGCCCCTCTCCAGCTCCCGGATCATCTCTTCCCATGCCTTTTTTTTTATTGTAGCACGACAAAGTGACTGCACTATACCTGATAGTAAGCATAGTACAATCCAAAAACAGTGGCGACCACCGAGAGACAGATCATCCATCGTCGGTCGCCGCTGTCATGCCGGCCATAATGACGAAAGTCACCTGGTACTGGATATGCACAGGCTGATCCCGAAACGCGACGCGCAAAAGCGAGTCACTATGACGGGCTTTTTCGCCATGTACATGGTGGTTGCGACCCAGTCGGGCTGTAAAACCCTACCACCCCGCCGATCCTTTGGCCCGGATGATGGCGACCTGCAGAGTCTTCCAGCAAGTCCTGTAGTCGCCATATAGTCGGGGCTCCTCCTCGGGGTCCCTATCGATTCATCTCCGGCGGCTGCGTCCGTACAGACGCCGGGCCTCGGAGCAAGCCGCGCGGAGCTCTGCGAGCTCCGGCGACTACCAATACACCGACCTCCTCTTAGGGCGGTGTACGCTCCGCGGCATCGACGCGTCGCAAACCTCCGTGAGAGCATCACGGAGGCGGGCTGCGGATGCGTCGATATCGCTGTCCGGGGGAGACAAGGACCAGGCCTGGACGATAGCCGCCTCTTTCGCTAGCTCCCGGTCGAGGTGGCTTATCGCCCTCCGGGGGAATGTAGCGCCCCTCCGGGGGCGAATTACCGGCTCATTGTGGGAGGTGGAGACTTTGAACCTGATGTATCGGTGATCCGATAAGGCCTCCACCTCCCCTATCACCCTCCACCACTGGTCACGGCGTGCGACCGACGGGGCAGCAAAAGATAGGTCGACTATAGACCCCCCGTTGTGACGTACGCACGTGTAAACGCTTCCCCGGTTGAGGTGGAACAACCCATGTTGAGCTGCCCACTCCTCAAGAGCCTCGCCACGTGGGTTCGTAGCTGCCGCCCCCACGCCCTTGACTTGGCCTTGAGGTCACCTATTAGGACTATATTACTTGAAGCACCGGAGCGGTCTGCTGTCCAAGTGCTGGACCCGAGGCACACTCCAGCCGATCAAGATTCGACCTGCTTCTGCGAGCTTCCGTGCAGCATCCACGGGGAGGTAAACAAATAGCGAATTGCTCGCTTCACCGCGTGGACGTAGTTTGCCGAGCCTCATCTGGGTGAGGGGACAGCCAGCCGCCTTTGCAATGACCTCCATGGCCTCGTCCTATGATATCGAGTCGTCGATTCCGACAATTCGGATATCTGCCTTCTTAACGGGCCGCACCACAGTGGCTAGCCCGAGCAGCGACTGCCTGATCCTCTCGGCGAATTTGTCCACCTGCTCCGAGGCCAGGGTGCTTGGGACGTCAGAATTCGGGCTCTAGCCGCACTAGGCCTTTACGGAGGGGATTCCGTAATCCTCCAGGGGCACCTCTATCCTCGCCTTTAGGAGGACGTCTCTATATTTAGCCCCCTTTTCCTCCGCTTCCGGCCACATGGTGACTAGCACTTCTGCCGAGCGAGGAGGAGCGAGTTCCTGACTCTCTTTCACTTCCTCTTCTTTCTCCTGGCCCCGGTCGGTTTGGGAGCCGTGGTTACTGCAGCCGCCGCCGGAGTTACCATCTCTTTCTTTTTCTTGTGGCGGCGGACTACAGTCATCCAGGCCTCCGTGTCCGACGGCGCGGAGTCTGCTGGAGGTGGCTCGGACCTCGGGGATGGTTTACGGGACCCTGGGGCGATTACCACCCTGGGACTAGCTTCAGCTTCCTCCGTGGCAGACCAGCGTTCTGCTATCCTTCTCGCCGCCTTTCGTTGGCCGGGAGTGGCTTTCACTTTATCGGCAGTAAGTGCCGGCCTCAGTACTTTCGGCGGAAGGAGGCGGTCGTCTAGGGCAGCAATTCTGGCATTGAGCATCTCTCCTACTGTGTTCAGCAGAGAGTGCTCAAGCCTGCCAACCATTGCAGATAGCATATCCTCCCATTCCGGAGGCCGCACCGTTGAAGGCCGTGGTGAAAGCCGCTGAGGAAGTGGTGTAGGAAGCGGTGAAGGCGGCATTTCCTTCTTCTTGCTCGTCTGCCGTTACCAGGCGAGAAGCGCCTCCTTCATCTTCACATTCTCAGCCCGGAGATTGCGTGTCTCCCGCTGTAGGCGCCTCGTTTCCTCCGCCTCTGTGCGGACGGCCAAAATCTCGACCACCTCCTGGAGGGTGAAGGCTGCCGTCTTCAGGACCCTAATGAGAGGCCCCTTGACGCTTTCCGACTTCCTTGCCACCTCCACGATATGGCCATTTCCATTAACCGGTCAAGCGCCTCCAGGCTTATTGGCACAGTCTTGGCAGGCCGAGCGACGGAGGGCTTAGGGTTTGAAGGCTGCGGGTTACAGGGTTCTTCATTGTCCTCTTGTGCGCTTTCCTCTGTCGCCGTCCGGGTGGAACAGTAAAACCGTAAGCCCCATCGGCCTCCCCAAGCACAGCACGCTTAGTAGAGACCGAACGCTTGTTACGCGCTCTCCCTCTGCCCTCAGTTGCCGAGGCCATCTTTGGGGCGTACTCGCTAGCCTTCAGGTCGCTGAGTCCAGCTTCGCACTGGCGTTTTTTCGCACCGGTCCGGTTCAAACGCTTGCTACCCTCTACAGCTCATGAGTCCCTGTCCGAGGCCATGGTCGTCATGATCGTTGGATCGTACAAAATTGTGCCCCTCCTAGAGAACGAGGGGCTGCCCGGGTCTAAGGACTCGGGGAGGGACTCTCCACACGCTATGCGGGTGGTACCCTCCTGAGGTACTACGATTTCAGATTATGTACTTTTCATTTTGGGTGATCTCAGAGTCCATAAAGAATGCGTGGGTCACAGAAAAAGAAGAGATTGAAATCCAAAGACAAGCGGGGTCATCGTAAAGGGGAGAATTCAGAGTCCAGAAAATAACAATGGGTCAACAAAAGAGACGGAATCAAACGCCGTAAGGCAAGCATCGTTGTAGCCGGACCTAGGAACGGGTGGGGCTGGGGCCCCACCTTCCCATTGCACAAGTCCGGCAGACGAGAAAGAGACGGCCGGTGTGTACCCGGCTGTCTCCTTACAAGAAGAGGCCCGGCGGCGGCACTTCTGCCGCTGGGCCACACCGCTGGGGCGGCACGATGAAGTCTATAGAGATCTCGTGCCGCCCCAACAATAGCGGAAGACGTACACCGTGGGGTTTTAGTCCGTGCGAGTCGGACATAACCCACTCTCTCCCCAGGGAGGGTGGGTATCCATAAGGGATTTCCCCACGTTATAAAAAAAAAAAAAAAAAAAAAAAAAGCATCGTTGCGTCAGGTATCAGCCGCCGACCAAGAAGCGGTCGTTGTTGCGCGGGTTGCACCACGTGGAGGTTCCTGACATCGCACCCCAATTCGCGACCTATCTTTTTTTTTTTTTACTTGGTGAAATGCCTTATGGATACCCACCCTCCCGGGGGATAGGATGGGTTATGTCCGGCTTGCACGGACTAAAACCCCACGGTGTCCCGACAGACCGTAGTGTTGGGGAGGCAAGGGATCGTGCTAAGCTATTCCCCTTAGATAGCCGCCCCAACGGTCCGCCCGGCGGGAGGTGGCCACCGGACTCCTACCTATAGAGAGGTAGCTGGGTACACACCAGCTGCCTCCCCTCGTCCGCCGGACCTGTGTAATGAGGGGATGAGCCCCCGACTACATCCCCTCAGGTCCGGCTACGGTGGCAGGAGTAGTTGGGCAAAGCGCCGCCTCCTCCTGCCGGTCCTCCGTCGGCGAAGACGGCCACTGAGGAGATCCGCCTTGGGGGCCCTCTCTGCCGCCTTCTTTTGCGAGATGACTTCCTCGCAAAAGGAGGCCACTGCTCGCCACACCTGCTCGCTGCCGAGCATGGACGAGACCACGCTCGGCAGCGAGAAATCCTCTCCTACCACCACCCCCAGAGTGCGGCGCTCCACCTCCAATGCAGCACACTCAGAGAGAGTTTGTTGCGCGGTATCTTCCTCAGCGCCGCACTTGTGGCAGGCGGCGGTCGGCTTCCTGCGAGCGATCCGGTGCAGGTACCAGCCGAAATAACCGTGTCCAGTCAATACCTGCATCAGCCTGAACGTCAGGGAGCCCCACTCCCTATTAAGCCACTCCCGTAGGACCGGGCGGATGGCGTCAATGGTGAACGTCCCAAAGCGCGCGTCCGCCAGGTCCTGCATCCACCTCCTAATCGCCCCCTCCCGCAACTCATGCCTCCTGACTTCTATCTCCCTAGGAGCCGGAGGCTCCCCACTACGTTTCCTGAGTTACGTAAATTCGTACACGGCGGCGAGAACTCCTGCCTCCAGCTCCCAAGGAAGGGAGCCGGCAAGCGTAAAGGCCGCCGCAGAGGACACTGTGAGGTACGCCCGACTCGCCCTCAGTGCCGCATTACGCAGCGCGCGCACGTTATCGACACCGAGGGCGTCTGCCCACACCGGTGCCCCGTAGGCTGCCATCACCCGCACGACTCCCATATAGAGTCGACGGCACCCGCCACCCGGCCCCCCTACATTGGGGAGCAACCGGCCGAGTGCCGCCGCCGCCCCAGCAATTCGCGGTCCGAGCCCCGCAAAATGGGGCTTGAAACGCTAGCGCCCGTCCAGGGTGAGGCCCAAGTATTTCATTTGGGCCCCCACCCTGAATCGGATACCCTCCACCATTATGTGGGCCCCAGGTGGTGGCCCCCGCCGAGGCCCATGAAAAAGTATGGCCTCGGTCTTCTCGAGGGCCACCCTGAGGCCCAACCTCCTTATGCGCCTGACCACGAGGGTTGTGGCCATCGTAGCCAGGCGCTCCACCTCCTTCCAATCCCTCCCCTGGGCTACGACTAGGTTGTCATCCGCATAACAGATTAGGCGCACTCCATATGGGAGTGCGCCGCGGAACACCCAGTCGTAGCCCATGTTCCACAGGAGCGGCCCCAAAACCGACCCCTGTGGAACCCCCCGCTTCGTCGCTCGCCGGACCATCCACCCGTCGCCATCCACATAGGCGACCTCCCTGTCCTCGAGGTACGCCTCCAACAGCCGCCGCAGATACGGGGGCACTCCAAAATAACGGAGCGCCTCCCGGATGACTCCGTGCGGTAGGCTGTTGAAAGCATTGGCAATGTCCAAGGACATCGCCAGCACCCTTTTCCCCTGGGAGGTCGCCTGCATGGACAGCGACTTGAGAAGGCACAGGGCGTCCACAGTTGAACGCCCTGTCCGGAAGCCGAACTACGCGTTCGATAAATTCGGCCCCACTCCCTCTAAGTGCTGGACGACTCGGGAAGAGACGATCCTTTCCAGCACTTTCCCGACGTCGTCTAGCAGGACGAGTGGCCGATACCCGGACGCGCAGTCCGGAGGGAGGTCCTTCTTTGCCATCAGGCAGAGCCGCCTAAGCTTCCAGGGCTTCGAGAACCGTCCAACCGCTAAACACCGGTCGAACAGCTCCCTAAGTCTCCCCCCAAGATGGCCCAGCGCAAGGCCGAGCACCCGGCCCGGGACCCCATCTGGGCCGAGCGCTCTCCGCCGGTTCAGGAGGCGTTCGACAGCCCTCCCCATCTCTTCCTCCGTAATTGGAGGAGGACTGTCTGACGCCTCCTCAACTTCCGCCCGTGCCGGCAGCATGGAAGGAGCCGGTAGCGGGGGAGGGTCGGGGAATAATTCTCCCACGACCCTCGCCACCACCTCCGGCTGGAGGGTCTCCGTCACCGGGGGCGCCCAGGATCGTAACTTCTTGCGTACGATCCGATACGGACGCCCCCAAGGATCCCCCTCCAGCGTTTGCAGCAGCTCCTCTAATGCCGCTTCCTTTGCCCGGCTGATGGCAGCCTGCAGGGTCTTCCTGCACTCCCTGTAGCTGCCATACAGCCGCGCCTTCGCCTCGGGGTCCCGGTGCCGCCGGCGGCGGCTGCGCCCGAACAGCCGCCGGGCCGCGGTACAAGCCGCCCGGAGATCGGCGATCTCCGGCGACCACCAGTACACCGCCCGTTTGTCTGGGCGGTGTACGCTCCGCGGCATCGACGCGTCGCAAACCTCCGTGAGGGCACCACGGAGGTGGGCTGCGGACGCATCGACATCGTTCTGCTCACCGCCCAACAGGGGAACTTCGCGCCCCTCCGGTGGCGGGTGCTGATGCCGGCTTGGGAGGTGGAGACCTCAAACCTGATATATCGGTGGTCCGATAGGGTCTCCACGTCTTCAAGCACCCTCCACCCCCGGACACGGCGTGCGACAGACGGAGTGGCAAACGAGACGTCTACCACAGACCCCCCGTTCTGTCGCACGCACGTGTGGACATCCCCCTGGTTGAGGGGGGACAACCCCACTTCGGCTGCCCACTCCTCAACGGTCATGCCCCTCAGATTCATGGCTGCCGCTCCCCAGGTCCTCGATTTAGCGTTTAAATCGCCCGTGAAGACCACGGGGAGCAGCGACAGCCGTCTGACAGCTCCTTGCAGTGAGCCGAGGAACACCTCAAACTCCCACAGGGGCTTGTTAGGGGAAAAGTACACCCCCACAAAGGCGTACTCTCCCCAGGTGGCTGCCACGAACCCGGCCCCCTCTCTCTTACCGCTAGGGGCGAACCTCGGCCGGCCACGATCGCCACAGAACCAGCCCGATCCCCAGCCCAGTGCGGCTGGGAGGGAACGTACTACGGCTCCGCGGCGACCGCGAGCCCGATACCCCCACTCCGCCATTGACTGCACGAACAAATCCTGTGCAGCAGCGGAGTGGTGTAGGTTCGCCTGGAGGAAGTTGCTATTTGTGTGCACCATTATTGGTCCATAGCAACTACCTCCTGCCTGGTGGCGATCACCGTCGGGCCTTTTCCCGTAACGGGAAGGTCCCTACCCTTGGTGGTGGAGGACCTGCACAGTCGGCTCCCCATCACGTGCTCTGCGGGCTTTCCCGCTTCGGCGCAGATGGCGCAGCGGGCCGCTTCCGCCTTACACTCGGCCACTTTGTGGCCCGCTGCGCCACAACGGTAACAACCTTCGCCTCTGCTGGAGGAGGAAGCGCACAAGGGGCGGGTGTGCCCCAAGCCCATGCACTTAAAGCAGCGCATGGGCCTCTCTTCCAGCAGCAGTACGCGTGCGACGCTCCACCCGACCAGGAGCTTGCCGGCCTCCACAAGCTCCCTGGCCGCCACCGCGGGGTGCGTCATGTGCACCGCACCCAGACCCCCCCAGTTCCTTCTTATCTCCCCCACCCTGAGGTCGGCCAGTTCGCACTTGGCCTTTGCCGCCACGACGGTCATCACCTCGTCCCGGGACACCGAATCGTCAAAACCGATCCGGATGTCCACTTTCTTCGTCGGGACGACGACCTTTGCGACTCCGGCCAGCGCCACCTCGAGCTTCCGGGCCAGTTCGGCGGCCTTTTCCTTACCCTAATTCGCGAACTATCCTTTTTTTTTTTTTTCCTTGGTGAAATCCTTTATTGATACCCACCCTCCCTGTCCTCCTGTCCGCTGTTGTTGGGACGGCACGAGATCTCTATAGACTTCATCGTGCCGCCCCAGCGGTGTGGCCCAGGGGCAGAAGTGCCGCCGCTAGGCCTCGTCTTGTAAGGAGACAGCCGGGTACACACCGGCCGTCTCCTTCTCGTCTGCCGGACCTGTGCAATGGGAAGATGGGGCCCCAGCCCCACCCGTCCCTAGGTCCGGCTACGGTGGCGGGAGGAGGCGGTCAAACTGCCGCCTCCTCCTGCCTGTCCTCCTTTG
>JACEII010000132.1:840636-904395 GCA_014332785.1 Antheraea mylitta
GTTTACGAAGAAGTATCGCGCCGAGCACTCTTTTGCAATGCCCGCTCCCTCGGTCCTAGTTAGAATCGAGGAATCAAATGACTTCGAGCTGATGAATCGTCACTCCTCTAGTGACGATACGTCCGGCTCTGACTCCGTCATGGAGCAGGATCCTCCCGCTGACGACGGCTTCACCGAAGTCACAGGGCGTCGAAACGCGTCGAAACGTCGAAGGCGTCGAAAATCGCAGTGTCACAATTGCCAGGTGTACGGATACTCCGTACTTAATTGTTACCTGAAACCCAGGTGCGTTAAGTGTCTCGGCGACCACTCCACTAAGGAGTGTCCTCGCACAAACGACTCGCCCGATCCTCCGAGTTGTGTCTTGTGCCGCGGCGTGGGTCATACCGCGAATTATCGCGGGTGTCCCCGCGCCCCTCGTACAAAACAGCCCCGCTACGCTAGGCAGGTCTCGCCGTCTAAGGCGCCTGCAGCGTCAACCTGTCCCCGACCTTCGCCTCTCAACTCTAGAGAGGCCTTCCCTAACTTGCCGAGCACATCTCGTGCACCGGTAGCGCCCGCATCCGCGCCTAGCGCGCCTCTCCGTCCCCCACGGGCCCCTCAGGCCCCGTGGGCCCCCAAGATCGCGCCCCAGCCTGCTCCTCGTCCTCAGGCGGCTAAGCCTTCACAGGCCAACCCCGCCCTCTCCTTCAAATTATCTGTTATGGACTGGTCAGCCCAGCTCTTAGTCTTCCATGAGATCTCGGAGATCTCCGCATACGATGAAGTAGCAAACGATCCAAAACAGGACCCTATTCGTGCGATTGCGAAGTTTCCCGCCATCTCGGCTACCATTCAAAGGCTCGCGCGCGCCACCGTCTCGAAATAATAATAATTTTTCTCAATATAAGATAGAGTAAACTCGCGTGTTTATATCTATCTACACGAAAATCGATAAACAGTGTCGTTATTTCTATTTTTAGATACCGGCGATGGCGCCGTTCATTAATCTGTAAATTCGATCTTTTCAATTCACGTGGCCGGCCACGTCGCGTACCCCTCCCTCGTGCGTGACGAGGCAGGGCCCTCACGTTTTACTCCCGCACATACGTCGCGTCATCTCGGCAGCATCTTTGCTCAAGATTATCCGGGTGATCACAAAGATGTTGCTATCGCGAGTACATACCACACTGATTACACACACACACACACACACACAGATATTCAGACATGCACCTTTACGCAAACTGGTGGAAGGGTTTACTTTTTTTCGCTTATTCGAAGTGAATCGAGTAGTTTAGTTTGTTTCTTTCCGATTTACATGTTGTGTTTTTGAATCATGCAATTTTAATTGTATTTGAAAAATGAATATATGTGTAGCTTAACATAGTTTAGCTAGGTCAGATCGGGTTATTTCCGGTAACAGCCCAAGCCGAGGTGTGCCGTGCACCCTCGAGCATGTTACTTAAACAAAATCGGCCGAGTGCCTTAAGCGCTCGCCTTAGTAGTCCGGTGAAGCTGTGAAGGCCTAGTAAGGCCAATAGCGTAGTCGGTTCAAAAAAAAAAATAGATTCGCCAAATAGAAGAAATAGAAGTCGCCAAATGTTTCATAATATTTCATGGTAAATATATGATGAAAATCCTGTATATTTCGAATATTTCACTGTGATAGAACGAACAAAAGGCTTTAGTTAGATTAGTTATAACAACTTTTAGTCACGTTTACTCTTCTTGCTGTTTTCATTCTGGACGATCTCGAGATCGAATGTTATTCGAGTAGGGAAATTCCAAACACAACATCAGCAATTGATATTGTTACCAGTAATTACAGTTAAATTAATACCAAAATACTTAAATGTTGTCAATGTTGAATTAGTCGCTAGAAGTCGCAAATTTTTTTTAAGTCGCTAGATTGAAAAAATAAATGTCTAAAACGGCAACAGTGCTCCGGCGTAAAGTATTGTCTCACCCAGAAAAGGACCCCCAATTTTTTTGCAGCCATTGTAGCCTTAGCCTCCATCGAACCTCCATAGTTAAGCAAACTCTACCCGATAATATTTACCTTCACCACTTTTTGTTAAACAACAAAGGTTTATTTTTGTCGTACAGTGAAAATGTGGAATCGCCTCCCAGCCTTCCTACATAATTAGGTCGGATATTATGTCATACTTATTTAGAGTCGGTTTAATATTAATTAGGTATGTACAGACTGCGCTATATGGTATCGTTGAACTCTCCATAACTTTAGAGTTTTTGGGGGGATTTTAGTCTGTCATGTAGGGGATTTTATATTTTATTCATAACCTTGTTTTATTTGACTCTATATTTTGTAAAATTGGTGGTGTTTTTCGTAATATTCTTAGTTTATTATACGTGAAATAAATAGATAATAATACCACGGAGCACGAAATTATGAGATTCCACAAACACTCGCTGGATGGTTCTAACAAGGGACTCCACCATCTTATTAGAATATTCAAACGACGCTTGTAATATTATTAACTAAACGACAATGGCAGTAATAATTTGAGAGATTGGTTGCCAAAAATAAAGTTAAAAAAAAAACTCTTTTTCTTCTGTAACCTTAAAAAACTCTTTAACCTCCGTTAAAAGTAGGAATTATTTAGCTATCATTGAGTAGTCTGTGGTATTATTACTGCACTTTTCTATAAACCTTCTTTAATGTTCTCTGTGGTCTATACTCGAACAACAAATTACAATTCAGCGCTATAAAACCCCTAGTGGCAGACATTGCACACTAATTTGTCAAAATAGGTTATAATCCGACTAAATAAAAGAAATCGCGCGTACGTCACAATTCGTATAATTTGTCTCTTTTGTCCATGCCCTCTGACATAAGTGAGTACTAGTCTCATTTCGTCGGACAATGTTTTTAGTTTATCCAGTTATTATATCGAGGCTACGTACATACTTACCTACGTCTTATTTGTAACGTCGTTTACGTTCGTGTTTTCTGTAAGGAAAAATATTTTATCGTAATATTGTAGCGTAAAGGTGTTATCAATGTGAAAATGTTCCGTATTAGTGGCCCGGGTACGATCCAGTTGAGGTGAAACCAGCGCGGTGGTACGGATCTGAAAAACGTGGGGAAGCAGCAGTTTGTTATCAAACGGTGAGTGGCGCGGTAGACGGTACGAGGATGGCGGAGGCGTTGCCGGCACCCGGGAACATCGTGAAAGAAGGCTGGCTGCAGAAGCGCGGCGAACACATCCGCAACTGGCGTGACCGGTACTTCATACTGTTCGACACGGGCGACCTGGTGGGGTTCAAGTCACAGCCTGAGCGCAACAACTACCGTGATCCGTTGAATAAGTTCACTGTGCGGGACTGCCAGATCATGGCCGTGGACAAACCCCGACCTTACACCTTCACAATCCGAGGCCTGCAGTGGACCACAGTCATCGAGCGGAACTTCTCAGTCGACACCGAGAAAGAACGGTAACCTTTGACAGACGTACTACACACTATCTAACAGCATTATCACTCCTCCAGTCACTAGTCTACAGCAGTTCACTCGTATAATGTATATTGATACGAATTCAATAGTCTTTGATTACTGTGTAACCTATTTCAGGAAACAATTCGATTAGCAAATATGTATATATTAATAGATTTTGCCACTACTAAGTTAGTTTATTTACTTGCATAGCTCAATGTCATATAGTATTTTGTTTTGGGGGACAGTCTCTGAGTTAGATACTACATTCTTACTACAGAAACAGGCAGTATACCCAATATATAACAAGGGGCCTTGTGAATCATTCACTAAATTTAAGAAATTGGGTAACTTTGCCCTTTCTATACATTAGTCCTAATTTAATGTATGTTCACAAAATCTTTAACTGTAAGACCCGTCATAGTTTTCTACATAATAATGTTAGTTTTATAATAAAATCCTAAAACACATACCTTTCTTGAATTATATATTTAAGCAGGTTTCTATTATAGGGTGAATCAATATGTGAACTATGATGATGTCTGGACTTAACATTCTTCTCTGTGCATATGCTAAAGATGATATTAATTTTAATTTAATTTTTGTCGAAAAATGTAATTTAAAAAGATTATTCTGATTTAGATATTTGCTGGTTTGTTGGCTTAATGACAAGGTTGTTTTCCGAACGAAGGGAAGTTTTGACATTTATAATTGTCTTCATAGGGCCCAAATTGTAGTTTTTTTTTTATTTTGATTTTTTTTTCATGGCAGATTAGAATGAAATGCTGTAGAATTAGAACTATATAACAACAGAATTATTAATATTACACAGTTGCTTCAATCAAATAATTGTATAAATTACTAATATGTAAGCTACTGAGCTATTATTATATGGTAATCACTGAAATATCACATTCTCTCCTGTGACCTGGCTTTTTTTTTTTTTTTTTTACGTGGGGAAATCCCTTATGGATATCCACCCTCCCGGGGGAGAGAGTGGGATATGTCCGACTCGCACGGACTAAAACCCCACGGTGTACCAACAGACCGTGATGTTGGGGCGGCAAGGGATCGTTCTATGCTATTCCCCTTGAATATCCGCCCCAATGGTCCACCCGGCGGAAGGTTGCCGCCGGGCTTCTACCTATCGAGAGGCAGCTGGGCACACACCAGCTGCCCCCCCACGTCCGCCAGACCTGTGCAATGAGCTCCTGTGACCCGGCTGCCTTTATAAATTTTATTTAATATCATTAATAACTTATTCATTGTTGTGAATTTAATTTTCCTCTATACATATTACAAACTAGCTGTAACGCAGGAGCTCCAGCTCCATAGCATTTTCTAAAACTGTATTAAAGAATTATAAAATTGTGAGACTATTTACAACTATGAAAATGCTCTTTAAAAACCTAAACCTGTAATGTGTACATTAGATATATAAATACTAACAGTGTGCCTAATGAAATTTGTCATCAGCAGCATATTTGGAACCTTACCCCACCATATAATTACCTCGCTACTCACTTACACTGTATAAGGAACTAATGAAACAAATACTAAAAGATTATCATAAAGATTTATTTTCTACATTATGTTTAATATACATTTCTATTGTAATTAAGATTTTGTGGCTACAAAAAAATTTACGATTGTCTGTTTTGCAAGAAATTGTATTATGGAACTCTTACGTAAAGAGAGATGTCTATGGTCTAAGATCTTATTAGGAAGACTTTGTTTATCTTCAAAGTTACTAATAATTATAATGACGAATTGTAATCAATAAGTTGATAATTATGTACGTCTCTAATTGAAAATAGAAAATAAGTTGAAATCTTGCTAAATTTCAAGAGTTAAAAAGTTTAAGAGATAGTACTGCGGGCGAAGCCTTGGCTAAGAGCTAGTATAAACTAAAATTATTTTAATTACTTTTTATAAGGTCAACTATCTGCCAATGAAAGTTTCTTGAAGATCGGTTTAGCCGTTTCGGAGATAGTACTACAGGTGAAGCAACAGTTAACAGCTAGATTAAATTAAAATAAACTAAATTACCTGTTATAATGTTTGCTATTTGTTGGTGAAAGTTCCGTGGTCTAGTTTAGGTGGTTCTGTTTTGAAGACAGCATTGCGGACAAAGCCGTGGTTAACACCCAGTCTAATTTAGAGTAGCCTATATCACCCGCTGTAATTTTATCTATCGACCTGTGAAATTCTGGTCCAAATCGGTCCAGCCATTTCGGAGATTACCCGGAACAAACACACATACAGACAAACAACCTGACAGAAATTTTAAAAATTGCATTTTTGTTATCAGAAGCATGTATATTTTTATACCCAATCAGTCATTTTTATTTATTTTGATATTACATACAGACACTTCATTTTTATTATATGTATAGATTATTTAGAGTATTTAATTTTAAACACTACAGGTTACATATAACACTACAACCATCAATGTACCTTGATAAGAATATATTGGTGCCCATATCACCAACTACAAAATTCTATGCCTTTGAAGGATGCATGTTGCATGCATGCACGATTACACTAGAGTCACAGATTTAGATATTACTTTAGGCAATATAAATAAAATGTTGAAAGTTCAGTGTATACCAATGCTAGAAGGAAATAGCTAGTATGTGACTTCAGATTTTGCCTTTATAGTATACATATTTGTATAAATTGCTATCCATTTAAGATCCTTTCATTCATTGGTATTATTTTACAATAACGATTTCACATTGCAGTTGTAAGAGTACAATCCAGTGAAAACAGAATTCAGTAAGTTTGTCATTAAATTGATATGTAGGTGCATTTAAAAATGAGAGAGAGCGATTTTGTTGAAACCTGCATTTGTTATTCATCATCATGTTTTTACCCTTATCCCACCTAAAAAGGGTCAACATGACATGTTTCACTTTACTTACTTACGTAGTCTTCTCACATACGTCTCTTTTGTAGCCCAGCACTCAGTTGTAACCGCTATAACTATGGATAGCAATAACATTTATATATCAGTAATGAATGAAAATTCTGTATTATTTTACAACTCTTATTATAAAATATTTTGATGTTTATAATTTTGTTAATCATTGCAGTTTGTGACAAGGACATGATAGTTAAATGCATATTCATTACTTGTCCTGATTTAGAGTGTACCAACCCATAACGTTTGCATGTTGCTGATTAGTCCCAACCATAATAATTGACAGTGGATAATTTACAGAATTAGAACTGTTATCAGTAGTTTCTTACTCATTGCATAAGAGTTATGTATTGAATTATTAATTGTATTAACACCTACCTGTAATTATAATTGCATATTTTATAGAGTGAGCTAGTGCACAACTGTAGATATAGTTATAGCTTTGTGGGTAAGTGGAAATGTTTGTGTTGCAGTGAGGAGTGGGTGGCCGCCATCCGATACGTATCGTCACAGCTGAGCTCGGGCGGAGGCAGTTCGATGTCGGGGCCGGTGCCCCCCGACGCGGACGACGGCGATATCGCGCAACTCGGGACCAGCTTCCGTGATCCACGTCGTATCGTGAGTACACATGTGTTCTTTTCCTATTACCTAAGGATCGTCCATCTCCTGTAATTTTACATTCAACTCGGAATCAAATGTCATTTTACTTATTACTGATCAGGTTTGGATATATTTTGAAACTTGTAATTTATAAAAAATATAAATTGTCAGGTAACAGTTCAATAAATAAAACATCTTTATTGTATGGTTACATACACTGCATGTCGCCCTACTGATTATGTGCATTTGTATGTTAAAGAACACGTGGTATTTTTACTAATTTAGTTATTACACTGGAAGTTTTATGTTTTTATGCTAATAAAAAAAGATTGTAATTATAACATCACAGTTTTTAAAATAATTTTGTTTTTCTAGTTCACAATAAGTTATACACAATACTGATTCACTATGTAAAATCATTAATTTAGAATCTGTTTAATTTAATAATTCGCCATATACTTATATAATTCATCCAACTGAAGATGCTGCCAGTTTAGCTTTTTTGCAAAAGAGAATTAACACTGTCCTATAATGTAGAACACTGAACGGCGCTGGCTGTTGTAAATAGAAGGAAATATTATGGGCAGTTAAAAAATCACTTCTTCTATTCAATGATAATAACAAACCTACAAATTTAAAGGAAATGTGATGTATTATACCTGTGTTAGAGTAGCATACAGGCTAATAATACAATAAAGAGTACCAAATATATTTTATTAGTAATACTTTTTTTCTGTAACAATTCTCTTGCAAACATCCTAATGCAGAAAACAATAAAAACTTTAATATTAACACTTTTGTTACCATTGTAAATTATCCAAGTCTTTACTTAATAAGTTTAATGATCTTTGTAACTGACTATACGTGGCTTCACTAGACTAAATAGGTAAATATCATTTATTGATTTATATTACAGTTTATGTATATCTACACATACTAGACTGATTAAAAAAATTCGACTATTTTTTTTCTCTTAATTATATCGAAAACATTGTTGGAAATGATGAAAAAAAATGCTGTGAAAGCTACAATCCTTAATATTAGGTTAATCATACTGGACATTGAAATTTACCATGCAGCACCTCTTAATATTAATATTAAGGCTTTCACCAGATTTTTTTTTCATCATTTCCAACAATATTTTAATAAGAAAGGTGAACTGTAAAGTAAACGATAAATCTTAGTATAATGCTTTGGAGTGATTAGAATATGGATGGATCAATAGAACTATTGAGAACGTTTGGTTTAACGGCTTGCTCTATCGACCAATTACTAAATAATACGTACGATGATAGCGGGAAACGATATTTTGGTAAACAGGAAAATTGCATACACACTGCGTCACCCGATTGCTATTGTGATGGAAGCGCGAGCGATCGACTATCAAACAAAACGTCTCGCTGCTTCTTAAGAGATTCCTCGAGGTTAAATATGACTTCCGCTCAAAACGGATATCCTTTTGTAGTGTTGTCCTTAGAGTCCACCACGACTTGCATAGAGATGACGACGACAATATTCCAGTGCAGATGGTGAGCGCACGGAGTCGACACGTTCGAGTCGTATTTGTCAGTGATGACTCAACTTGTTTGTTTCGCTTCAACCGTTACCAAATCAACATGTTCCGTATTCAATGTACAATATAATGATAAAGTTTTTATTTAGAGACGACTCCTACCTATGCTGCCGCGCAATTTATAAACGCAGTAAAGAACATATAACGGTTTCGAAAATAATGCGGTTATATCCTCTTTACTAATGAATAAAGTTATCTTCTTTACCGATGAAAAAATTTTCACGTTTGAAGAACACTACAATAAGCAAAATGATAAAGTGTACGCTCACTAAAAAGCTGCTCAAGTGGTCGGAAAAGTACAACGAGGTCATCATCCTACGTCAGTGATGGTTTGGTGGGGCGTGTCTTATTAAGGAGTCACAAAACTACATTTTTATAAAAAGGAATGAAAACTTCAGCTAAAGTATATTAAGATACAGTCTTGGATCATGCTGTGAAACCTCTCACCAATACACTTTTTAGAATTATACCGTGGATTTTATAGCAGAAGTCTGCACCTGGTCCCAAGGCACGAACTATACAAATCTGGCTTGAAACCAACATTCCGGACTTTATAAGAGCTGAAGGCTGGCCCAGACATCAACGCTTTAGATTTCAAATTGTGGCCAAGTTTAGAGGACATGGCCTGTTCTAAACGACACTGAGTTATTGAGTTTCTTAAAAAATCTTTTAAGCTAGCAGTGGCAAAATTTCCCTTGGAAATAATGTGTAAATCCATAGATTCGTGGCCAATCACATTAAAGGCCTGTATAAAAACCAAAGGTGGCCATTTCAAATAGATTTTTATTTTTCTGAAACTAATAAACATGTAGATATATATTTTAATAATATTACATTATTACTTCATTTAAAAAAATGCATCTTCATTTGTAACAGAACTTATGGCCAGACTAGGTACATTAACCAGTGATCATTAAAGGATTATCTTGAATCAAGATTTGTTTATGTAGATAATTTTAAGATTTATAATTCCATACTACTAGTGGGCGCCCAGTGGTCGACATTCGACCATAGTTCATTCATTTTTTTAAATTTGAACTTTATTCGGGTTCTTTTGTCAAAGGGTATATACTTCTATGATCAACGGTTTTCATCATGGCTACTCAGTTATTTGCCATTTGCCATGATCTTTAATTGTATAAACAAAAAAAATCTATGTGTAAATGAAAGTTGAAATTGATTATAAATTTGAAACAAAAACAGGTGATAAAGCTCTCAATTCCTAAATAATCATAACTTTACGAAAATAAAAAAGTTATCGCAACCCATGACACAATTAACACACATGACACCATGAGTATTTCTGGAATATATTGAAT
The DNA here is from genome assembly GCA_014332785.1 of Antheraea mylitta. Classification (NCBI taxonomy): domain Eukaryota; kingdom Metazoa; phylum Arthropoda; class Insecta; order Lepidoptera; family Saturniidae; genus Antheraea; species Antheraea mylitta. The sequence goes on from JACEII010000132.1 coordinate 850,491, forward strand.
TAAATGTAGTCTGTAAAATATGAGAAATAGTCATATGCCCAGTATCATCTTTTGGAAAAGTAATGGATATACAATAGAATAAAAAGATGAATCCAAAACAAAGATGTTTTTAATACTACCATTAATTTTTGAAAATAAATTCATTTTTGTTGCTACATAAGATTGAACTGCATCCATTGTAATCGTGGAGATCTAAGTCCTCCATTACTTTTATGAACAAAATTCTAATATAGATTATACAAAGTATTATTTGGCTCATTTTTTTAATTAATTTGAAGTGAGTTCACCATAAAAAATAATAAACATTATAATATTGACTTTGACTTTGGTAATATTTTTTTACTCTTATGACAACATGAAGCCAAGTGACATGAATATACACTTCTGTCATCTAAAAATGTTGACATCCAACAAAACTAAAAAGATTAATAATTACTTCAGTGGTTCCATAAATGTACTAAAGATAAATTGCTTATCAATTTATTAATGTATCCATATATTATGGCTTTACATATTATATTATTATAAAATTAACTTACAATTTGACCAATTGATTTCAAAGGGCTTATAAGGCATGCAACGTTATATAAATTTTAACTATGCCAAATTTCAAGTTCATACGTTAACAGAATTACCTTAAAAAGGGGTACAAAGTTTTTGCTTCACGTAATAATATATAGATGATGATACTATTCCTATGTGTTTTTTGAGGTTTAAGCAACGTTACCAATATAAGCGCTGGCGCCTAATTCGGTATTGACACACACGTATCACATAGAGATGTTGAATGTCTTGGTTCTTAATTTTTCACTTGTAGAACAGCTGGAGTTTAAACGGTCCCGCAACTTATAATATGCGTGTGATTTGAAATATTTGATCACTACAATTTATTACTTATGATAATATTTGAAACTAATTAATTTTACTTTTTTGTTTTAGCTGATGGTCGATTTAAATATTGTAATGAAATATAAGCAATTTAAAAAATATTGTGTAACCAATGAAAATTATGTAAGTAGTTAAAAGGTCGTTATTGTGTTAAAATTTTAGAATAGTCTATAGATAATAAATGAATAATCATAGAGTTGAATGTATACAATGTGACGGTTGGGTAACACTGTTTAATTTGTGTGTAACTAAAAAAAAATTTTGATTCGCAGACGCTGGAAAAGTTCGAGTTTGTGAAGGTTCTCGGCAAGGGAACCTTCGGCAAGGTGGTGCTGAGTCGAGAGAAGGGCACCGGCAAACTGTACGCCATGAAGATCCTGAAGAAACATCTGATCCTACAGAAGGACGAGCTCATGCACACCATCACCGAGAACAGAGTACTGAAGAAGACGAAGCACCCGTTCCTGACGGCGCTGCGGTACTCGTTCCAGACGGCGGACCGCGTCTGCTTCGTGATGGAGTACGCGAACGGCGGCGAGCTCTTCTTCCACTTGTCCCGCGAGCGCTTCTTCACGGAGGAACGCACGCGCTTCTACGGAGCGGAGATCGTGTCCGCGCTCGGGTACCTGCACGCCGAGGGCATCATCTACCGCGACCTCAAGCTCGAGAACCTGCTGCTCGACAAGGACGGACACATCAAGATCGCCGACTTCGGCCTCTGCAAGGTACCGACACGCACCGTGACACGCCGCGACACACGGCGACACACAGCGACACGGAGCGACACGGACTGACCCCGCGTGCGTGCGTGTTGCAGGTGAACATAACGTACGGGCGCACGACGAAGACGTTCTGCGGTACGCCGGAGTACCTCGCGCCGGAGGTGCTCGACGACTCCGACTACGGGCCCGCTGTCGACTGGTTCGTCTGCATTCCTTGCTCCTTCAAGCGTAACGTGCAGAGGCACTTACACAGGCCGCTATTGTTTACGTATTGCGCTGTGGTTATCATCGGGCATAGTGCAGTCACTTATCATGCCTAGATAAAAATATCGCTTAGCTGTTACGCACAAAATGTACTATGGAATTCTGGAGGTAATAAATTTATAACCTAATGTTATATTAGAAATGTCTCCCCCATCTTCAAATTACTATTTAACTATTACGTTGACTAGTTACTAAATTAGCTGTATAACATTGAAATAATTTTCCAAATCAGACCAGTAGTTACTGAAATTACCCCCTACAACATCACAAACTGTATTTGTTTATAATATTAGTATAGGTATATAACATTGAAAGGACTCTTCAAATTACACCATGCAATTATACACATTCTTGAGATTACCCCCTACAACGTCACAAATTCACCAACTTTATCTTTTTATAATACTAGTATAGATGTATTTTTTGGAGTCATTAGTTATAGTATTGTTATTTTTTAAAGACGTGTCTTCTGTAGGTTGATGATTTAAAAATGTTTACTCATGTGATATAAGGACAGTGAATAAATAGTATTCCATGTGTGTTACTTGTGTCCGCGGGAATTGTACTTCCTATTCCCCGCACACGGTTTCTGGGTTGTGATGAAAAGTAAGTAATTGTAGGGCGCCGCACTGTTCTTGAGCAGTGAAGGTTCGGCGTGAGAGTGGTACGGTTGTGTTGTGGGTGCGGCGGCAGGTGGGGCACGGGCGTGGTCATGTACGAGATGGCGTGCGGCCGCTTGCCGTTCTACAACCGCGACCACGAGGTGCTGTTCTCGCTGATCATGACGGAGGAAGTGCGGTTCCCGCGCGCGGTCTCCGCCCCCTGTCGCTCGCTCCTCGCGGGACTGCTCACGAAGGAGCCGCGGCGGAGGCTCGGCGCTGGACCCGACGACGCAGCGGAGATCATGACACATCCGTTCTTCGCTTCCATCAACTGGCCCGACCTCGTAGCCAAGAAGGTACACACACTCCCAAGCTCATACACTACATACACTCATCCCCGACCCACTACAGACACTCATCCCCGATCCACTACACGCACTCATCCCCGACCCACTAGATACTCATCCCCGACCCACTGTATACACTCATCCCCAACCCACTACATACACTCTCATGCTCGACCAACTACATACACTCATCCCCGATCCACTACACGCACTCATCCCCGACCCACCAGATACTCATCCCCGACCCACTGCATACACTCATCCCCGACCCACTACACGCACTCATCCCCGACCCACCAGATACTCATCCCCGAACCAGACACACAAAATATTCTAAGCACCTTTAATGAATCAAATATACAACTATTTTAAATTTCCACGCCTGTTTGATTTTTATCTTTATTAAATTTAATCTAATGGCAGTCCATGCTTTAACACTACATAACCTAACCCACATGAACAACGCACGCCTTATTATAATGTCTTAAAAAAATTGTTTGTTGGATATAATATTGCATGTGTACCCAAAACATACTATCCATAAGTATTAGGTTAAATAGTAAAATTAAATTATAATCTAAAAATATGGCTTGGTTAAATACCAACTGAATATTATAGAGATATTATGTTAAGATAGGCAACAATATTAAAATTTACACCTATGAATGTATTATACTTATTAGATACGTTTGTTGATGGTCACATGAAATAGTATATAATTGACTAGCTGTTACCCGCGGCTTCGCACGCATTTTTTAAATATATTAGATGTTTAAAATTGTGATCACACATCTATTGTAAATTACAATAATACTCTTTCAAAAATAACTGTAAGTATCACAGGCACATCATCTACTGTAACAGGTAACGTGTACATTATATATGTGAATACTAATAGTGAATCGAATGGAATAGGATTTATCATCAACCACATAACTGGAACTTTAAACTGTTATATATCACCCTCAGTGCTCACTTACACTATATAAGAAAGTAATGAAAATATTAAGCTAAACATTATCGAACAATATGTGTTAAACCTTTTATTATATAAATATAATACGTCCATAGTGTCGATATAATTAAGTTATTATCATACCTTGCTATAATTTAAATCAAATATAAAGATATGACTTTCAATTACAACAGCGATGCCCTTAGTGTTGCAGTTGTTCATAGGCGATGGTAACCACTTACCATCAGGTGGGCCGTCAGCCTGTTTGCTGCCTTTTGGCATAAATACATTTACATATGTATATATTTATTCTTGGAGTCCAGTACAGCGCACGTCACACGAACGACGAATGCACGGATAACAGTTTATCACTACATAGTGTAAAACAAAGTCCTATTCCACGTATATATGTATGTTCGCGATAAGATCAAAAACTACAGAACGCATCTTCATGTCGTTTTTAACAATATATAAAATGATTCTTGGGCAAGGTATAGGTATAGTTTGTCTTATTATTAGGGCGGGCAACGTCTGCTGAACCCGCTAGTTTAAAATAAAACAGCCAATTAGTTACTTATTTGCTCGTAAAATTCCCGTTCAAATAGGTCTAGCCGTTTCGGAGATTACCCGGAACAAATAAAAAAAACACAATAGACATATCGATAGAATTTAAAAAAAATGTTGATATTTGTAGCATCTCATATATTTCTAATATAAAATACACTCACTTTACTTTTATTACACGTAATATATCACAAATCAAGAATTGGGAACAAAACTAAAGTAGAAATAAATTTTTTGAGGAGTTTTTGGCGGAATTTTAGTCTGTCATCTAGTGGATTTATATTTTATTAATAATCTTGTGTTATTTGTCTCTATATTGTGTTAAATTTGTGACGTTTTATGTGATATGGTTCGTTTATTTTGCATAAGTGAAATGAAAGAAAAATAATACCACGAAGCATGAATTGTGTGGTCTTGAAAATTAAGAATTTAAAAATTTACGAAATATTATATAGAGTATTTGGCTCTTATACCTTAACATTATCTTGGACATAGAAGAAAAATACCTATATTGACAACTTCAGAATTGGCAGTATGGATTAATTCCTTCGACTATCTTATTGGACGAATATTATTACTACTAAACATTTTGAATAGCAACACAAAATAAACTTTAGAAATGTTTCCGATATAAACGTACCACGTATAATTAAAAATTGGAAACAAAAGTAACGTAGAATAAACCTTTTGAATAGGAACACAAAATAAACCATGAAAATATTTTCGATAGAATGTTATCGCGTTACCATGGCAACGCATATAATACTGACATTAACACGCAGCAGAATCTTCCAAAGTAGCCCGATTTTTAGACATTATTCATTAGTGCTCAGCTCCTTTTGGTTTTAACGTGATGATATGTAGCCTATAGCCATCCTCGATAAATGAGCTATCTAACACTAAAAGAAACTTTTAAATCGGATCTGTAGTTCTTGAGATCATAGCGTTCAACCAAACAAACAAACAAACAAACAAACAAACAAACAAACAAACAAACTCTTCAGCTTTATATATTAGTATAGATTAACTGATATGATAATTATAATATTGCAAAATGCAAGTGTGCTTACGTGAGTATTGCAAAGTGATCGGGGAGTAGCGAGTAACGAGTGTGTGCGCACAGATCCCGCCGCCCTTCAAGCCGCAGGTGGAGTCGGAGACCGACACGCGCTACTTCGACTCCGAGTTCACCGGCGAGAGCGTCGAGCTCACGCCCCCCGACTCCGACACCGGCCTCCAGCGCATACAGGAGGAGCAGTTCCCGCAGTTCTCGTTCCAGGTGAGTGCGCGACCCCCCGCGTGCCCCCCGCGTGCCCCCCGCGAGACCCCCCGCGCTCTACCGGGCCGCGCGCGCGCCTTCTGTTGCAGGACATGTGCTCGTCCGCGCAGTCGGCGCTCTCGCACCTCTCGCACCACTCCGCGCTCGCCGACAAGCGCCACTAGCGCCGCGCGACCTCGCGACCTCGCGACCCCGCGACCCCGAGACCCCGAGACTCCGCGACCACGACCACGACCACGAGACCCCGCGACCACGCGACCCCGCGACCCCGCGACCACGCGACACCGTTACTCATCTATACAGCTTCGCTCGCCGACAGCTGCTCGACCGAGATACTTTTAAACCCTATACGATTGTTGTTGTAACAAGAAACTCCTAGAACGGGTTCACATTTTCTAATTCGTTGTTAACCCATTGTTTATGTTCTCAACACGTAACTATCATTTATCTATCTCTATGTACTCAAACTCGTCAATATCAAGATAAATGTTTTTTTTAAATATATATTTACTTTCTTTGCTTTTACACACAATAAGAGGTAACGTCAAAAATCATTATTCAAAATATATAAATTGAAATGATAATTAATATTATAAATAATCACTTAATGGGAATATAGTGTAAGTTTGGAATATCGGTCGGTCAGTCTGTCGGTCGATCACCTCGGAGCGTGGCCAAGTTAAGAACAATGTTTTGTGTTTTGTTGTAAACAATGGGACTCCCGAGCGGAGAGCGCGCTCCAACGCTTTACACTATATCAAAAGGTACTTGTACTGTCCGCAACTCGTCTCGTCTGCTATATAATAATGTAACTTATAAATAAACTGATTTGAGTAACGAACATCTTCCCGCCCCCCCCCCCCCCCCCCACACACTCCCCTCCCGGCCCGCGCTCTCTGTCGTAATATATTTCTTTTTGTATATAATATATTAAAGTTAAGATAAAATAGACTGTAGTTTTATTTGACGTTACTATTCCTTTGAAATTCCAGGATTCAAGGTTAAAATAAAACAAAATGTAGATTTTCGTTTGTATATATTTTCTCTAGAAATGTGAGCCCGCGGCGCCTACACCGTCACACGAGTGTGTATACATAAGTAAGTACTATCGACACTTATATACATGCTGCCTGCTAGACACGTAGTCACCAACTAAAAATACTTTGAACCAAGAATAGCAATTCTTCACGAAAAAAAAAAAAAACAATCACTAAAACCGTTTCCAATTGTAATCTGCAGAATCGATTAAGAATATTTTGACATCTACATGATCGACTATTCATAATCAATCTCTTACTTGTTTGGGCTTTTGTTTATATAAATAACTGGGATATAATAATCGCTGTTTTATATCGTCTTTCATTTCAACAAGATCATAAAAAGTTTATAATTGCCTGTAATTAAACAAAAGTGAAGGGGATATTTTAAATTTAATAAATTTCTTGGTTAAACAATATATATAAAGTAGAACGTTAAATAGTTTACAATTGTTAATACTTGACTTCAAAATAAAATAACATTCATTTTGTTTGCAATAACACAAAGTAATACTTATGGTCGAAATATAGTTTAGTGTAGGTCCATGGTTACGTTATAAAACTCAATGTTGCCAATCTTATTTAAAAAAAAACTATCTGTAAGTATACTATGAACATACAGAAAATATAAAAAATAGAATTAGAAAAATAATAGTAATAAAAAATCAGGTTAAACAAAAACCCTTAATTATAATTAACCACAAATTTTATTTATTAAACAATCATTTTTTTTGTCTCTGTTATAGCATATTAAATATTACATGCTACAATACTATTTTCAATTTGCAAATATTTTCGATATTTTAGTATGTACCTTATAAAAAAATATTGATTAAGAAACCTAAAAGGAATTTGAAATATTTAAATTTGTAGGATTTTTTGTAGCAAATAAATATAGTTTTTATTCTTTCATTTATTAAGGATAGATGAAAGGAATTGAGGTCATACATCTATCATGTTTATGTTTAATTAAGTTGAAAATTGTCCTGTGTTTGAGTAAGTTGGACTGATTATAAATTATTATGAATTTATGTAATATAATTTATAATATTATTAATTATTATCTAAATAGAAAAATCAGAATCACGATTTTATTGCATCAGAAATCGATTCGTTGTTTAATATTGATTACAATAATCGACTTAAATCTAATTCTAATTCATCGAATAGAAAATGATTTAGAGTTATATTCGTGTAAATAGTACTTTAACGAGTGTACACCGTATGGTGGAGCGCGTCCATAGCGATGTCACACGAGTTGTAATTGCGGAAACAATTTTCGTTTCAAACTACAAATCTTGTGGAATACATACAGTAGAGTGAGTTTCTGCCGCCCCGAGGGTGGCTGAAATGAATACGTGACGATATACAATATATCCTGAATAAAATTTAAAAATTTAACAAGATATAATTTAATGCCCAATCGAGTGGACTTCGGACGGTCGCGTCAGTGCGCACTCACACACGGTCACTAGCACTCGTGCGATAGGAAATACAGTCGACTTCAACAGGAATTGTTAAAATTACTTTATATTATCATAAACGACATGCTTTCGAAGCGTATAGACTGTAAGAGTTACCCTACTGATTACATTATAGTTGGCTTCGGCAACCTACGTGCGTCACAGACGGCTTAACGCGACTTGTGATACCTACAATATTTACAGATATTCATACCCGAGCTTTCTATAAAAACTTTAATTATTGCATATACAATATAATATGGCCAGCTGGAGCCGATAAGTGGATGTTGAATAATACTATTTGTTGAAGGTTTATAGAGAATCGGGTATGTACAGTGTAAGAAGAATACAGTATACGCATATGTTACAGCAAAATAGAAAGACGACCGTTGTCATACATGCTATCAGCCTAATATCAATAGTGAATGAAACAGATCTCGCTTTTTATTGCAAAATGCGTAATTTGATAATTCGTAACGTGTTAAATGAGTAATGTCTGGACGTAACTCATGTAAAAACGAAAATCAACAATACATTTCGCACGTAAGTACGTTTAAAATGTTTAACTGGTTGTCTACACTGCTTAAGGAACTTATATTTACATAAATGTAAATGTCAGATTTATTCTCCGAATATATTAGAGTTACATCACATATCTACGTGAATTTTACAACTAAAAACTAATTAAAGATAATTAACGACAAATTACTTCTGTTTGCAGGAAATAGATAAAGTAATGTTAGAAAATTAATAAGAAATATACGTGTTCTTACTAATTTTCTAACCTTGAATTACTAGAGTTGTCAATGTTTTACCAAATATTAGATATTTGTTTAGTACAGAATTGAGATATGGCTTATGTATCAATATTATAGTCGAATTAGTATGTGGTTCAGCACTATTACATGTATTGTTTTTGATCTTGCCTATTGCTAATATATACGCTATACTGAATGATATTACATATAATATGATTGCACTATACTAAATACATGGTAGAAACAAGCGATATTGAGTCTAGGAGTGGTCCCGCAGCGCCATTACATATCGGTATTACAGTGCGATTGCTTGCGCTTTATTTATACTATTCAGAACTAGGATTCAGGCCCAGATTATATTACTAGCTGACATATAATTATATAGACGTTATAGTAACTCTCGCACCACATAGGGTGTATTATTTAAGTATATAAAACGGTCTGCTACAATAACTATCACTCGACAGTTGTATTTGCAATATCACCAAAACTAAACATTAATTCCTTGTAATATGTTATATGATATATATATATATATTCTGCGTCAATATTTTTAACCACTCTAAGATAGATGCGCAGAACAAATTTAGGTATCAGAGTATAGATAAGTTGAAAGGGGAGGAGGCTAGGGATGTGAGTTTAATGAAAAAAATCGATTAATTAGGAATCGATTTTTCTTTCTTTAAATAATAATCGATTTGTTAAAAATCGATTTTATTGAAAATAAATAATCGATTTTTTCAAAAATCGATTTTTATAATATTTAAAAATAGACATGCTTTCCATATTCCTATAATAAACCTAAAGATTTAAAATAACAATTTATCAGATTAAGAATCACATAAAATTATACGTATCAAAAATAACCAGTTCAAAACAAAATAAAAGTGAATGTTCCTTTAAACTTTCAAGGTAAAGAATATAGAAACTAAATACCATAGAAATTTTCAGTACTATTAAACATTATATCGTCATAAAAATGAAATGGTAAACATCCTAACAAAATGACAACATTATTAATTCTATCTGTAAAATTCAAAACAATGAAGTTTTCTTTTAAATTTTTATATTAATCATAGTGTGACTGAGAAAATTAAAATTGAAGAATTTTTTTTATTGAATAATTTCAATAATAATTTATAGTTTTGTAAATTTATCGATGTCGAGTTTACCATAAGACATTTTTAGTAAACATGTTGTACTCGCATGACAAACCTTTTTAGTTTTATTGAAAGTTTTAATTTTACAGAGAGCGGTATTTGGCTGTCATAAGAACCACAACAATCATTATAAGATATAGTAACTCATGTTACTTGCAAGGCAGTGGGATGTTTTCATTCTATGTTCTTTTTAAATTTGTAGTTTCACTACAAAATTTTTCATTCTATCGAACAGGACATGCATATTACTGTGGTATTATTCTTTTTCGTTATAAAATACTTACGCCAGCCGCTTTTAGGTGTTTTGCGGCTAGAAAACATTTTAAATTTTTACAAACATATTATCTCACAATGCTCACTTTTCAATTGTAAATAATAATGAACTTATTTTGAGGTTTTTTCATCCGTCGCATAGATGTTTATAAAAATCGATTAAAATGCGTAATTTATATAATCGATTTTCAAAAAATCGATTAATATGAAAATAAACATCGACAATAAAAAATCGATTATAATAAAATAAAAATCGATTTAATTAAAAATCGATTATTTTTTAACATCCCTAGAGGAGGCTCGCCCCACACGTACCTTGCCCTCTATTGCATCTATGTTGACAGATATGTCCTGTCATCACTAATTCCAGTACAGTCGCATTGACAATAGCTTTATTATTGTTAATTACATGTTATTGCTATTTTCATTGTTTTCTTTTTACATTTGTTATTATTAGCAAATCCATCCAGTGGCGTAGCTAAGAGGGGGGCGGTGAAGTATTTTTGTTATTACAGGTAATACTTACATTTTTAATTCATTTAGTGTCTAATAGCAGTATCTTGGATTATTTTGAAAAACCCTTCAATTATTTTATTCTCTTTTAATTACTGTGTATTTTAAAACTATATTATTGAACCGTCCTAAATGATAAATAGGCACCTACAGAAGGTATTTTAGACGGATTACAGTAATATTTTTTGTTTAGCCTGGGCAAGTATTACTATCTACTAAAGGTATTTATTGATTAAAATATGTTTTAATGGCTTTGTTGCCGAAAAACGATTTTATTTATATTTCTACATGTTTTACGATATTACTTTAGGTAATAATGTTTAATTGTAAATAATATACTAATTAATTATTTACTAACTTATTATTTTCCGATCTAATAGCAATGGGATTTGTTTATAAAAACGGAATACATTAAGTTTAGATTTTTGATCGAAAGTAATCATATCATACAACTTCGCGTACGTTGATTTGGCTCCGAGATGAGTAGCTCGAGCACTCGTGGCACGGATATCACAATCAACGGTGGAGTATTTAACTAGTATTTTTCTAATAATATTTAAATACATATTTATACCCAGACGCAGGATTGTTAATTTATATAAAAATGTATTTCACAAAGCTAGTTACGTAACGTGTAGGTGTTTATTTACTGTTATAATTAGTTTATAAAATCTACGTATCACTTACTAATTAAAAATATTTTTTAGAATACCCAGAACGAAATACGCCTCGGGGAACTCATACTTCGAAAAGAGAAAGCGGGTTTCAACAGAGAAAACCCAACAAGGCTAAAATGGATGAAATTCAGAGCATGTCCGGTTCTATTTTCGAATATGTCACAAAAGCAGATAGCGGCCAAAGTTCAAGTAAAGTAGCCGAGACTCCTGCTGACGAAAGTTATGTTTCACATCTTGAAGACTCACATTCAGATAGCAACATCGACAATACAGAATCAATAAAGACGACCCAGGACCTTGACGGAATCAAAATAAATAATGAAAATGACGCCGTTAATGCTACTTTCGGAGATAGCATTGGCTTCGAAGAATCAGTTCAACACTTGAGAGATGTTTCACATTGGAGTTTACCGGTACCTGATAATGTTCGCATTGATATAATAAAAAAGGGCATTGAACATTTCCAGAACAAAGAAGGACCGTTTCCTACTGTATCTCGTCATGGTTCAAAGATTAAAGGTGATTCTCGTCATCTTTCACGGGAATGGTTTTATAAACAGATGCCTAGTGGTGAAAAAATTCTACGATCATGGATGGTATTTTCTCCTATATCAAATAACCTGTACTGTTTTTGCTGTCGTTTATTTGCTGTAAGTAACATACGAACAACATTTACAACTGGATTTCAGAAGTGGTGGAAACTAAATCCTAAAGTATTGGACCATGAAACTTCATGTGAACATTTAGAAAATTTCGAAAAGTGGAAAACTTTGGAAATGAGATTAAAATCTCACACCACAATAGATGATGCAACCTTGCAATTAATGAATACGGAAAAACAGAAGTGGAAAAATCTTTTATCTAGATTATTAGATATAACATTGTTTTTGGCTAAACAAAACCTAGCATTTCGTGCACATGATGAAACCCAAGGGTCGTCTAATAAAGGTAATTTCTTAGAACTAGTTCAACTGCTGTCAATGATGCAGTACTCAAAGAACATATACTATATTTGGAGCAGGAAAAATCACCTAAAGTAACATATTTATCGCCAGAAATACAAAATGAATTCATAAATGGTTTAGCTAATCATGTAAAATTCCAGCTTGTCAACGAAATTAAATCGGCCAAATATTTCGGAATCATGTTTGATAGCACACCTGACGTTTCCTGACGTCGATCAAATGTCTGAAGTGATTCATTATGTAAAAATTAATAATAGAAAAGTAGAAGCCAAAGAAGTATTCTTAGGATTCTTTCCTTGACATGGAAAAAAAGCAGCTGATTTAAGCGCTGAAATACTAAAGAAGCTTGAAAACGATGGCTTAGATATTATGATGTGTCGTTCTCAAGGTTATGATAATGCTGCAGTTAAGAGTGGTATACACGGAGGAGTGCAAGCTATTATAAAAGGAAAAAAACAACAAAGCAATTTTTATTGGTTGTATAGATCATTCAATTAATTTATGCAGCCAACATTCGTTCGCACAAAATGTGACTTGTGTTATATTTTTCGGAGTAGTGGAAACAATATTTAACTTTTTTTTTCACTTCTACAAGCCGTTGGGAAGTGCTCCTCAATCACAGCAAAGCATCTGTTAAAATACTTTCAACAAGGAGTGCTTATTATGGTGCAGTAAAAGTATTGGCTGAAAATTGTGATGGGATAATATCTGCAATTGAGGAACTATGTGACCAAGACGTAAATTTAGAAACTATAGATGCTGCACAAAATCTTGTGCCTGCTGTATGCAATTTCTCATTTCTTTGTTTTCTTTTGTTTTGGAATGATGTGCTAAGGGAAGCGAACAATGCTCAGATTGCATTACAAGTAAAGGTTTATGTGTTGATGAAATAATCATAAAACTAAAAGCACTTCGTCTATTCATTGGGGAGAAACGGTTGCATCTAACAGAAGAGGCAATAGATTTTGCTGTACAGAAGAATACAACATTTCGATGGAACGACGAATTCGTCGCAAGAAACGCATGCCCCGTGAGTTAGCATCGTCCACCGATGCTGGACTTACACTTAGAGCGGAACTTCAAAAGGACATGTTAAAATGTCTTGACAGATTCCATATTGAACTCGAAACAAGAGTAAAGTCCATTAAAGACGTAGCTTCCTTATTTGAGGTTGTGCAGTCAAAGACCTTGCTTTCGGCAAACACTGAGCAGTTAAAATTTGCTATATCAAAATATATTAACCTTTACGATGAAGTATCAGAAACAGAACTCCTTTTAGAAATACCAAGATTGAGAAGACATTTAAATGCGGCTAATATTACTGTCTCTAATTGGGTGACACTGGACTTTTTGAAATTTATTGGGGAATGGGATTTTATAGAATCTCTTTCGAATCTAACGGTCGCACTAAAGTTATTTATAATAATATGTGCATCAGTTGCTTCATGTGAGAGAAGTTTCAGCAAATTAAAATTAATTAAGGATTACTTGCGGTCTACAATGACTGAAACCAGATTAAACAATCTTGGTATCTTAACGATAGAACATGAAGCAATACAAAATATAATTTTTGAAGACGTGATTTCGGAGTTCGCTAGTTTCAAAGCTAGAAGGAAGAAATTTAATTTAATTTTTAACAAAGTTATTTGTTTCACATAATATTCAAATATTTGTAATAGGTACTCGTATTTTAATAAAATGTAAATGATTATAACTTATTTATTTTAACAGTTTCGATTGAGTTTTGGGGTGACACCTATAAATTCCGCCCCGGGTGTCACCCATGCTAGCTACGCCACTGAATCCATCCACTTCGATAAATAATGTTTCTATGGCAGCCGTTGTTTATTGCTAATTATTTATTTTTTATAATTGTAAATCTATTTATTTACAATAATGGTATTGTATCACGCATAATACCTGCAAAATATATGTCATAAGATAGATCTCATAGATAGAAACAAATACTTACTACAAGTACGTAATATTTTGAATTTGTTTTGTATTAACCTCTTGATTGTACTATGCACAAGACCGAACTTAAAGCTATATTCAGAGCGGCCAAAACGTATAATGCGGACTATATCCATAATTTTTGATTGGAGAAATTGTTTATTTACAAATTTTTATAAAAGTTTTACAAAAATTTTGGCTGTTATCCACCTAATTATAAACAAATAACATTTACTGTAGGTATAGTAGCTTACTATATGTTTCGAATAAGAAAATAATCGCATCATTATAAATAAATATATACAGTGGTGGTCATATAGTTAGAACCACTACTTATGAATATAGAAAGTATAATTTCAACGTACAAATGTTCGTAAAAATAGACACATTCAATAATTAATAATCATGCAATAATCCACTTAAATAAAAAACTCATTAAATGCATAAAATATAAAACATATTTTACTTTTAATTATATGATGAGTCTTACACATGTAGAAGTGTATTTTCTGTTACTGGCCGATTGGACGTCTAATTAGAAACATTTAAAAAAGCATCCATAGCTCGTTCTTTTTTGATATCGGGGAATAACATTTAGTTTTTGTTTTTTTTTTTTCTATTTTGGCGGCAATTCAAAATTTAATCTGAATTTTATTTCGTTAAAAATGGGCAAAAATAAAACTTGTGACGCGTCAACTAGGCAAATAATTGTTAATTTACATATAGATCATAAGTGGTCATACAGAAGAATAGCTGAGCATTAAAATTGTTCTGTTAACAAAGTTTTTAATGCAATTGTTCATTATAAAATACATGGAACTGTTGAAAATATTCTTAGAAAGGCTCGGCCAAGAAAAACCGCTCCTAGAGAAGATAGAATCAGTCTCGACATTGCCAAAGCCTTTTATAGGGTCTTGCACCGTGGTCTTCTCTCCAAGCTTCCATTGTACAGACTCTCCGTCAATTTATGCAAATGGATATCTAGCATTCTACATGAGCGCAGAATTCGTGTTCTTGTCGAAGGATGTGATTCGCAGCTCATGTCAGTAAACGCTGGAGTTCCTCTAGGCTCTGTATTTTCACCTACTTTGTTTCTTCTGCATATCAATGATATGTTGCCTTTGGGCCGTATTTATTGTTATGCAGACGATAGTACCATATATGAGTTATATTACAGCAAGCCTTCTTGCAGTCGGGGAGAAACAGAAAAGAAACGGCCGAAACTTGTCATTGAGCTCGACCGATCTTTGCATCGCATATCAATATGGTGAGCAAGTAATTTGGTCGAGTTTAATGCTAACAAAACACAGGTGTGCGCGTTTACTTGCAAGACTCATTTACCCCCTTCCTACTCTTCAGAACATCTCGTTCGCAATGTGAGACAGTCTCAATATCTTGGGTGTAGATATTCGCAGCGACCTCAATCCCAGAAACTACATCGGGAGCGTAATCTCCACTGCATCTCGGAGACTCGGAATTCTAAACAAGGTGCGACGGTTTTTCATGCCTGATTAGCTTTATCTTCTTTATAAGGCACAAATTTGGCCTCGCACCTCTGGGATGGTTCTGCCAGATACCTACCGGATGCCCTGGACAGGTTGCAGAGACGGGCTGTTC
This sequence comes from Antheraea mylitta, assembly GCA_014332785.1. Lineage (NCBI taxonomy): Eukaryota > Metazoa > Arthropoda > Insecta > Lepidoptera > Saturniidae > Antheraea > Antheraea mylitta. The sequence continues at coordinate 866,528 of JACEII010000132.1, forward strand.
GCATTGTTAATGATGCAGACATTACAGAGTTTATAGAACCGCTTCAACTGCGCAGGGATATTGCCTCACTGAGCGTATTCTACCGTCCGTATCATGGCGAGTGTTCTGCAGAGTTGTTCAATTTAATCCCTTCTTCTCCTTTCCACAACCGAACCACGTGCGCTGGTCTACGGAGCCACAGTTTTACGGTAAACCCTATCTGGTCACGAACTAAAAAGTTCGCAACATCCTATCTTTGCCGTACCGTGAAGCTGTGGAACAATCTCCCGGCTAGTGTGTTCCCTCCTTCCTATAATATGGGGTCCTTCAAACATAACTTGAAAAGGCATTTACGCAGGCCGGCATGACAGCGACGACGGACGAAGGATGAAGCATCTCTCGGCAGTCGCCGTTGTTTTTGGATTGTACTGTGCTTACCATCAGTCATAGTGCAGTCATTTTGCCGTGCTACTATAAAAAAAATACGCTCATCGTTCGTGTTGCTAAAAAGACCCAATTAAAGGCTCCGACCAGATTAAAAATATAGTTTTTTCGCCTGATAAACATCTCGTCAAGACTGATACGCCGAAGATTAGTGGATGCTAAATTGTTTGAAAGAATCTCTCGAAAGATACCGCTTCTTACCAAGCAACACCGAAAGAAGCGATTATTATTCGCTAAAAAATATGTGATTGGACGGTACGAGAATGGAAAAAGTGTTATTTTCAGATGAAACAAAAATAAATACGGTAAATTCCGATGGAAAGCGCTATCTATGTGAGACGTCCTGTAAACAATACTTTTAATTATAAATACACAACGAGTATAGTCAAGCACGTTGGCGGTAACATTAAAGTTTGGGGGTGGTTTACCGGATGTGGAGTTGGACCCGTTCGGAAGATTAAATATACAATGGATTAATGGCAATACAAAGATATCTTAGAGCACACAATGATTCCCTAGTCGGATGATCATTTGCCTGTAACCTGGATCTTTCATCATGACAATGGCCCTAAACACATGGCCAATAGCGTCGAATGTTTACTTGCGAACAGCGTATATCCATCCGTTTTAGAGTGGCCAACAAATTGTCCGGATTTAAGCCCGATAGTAAATCTCTGGTATATTATTAAAGAGAAAGTTTTAAACAAACGTAACACCAGTCAAAACGAACTATATGAAGCATGGAATTCAATCCTCCTAAAAAAATGTGTGAAATTGATTGAATCAAGGCCACGTCGTTGCAGTGCTTTTACTAAAAATAAAGGATACGCCACTAAATATTAATCATAGCTATTGGTAGGCTGTGGATAGTAGCTATTTCGTAAATAACAATACTAATACGTTTTTGTCTGTCTGTCTGTCCTTATGAACGCATCACTCGGAAAGTACTGAACCAATCTTGACGAAACTTGACATAGTGATAACTAATATTACGAGATTACATCAAATATACTTTTTGTCCCATAAAACGCAAAGGGTTCTCCAGGATAAAGGATTAAAGTCTAGAATCTAAACCCATATTACTCTGAAAGTACTAAACCAATTTTAACGAAAATTGACACAGTGATAACTAATATCACAGGGCTATATCCAGGATACTTTTTGTCCCATAAAATGCATGGGGTTCTCCAGGATAACGGACGAAAGTAAAAAATTTGTAGTTCATGCAATTCTTGACGGAATTTCGTAACTTTTCTTTGTGTTATATAAACCAGTAAGATTAGATAAAAGTTTAAGCTACATATAGGCATCTTAAAAAAAAAACAAAAAGGGTGAATGGTGAGATTCGAACCAACGTCCCCGTCGTCTCCGTCGATCGATACGAATAAATCGACATACACGACGATTGCCCCAAGACGAACTAACGTCTCTTTGCGAAATTATTAATCAGCTGAATTAGTTAGAAGTATTAACGTATATTGTATTAACGTATGTGTTTGTTTTTTATTATGAAGCATTTTATTTTCATTGATGATTCATTCAAAACGATTGTAAAGAATATCTTATATTCTATTATTTATTACTATGTAAGAAAACTATAGTATTTAAATATAGTACCTATTTCTTTCTGTACAGCTGTTGGTCCTTAAAACAGCATGTATTTTTTTAGATGGCGTTTTAACATAATAATAGCTCCGTGGCAAATGCAGCCATATTGAAATTTGACAGAAAACGGAGATTGTGGTTATCATTATAAAATTTAGATTTATGCTAAAAGCGGTAAATAGTGGAATAATAAACTTTAAATGTCGTTTATTTTTTAACAGAGCAACGCATTAGTTTTATTCCAGTTCCGTAAAATCCCATTTCAAAGTAGTGTCTTATAACTATAATAAAACTGTAACTAGGTCAAAACTTATACATTAAATATTTTTTGATAATTATAATTGAGGTGAACTTTGTTATCGATATAGAAGTTAAAAATAATCTATTTACCATTTTGTCTGTCTGTCTGTATCTGTGAACACGAACCACTCTGAAAGTACTGAACCAATTTTGACGAAACTTGACACAGGGATAGCTAATATTACAAGATTACATCTTAGATACTTTTTGTCCCAGAAAACCCAAGGGGTTCTCCAGGATAACGGATTAAAGTCTAGAATTTAAACACGTTTTACTCTGAAAGTACTGAACCAATTTTGACGAAACACGACACAATGATGACTAATATTACAAGGTTACATCTAGGATACTTTTTGTCTCATAATACACAAGGGGTTCCTCAGGATAACGGACGAAAGTAAAAAAGTTCATGAAATTTCCAATGAATTTTGGTAATTTTTCTTTGTGCTATATATACTAGTAGGATTAGACAACAATTTAAGCTATATATCATCATCCTGTGCTACTTAAAAAAACCAATAACAAAAAACCGTTGGATTTCGAACCTTCACCCCGTCGCGTCGATAGTTCAGTATAACGTAGACTACCTTACCACCGGGCTACGGTTATTTGGCAATTGTAGGCCAACCTATCAAATACATCAATTATATAAGAAACGTAAGAAAGTTAAGGTTGTAAAAAATTGTTAAACAAAACTGTAACGAATATATAGTAGGTTTTAGGTTTAATATTAAATAATTCTCAGATATCAACTTAGTATAAATTTGAGTCTCTGGATAGTTGATTCACAATTGGAAACGGTAGATGTCGTTGTAATTGGGCTTATTAAGATTTATCGTGTTTAAAAATATAATTGAAACAGGTAATAACCGATTTGGTGCAGACGAAGTTGCACGGGTCATCTAGTAAATGATAAATCGTTGAAAATATTGTTGTCCTATTTCATATTTTATCTATACATATAATAAAAATGAAATGTCTGTATGTAATATCAAAATAATAAAAAAGACTGATTGGGTAAAAAAGTATATACGCTTCTGAAAACAGAAATACAATTTTTAAAATTTTTGTCTGTTTGTTCCGGGTAATCTCCGAAACGGCCGGACCGATTTCGACGGGAATTTCACTGACAGATTGTTGAAATTACAGTGGGTGTCTTAGGCTACTCTAAATTAGAGTAAGTGTTAACCGCGGTTACGTCTGCAATGCTATCTCAAAAAAGGGATGAACCGATTTTCATAGAATTTTCACTAACAGATAGCAGATATCATAATCACAAGTAATTTAGTGTATATTAATAAAGACTAGCAACAGCTAGTAGCGCAACAGCGGTTAACAAACCGAGGCTTCGCTCGCAGTACTATCTCTAAAACGGTTAGACCGATCTTTAAGAACTTTCATTGGCAGTTTGTACTTTATAAAAAGTAATTCAAGCAATTTTAGTTTGTACTACGAGACGGTTAGATCGACTTTTATAGGACTTTCACTGGTAGACAGCGAACCTTATAAAAAGTAATTGAGGTTATTCTATTTTAGACAAGCCATTTTACCCGCGACTTTGTCGGTATGAAATTTAGCAAGATTTCAACTCAATCTTTATTTTTAATTAGATACATAATTATCAACTTATTGGTTACAAATCGTCATTATAATTATTAGTAACTTTTAAGATAGAAGAGGTCTTCCTAGTAACATCTTAGACCGTAAACATATTACGTAAAGTGTTCCATAATACAATTTCTTGCGGAACAGACGCGTTTATTTTTGTATAGTCACAAAATCGTAATTATAAGGACAATACATTGTATATTAAATGTAATGTAAATGTCAATCTTTATAATAATATTTTAAGTTATTGTTTTATTAAACAGAGTAAGTGAGAACTGAGGTAGTTATATGGTGGGTTAAAATTCCAAATATGTTACTGATGGTAAACCTCATTAGGCACGCTCTTAGTATTTATATATCTAATGTATGCATTACATGTTACTGCATGTCGCGTGCGTAACGTATTTAAATTGTTTGTAAAGAGTATTTCTATAATGGTACATAGTCTCACAATTTTATAATTCTTTTATACAATTTATAAAAAAGGCGTGCGGAGCTGCGGGTACAGCTAGTATTAAAATAAAAAACGATTGCGGTGACGTATCTTACATAATGTCAAGGACCGGTGGTAGTGTTTCTAATTCTACGACCACCACTGTACCTATGTACTGTGTATACGCGTCAAATCTAGTATTTGTCAATATTGTGTTGTCAGTAACAATAATAGGTAACATTTTATATTTATAGTTTCTTAGATAGTTTTTACGATTACTTAAATGTAACATCAACGTTAAAATTATAGTTGAAGTGAACATTTTATTTATATATGTTTAAGATACTACAGTTTTTTTGTTTATAAACGTATTTTTACCACATTTATTTTTTTGTGAAAGATATAATAGTATTTTAAGTATCAAATACACAAAATTAATCCAATAGATGAAGCTAAATTATTTTCTTGATCAATTATTAATTTTTGTCATACCTCTGGAAAAAAAAGAAAAGTATCAAAGGTTGCAAAACGACCAAAACTTATTCTATTTAAAATACATATGGAAATGAAATCATTATAATATCGTTCTATAGGAGTCATATTAAATTTTCACAGAAAGTAAATGAGAACCATCAATTAACATTTGAAGATAATTATGACACCATCTCTACATTACTAGCACAGTGTTAGTAACATGTCCACCCGAGAGACCTGTTTTAAGTTATTGGTTACACGAGTATAAAATGTAGTTGTTATACGCTCAATGATATAACAGACGTATGAATTCATCCTATTATAATTTACAGGTACATAGAATATTACATGAAACTTAACAACAATACAAATTCACAATTTGATTTGACAAATTATATTTCATATCACATTAGAAAATATAATCACACAAATTCATAATTATAACATGACAAATTATTTTTCAATATATGAAAATTAGCAGTGTTCCCTTTAACGTTTCGGGCCTAGTCTGAAGTTGTAAGCTAGCGGATGGCAAAAGGCGTTTGTAATAACTAGATAACTTCATATGCCGCTTATTTTTTTGAAACTTTATCTAAGAAGTGTTTCGTTCACTAGTTTAATTTGTCAAAAATAGATACACAGATATTTTTTGATTATATACATAACTAGTGCCTGGTTTATGAAATACTTTTAACTGTAGTTTATCTATTCAATAGCGTTTTCAATTCGATAACTTACCAAATTGAGTTTCTGAACACACAATTATACTATAAATATAAATTAAATTCGGTTCAGTGTAACTGGCCAATACTGGGCGTTTATCTATTTGGTAAGGTTTGTTTTGTGTTTCATCTATCAAAACTAACCTTGAACCTTTTATTTGAGTCGAACTGTATATTGATTTTAGCACACACAAGTAAGTTTCACCTTAACACAAGTGACATCTATGCTATACAACTTTACTAGTCAAGTGTGCGTGCCAAGATGTACTAATTTATTCATGAACAATGATAGATATTATATTACAATTTTATAATACAATATTATATTACAATGATGATATATTACAATTTAAGAAGAAACATTTGATGTTAATAAGAAAAAGGACGGTTTTAAGGTCTCACGTTTATAAACGTATTATGTCCCTATAATTTAATTCTATTTTTAAAGTGAGCCTACTTATGGGAGCGCTTTGAAATTTTAATCCGCAACTTTTATATGTGACTAAAAGTTTTATGGTAAACACTGTTTCGGGTATATAATTGAAAATACTAATTTTGTTCGATCACCGAAGTTAAGCAACGTCAGCAGCGGTTAATACTTGGATGGGTGACAGGATAGGAACCAAAAGAGATAGGGGAAGGGACGAACTTACATTCGTTTAAACTCATAACTTGTCTAGACTAGTCGTCCTGCACACCCGGATTCCTAATATCACAAGTCATACGCCATCTTTACTGGACCTTCTGTTGACAAGCCATCCAACTGGGTATGATGTGTCAGTCGATGCTTCTTTGGACATATTGGATCACTGCCTTGTTGAATCGTGTATGTGACGCGCTCCACCCCCAATCAGTATAAGAACTAAGCACTCACTATGATACTACATGTCAGCAGATTTGGATGAAATGCGGGTTTATTCCGTCTCCATCTCTTGGCGGCAAAGCTGTTTTGACGGAAAAGAGGTACTCCACCTCACTATGAGCCGCAGATTTCTCCGTCATTATTAATTAATCTCTGTGCGACTAATTCCAGGCTCGACCATCCAAAAGGCACAACTGCTTATTATTTATTAATTAATATCTAGGCAACATGACGCGTAAAAACAACTGTTATCACTCGATGTTCGGAAGGCTAGTGGTACGGGCGGTACCGCAGCTATTTAAAAAATGTACAGTCGAGTAAGCTCCAGTACTTACGTGCTTATATCGGCTCTCTTACTTCACCGATGTCGTAACTTATATCATGTTGTCGTAACGTATTATACTGAGAGTGTGATCTCCATTGCATCTCGGATTTCAGACCGGAATCCTGCACAGCGTACGACGGTTTTTGAGGCTTGATCACACAAGTTCGGCCGTGCGTTTGCACCTCTGGGATAGTATCGCCAAGTACCTAATGAATGCTTTGGACAGATTGCAGAGACGAGCTGTCTACACTGTTAAATATGCAGACCTCAAAGAATTTATAGAGACGCTTCAGCTGCGTAGGGACATAGACTCGATTAACGTATTCTATCGTCTGTGTCGTGGCAAGTGTTCTGAAGAGCTATTTAATTTAATCACTTCCTCTTCTTTCTATAACAAAACTACGCGCTCTGGGTTCCGGAGTACATTCAATAAAAGAAGGGACTGAGGAAATCGTTTCTTTATCACCGACCGATTGCCTGTGTGAGGTGCGGGGGTCTCACCCCGCGCAGCACTGCGAACACCCGAGGGAGGAGCCAGCCACCTGCGTGAACTGCGGGGGTGCACACCCCACAAACAGCATCACTCTGTGCCCCGTGTACAAGCGGGAAATTCGAAACCGCTGGCAGGGACCGTCGCCCGGACCGGTGATTCCAGGCGTAGCACGGACACCTACTCTGCCCCAGTGATGGTCGAGGGGACGGCCGCGGGCATCCTTATGGCCCCCGCGAACGACCCACCTCTTCGAAACGGAACAGCGGTGAAGAAGCCGAGGAAAAGAAGCCTCCTCCAACGGAGATACCCGCGCAAAGGGAAGAATCCACAAGAAAACTCGCAGCGCTAATCGAAGAAGCCTCCAGCCAAGCTGGACTTACAGAAGTTGAAGCAGAGAAAAAGTGCCTGGCATTCCTGAGGAAGATGATCACCTTCGGTGACTAGGCTCAACAGGCAGCAGCCCGGCCATGCAAAAGGCCCGACAACTATCACCACTCACACCGGGCGTGGACATCCGACCGCTTCTGACAAAGCGGATGCCGAGAGTGACGAGCCGCCGTGATTCCAGCTCAGAACGAGCAACACAAGGATCGACTCGTCTTCGCTGCGTTTCGAGGTGCTGCTATTCTTCAAGCAGAATCATCACGTGGGTCTGATTGCTTCGGTACCGTCCTGCATAGAGTCTGCCACCTGGACCCGTGTGTAGAGTGCGCTGTACCGCGAGTGTTTGTAACATATAGTTGTAAGTACTATTATGTGAGTGTATAATAAATTCCCCTCCGGACGGTGTATATACGACCGGAGCACCAAGCGAAACGTGCAGTTTGGCATTGCCCGCCAGCGTCCCGGATCCTTCCTCTCTGCCCCTCACCCTACCCCTCTCCTTTTCTTCCGACCCTTCTTACCCCTAGCGCCTACAACTGGGCCCAGTTGTGGGTACCCGGGGATCCCGTTCCTTATACATATATAGCATACATAAACAATAGCCGTTATTTTCCATTTATATTCCAATAATATTTGTAAATACTCGATCCGCTTTAATCGAATACTGTTTGTTCAAGTACAACTTTTTTATTGTTTTGCATTTGAACTCCAAGTCCTATAATTCGTCTCGAATTTGATGGAGATCTTTCAAAATGTATTTGAATTTTAATTTCCTAAGAGTAAATTAAAAATGGGCGATTATTTTTCGTTAAATGAAAGTTATGTATGTATCTTCTGATATAGTCTAAATCAAAATGGATAAATCCTTTTCTTCCCTGTTTTTCTCTTTCCCGTTCTTTTCTTTTCTGATGTCTGAAAAACTGACAGCAAATTTAAACTGGAGTCATTTGTTGGCATTGTAAAATATTATAAAGTCTGCGCGACAACGTATACGTATAGTTTCAAAAAAGCCCCTGTGACACAGTCCTTACTTTTCTGGGAGTTTTCTTAGTAGGCAAGCCTAATATCAGTATTCTAAGTGATGACATATCAAGCGACGTTCGTTTTAGTGGTTATTTAGAAGGTAGAGCAAAACTGGCTTTAAAAACAGGTGTTCTTTATAAAGCAGGATTGTACATAGCACCGGAACACCTTCAGCTGTATAAAGCGCAAGTCCGTCCACACTTGAAATCAAAATCAAATCAAAATATCCTTTATTCAGCTTAGGCCCTGAGAAGGCGCTTATACTATATATAACGTCAAAGCTACTACCGGTTCGAAAAACAACCCAGTCTTCGACAAGAACTGGGAAGAAACTCGATCTGGTTTATCTCTTCATGTATTTTTACAAAACATAAATAGCTACTTTGGTTATTAGTGGATGCACAGAGAGGGTCATTATTTCTAGACATCACAATCGTCCACATATTGATCCACCCGATAGATATTAAAACCAGCTTGACATGGTTCTTGAACTTACTATCCGGCAAATGGGTAATGTGTTTTGGGACTTTGTTATAAAACATAACTATTACCTAAAAAACTGTTTTTGGGTTAAGTGAGCCTGAAGCTTGGAACAACTAATTTCTTGCTGTTTCTAATATTTAAATTATGTTGGTCTTTTACAAGATCCCGCACATCTAAGTTTTTGCGGACATACATTAAATTATCAAGAATATATTGGGAGGGTAGAGATAAGATACCGAATTCCTAAAGCTTAGTTTTTAATGATTCGCGAGGCCTCATATGCTCGAACTGCCCGTTTTTGTAATAGGAATATGGTGTCCATCTCAGCTGCTGTTCTCCACAACAAAATACCATAAGACATTAAGCTGTGGAAGTAAGCGAAGTAGACCAACCTAGCAGTGACAATATCTGTTAGCTGGCGAATCTGGCGAATACCCAAGAACACAGTATTTTCAACTAAGCCTACTAGATTCTCATCGATCTCAATTGTACTATGAGTACGCGGCACATTTTGCAATTATACATTTTGTTTTGTCGGCGTTAAGCGATAGATTACTTAATGCAAACCAATCGGTAATTTGATTTAAGGTATTATTTAGACAACTAAGCTCTGAATCTCCTCATATTATCTTAAATATAAGTGAAGTGTCGCCCACGAAAAGAATCATGTCAGCACAGTTATCAACCACTAGCAGTAGATCATTTATATATACTTAGAACAAAAACGGCCGTAAAATAGAACCCTGTGGGATGCCGATTTGAGTCAGTGATCCTGCCGACGTTGTCCCGTCTACACTAACCTCTTGACAATGATCTTCTAAATAGGAAACTAGAAGCTCGAGAGAAGCTCCACAAACACCTAGTGTTTCAATTTCAAATAAGGGTGCTATTGTCAACGCAGTCAAAAACTTTAAACAAATCACAAAACATACCAGTCGCATCCTGCGATCCCTTCCAAGCTCTAAAATTACGTCTTATTAGCGTTGCACCAGCGTCAATAGTTGATTTTGATTTTGTGAAACCAAACTGCTGACCATCCAAAATCCTTCGCGCTTTAAAGTATCCTACTAATTATGTAGGCATAATTTTCTCGAAAATTTTGCTTAAGGATGGCAATTCAGAAATTGGACTATGATTTCCAAGATTACTCCTACAGCCTGATTTAAACATAGGAACCACTTAACTTATTTTCATTAAACTAGGGCACATAGAATAATGTTCTCACCTCTGGCCTCTCAAAGCACCTTAATGCTATCTACTTCTTTTTGACCAAATCCAACGTCAAGTGTCTCAAAACGTCGGCGACTAGGTGCTACCTTAAAGTTCGACAGTTTGACGCTACGTAGGATGTTGTATCACCTTGCATCCTCTACAAGATCTATCACGGATAGAGCTCTGAAAAGCGGTTCGAATTGATAGCAGGTATTTCATGAGTGAGTTCCATTACCTAACGTCTCGCCACAAATTGAAATTTCATCTGTGTCATCTTGATGGTTAGAAGTCGTCTACTGTGTGTTTCTTTCGTGTGTTTTTCCACGCATGTCTATTCTCTGCAATGAAGTCCCAAGGGCGGTGTTTCTGAACCAATACAATTTGCAAACTTTTATGAAACGATGCTTTTGTATTCTCAAGGTTCGTTAACATATCTGTGATTTCACTCGTGTCGCAGATGGCCATGGTCGGCGGTGATCACTTACTATCAGGTGACTAACATGTTTGTTTGTCACCAATAATACATAAAAAGAACTGAGAATAGTTCGCTGCGAAGCCTTTAATTTTAAATGCTTATATACGGTACAGTTTTGACACGCCAGACTAGGAATCTAGTTGTGTATATAATCAAAGGACCGAATAATCTTCATCAGAATCTTTTTCAGATAAACGGGAAAATGATGGTTTGTTAAATTAAATTGAGAAACACTTCTATATAAAGAATTTTTACAATGCCTAAATGAAATAAAATTCACCATGAACATTTTATTTCACTGACCCGTAAGACGATGTAGTTAATACAAGTTTTTAACACCGAAAGAAATGATGTACATCCTATTATATTGATTAAATTTTTGTTGTAAAAACTAGGTGTTTTGAACTTGCGGAAAGATAGTTTTCCAAATGTTTTTGATTTGTACATGAGTTAAGCACCGCATCGTTTATAAACGTAGAGATGTTTGCGTTTGTCCCGCGGGAGCCGCTCGCTGCGTCACAGCGCGGATGCGGGGGGCGCGGTCGGGCTGCTCGGAGTGGTGGGCGTGGTGGGGGTGGGCACTTGCGGTGCGGCTCCTTTGCTCCGCGCCTGCCGACAACATCACACGAGTAAACAAACAGACCACTCTTTAGTGTTACTTGAACGTGACACTGACTTCCTTTCACGAACACCTAACCCCATTCTCATCAGTGGTGGTAGCACCAAAAGTCTCACAAAGTTTGCTATGCATTCAGACCTAAATTTTCATTTCTAAAAGGGACTAGAAACCACATGTTCCCTACTACATAACATACATCCCGATTTGATGACGATATTCTGTTATATAGAATACCACTTGATTAAAAAATAATATTCCTAGCTCATTATTTATTGTCTGGCGAAGGTAAATAATATTTTTTGTAAAACGTTTAGATTGATATCTACATCCTTATATAGTAAAGTTTATGTTACTCTTGATTATAGTTTAAAATAAAGAATAAAGCAACTAAAGATTTTTTGCTTGGTCATTCCAACTCATACAGCCAGTTACAGTATGATTAGGGTTCTGGCTGGTACAAATGGCTAATGTGTGTAACGCTTGAGTCATAAGTTGAATAGGTTCGTCCCTTGGTGTGCGTGTTTTAGTTGACGTTGCCAATTATACGCTTATACAGTAGAACCTCGATAACTTAAAATTCAAAGGAAACACAAAATATTTAAAATTTCCAGCGGATTGGCGAACTTTTCAGCATCTTCTTTCACTATTGGTCTGTAACACTGATGTTTTAGTTCGGACACTTAACCACGTAAATAAACATTGCTCTAAAATTGGAAATTCAATATTTTTTTACATATAAGACTGTTTCCGAACTCTCGTTTATTTAAGAGTTCAACTTATTTTTTGATTATAAGTGATAATGTACTTACTTTCGTATATTCTGAAGTGAGCTGGAAATATCTTTCCTTTTCAATACACTTTTCACCGCTTTCATGGCTTTTAATTTATTAGCGCCTGTTGGTATTCTTAATTTTAATGTTAACATGTAATCACATGCAATTAATAATTTTCGAGAAAATTTTTGTTTTATACATCCATTTGAAATGAGTAATTGGCAAAAAGCTTATGTTTCAGAGTTTATCGAAATATTTCTTTACGTAACTGAGAACTAATACTAGAATTATTTATTTAAGTGATAGAGGTTGCTTATTCTAACTGATAGACGTTTTAGGTTCTCAAGAAAAGAGGTATTTTTGTATGTTATAGAGGTTTTTACTTTATCAAGGTTTTTTTTTATATCAAAGAAGGCAAACGAACTGGTGGGTCACGTGATGTTAAGTGATCACCACCGTCCATAGACACTAGCGACATCAAGGACGTCGCAAGTGCGTTGCCAGCCTGTATATGGGAGAAAGGGGAGGGGAAGGAAAGGGAAAGAAGGAAAGAGGAGGGGACGTGGGCCTTCGGCTCTCTCACTGACCGAACGAAACACAACAATGCAAGCACTGTTATTTCACGTCGGTTATCTGTGAGAGGGGTGGTACTATCCCGGAGAAGCCGACCCATTCATGCTGAATCCAAAAATAGCTTCAGCGGGGCTCTACCACCTACAAAACCTGGTTTGTCTTATTGTGGTTCTACTGTATTTTTGCTGTTGAGATTTCCACAGGGATTGTTATATTCTAAATTATATCAGCAGCAGAAAGCCCTACATATACCTACTCGTACAAAATCAATTAGAGTAACAATCCTAGTCTTGTTATATAAAATTTTATTGAAAAAAAATTGTAGGAAATACCTGACATATGGTCGTGAGGTATCCGATTGTGTGTGTCATTCTATGCAAAATATTTCATTGGCGACTTTGCAAACGCTAAAATAGATGAGATTATAATTAACAACAGTCTATCTGATGTGATCATTGCATTACTCGGTGCAGCCGAGTTATTCCTTACGATTTTCCTTTTTTATATACTAGTATTATATGTTATATAGTCACTGTAATACATAATGAACCTAACCTTCGACCGTCGTTTCCTGGTGAGTGCCGCCGGATCGACTGGAGTCGAGCGTTGGGCGTCTCCCTCCGGCCCTCCTCCGTTGCATTCCCCGGGTTCCGCACCCAACCGGTTCGCAAGCATCGTCAGCAGCTCTTCAACACGACCCAACTGCAAACAATCAAGATTACTTTTACTTCGAAATCGAGAATTTAACTTAGCTCACTTTCAAACTAGTTTTGTAACGTGTGGAAGAGGTGTGTGGAGTAAAACACTGGTTCCGGAAGGGATGATTTATTACGAGAGAGAGAGAGAGAGAGAGAGTTACAAATAATATGCACCGTACTGAACGAGTATATCCCAACAAAGGTGGAAGTACACAAGTACAGTGACGTAATCTCTATTACCACGACACTAAGACGTCTCAACAAGGATGAAATCGTATAGCGTGCGTAGTAGTAGTCCCTAACAGGTACATTGATACGTTGGTCGCATTGTTGGGTCCTTATTTCTAATCGACTAAACTATTTGGTAGTGGTAGAGCCAAGCTGAAGATATTATTGTTTTCAGCACGAATGGGTCGGCTCGTCCAGGGAAGCACCACCCTCTCACAGAAAACCGACGTGAAGTAACAGTGCTTGCATTGTTGCGTTTCGTTCGGTCAGTGAGAGAGCCGTAGGAGAGTCCCTTCCTGTCCCCTCCCCCCTCCCGACCTACTCCCAAACACAGGCTGGTAACGCACTTGTAACTCCCCTGGTGTTGCAAGTGTCTATGGACGGTGGTGATCACCTAACATCAGGTGACCCTTCTGTTCGTTTGCCTCCTATGTTATAAAAAAAAATCATAGCGCGATTTAAAATAATCGTGGCGCCATCTCTTGGAGTCGACGTCAAACTTTATTGATAGTTCAGTACTGATCGTTAATTAGTGATACATCTATTGAGGTTTGTGCACAGTATTATTATTTTAATAATATTGGTGTTACAGTTTCTAATTATTCGTATTAATTAATTAATTATTCGTACAGGTAGTACGCATATGCAACAAACGCCCAAATACCTTTTGCTGTAACCGTTGAACCTCAGTCCGCACGTCGCGTCGCAGATCCGCCAGAGCCGCCTCGTGTGCGCTCGCCGCCGCCCCCGCTGCCGCTACCGCCGCCGGCCGCCGCTCTTCTAGCTCCTCCTCGATGGTGTCCTGTCGCGCAGCTCCGCCGCACCCGAGCGCGCTCACTGACCGACCCTTGGCGAACGCCGCCTGTATTTAAAGTGTGTTCTCATCACACTCTGCGCCTGAGACAGAATCACTGTCGCACATCCATGTACCTTCAGTGCCAGAGCCGTCGTGACAACAGACGTGGTGGAGGAGACCGGCGTCGGGGCCGCGGTCGATGCCGGAGCGAGCGCTTCTGCCGGTGTGGTCTCTGCGCCAGTTGACGATCGATCCCTCGTACTGAAGCTTCGCGCGAAAGCACCGCGGCCGACTTCCGCAGAGGACGCGTCGAACGAACCGCCCGCCAGCATGCGACCCCACTTCCCTCGCGCCGCGAGCGGTGCGGGAGCGCTCTCCCCGCGCTCAGCGTCGCCAGCGGGGACGGGGGCGAGCGCGGGGGCGGGAGGGGTGCGTGCGGGAGCGGCACCGACGGTTCTGTCGCGGCGGAATCGCGAGAAGATCTTGCGAACGAGGTGGTCTTGTGCCTGCTCGAGCTGCGGCTCGCGCTTGCGACGCTCCATGAGTTCCCGCTCGCGCCGCACGTCCGCGACCTGTGAGGAAGGGGTAATCAGCGAACTGGATGGTGGTCACACGATGGTCGCTGTTACGTGCGAGGAGACTCACCTTACGGAATATGAGTCTGTGGCGTAGATTGTAGGTGAGCGTAAGGTTACGCGCGAAACTGTTCGCGAACGCCTGGTAAAAGTCGAGCACCTCGAGCAGCCGGTCCCGCTTGATGGTGTGCAAGTCGCAGTAGGTAAGAGCTCGCACGTTGGCGGCAGATTGACCGACAGCACTATCCTTCCAGAAAGAATCGCCGAACACATCACCCTTCCCTGTTGAAATGTTGGTAACTAAACAATAAAGTTCCGTAACAAGCAAGGCACAATCGAATGTCAAAAAAAACCATATATTTTCTACATACAAAACTCTCAAAATTCGTACATAACTTTGATTTGAATGGTTGCCACCAACTTTTACACAAGTCTCGAGAAATTACTTCTATAGGTATTTATTATATCGCAGTCCCCGACAAACACTATGGTAATCGCTATTACGATACAATCGGATTTATTAAAGATTCGTTATCTACACACCCTATTACATCATTTAGTTTTTTTATGATCGGGCGATGAATGCTTTTAGATTTATCCATTCAAGAATGATCTTTATGTTTTTGTTCAACAGATAACATAAGTGAAAAATTTATACGATCAATAACGCAAAAACCTATTATCAAATCTCAAAACTCAAACCTTTCTAGAGAAAGCGGCTATTACCATATTGTTGGAGGGAAAAATGACAGAGCCGTTCCCGGTAAGCGGCAACACAATATCGTTCGGGTGATTACACACATTCATATTTGTCGTTTGAAGATTGAAAAAGTTTGAAGATGTAAATGCTCTCTCTCTAATCCGACGAGGTAGACAGTGTTAGCTGTATACTATTGTATTGTATTAGCTGTATTTACCATGGAAGAATATCAAAATGAAAGTTCGCATCTTTGGGGTGGTTCTGCTCAATACCTACTTGATGCACTAGACAGGTTGCAGCGACGGGCTGTGCGTATTGTGAATGATACAGACATCACTAACAACCTTGAACCGCTTCAGTTCCGAAGAGACATCGCCTCACTGAGCGTGTTTTATCGTCTGTATCATGGGCAAGTGTTCTGAAGAGCTGTTTAACCTCATTACATCTCCTCCTTTCCACTATAGAACTACACGAGCGGGTACGCGCCTCCATAGTTTCACAGTAGCTACTATCCCTACAAGAACGAAGAAGTTCGAAAGGTCTTATTTTTGTTGTACTGTGAAGATGTGGAATCACCTCCCGGCCAGTGCTTCCTTCCTAATATGACATGGGGTCTTTCAAAGGAGGCGTCAAAAAGCACTTTTGCAGGTCTGTTGCTATTTAACACTGACAGTCACCGTTATTTATAAACTGCTCTGTACTTTCCATCAGGCATAGCAGTGATTTTGCCGAACCAGTTAAAAAAAAATGCTCGCCATTGTATTAAGTCTATTTATTTACCTATTTTTTTTTCTCCTACTTAACTCGAACTGTCATTAAAGTTACAATAACTTTTGATAGAGTGGACCGATTTTAATGAAACAAAGTTATTCTTGAGACTATGCTTTATGATATTGGTGTTTTATTGTAAACCCAGTGCTTTAAGAGTGATGCGGTTCACACAAACAGATAGAAAGGTAAACAGACAAACAGACCGACATTTCTAATAATTATTGAAATGTACTTTATTACTTATTCCTAGACACCTCAAATATTTTTTCACGAAAGTAGAAAAAATACAGACACAGTAGATCTACATTCTTATTATATACCAGCTGAGCCGTGCAACTTCGTCTGCACCAAATCGGTTATTACCGGTTTCAATTGTATTTATAAACACAAAAAATCTTAATAAACCCGGTTGCAGCGACATATACTGTTTCCAATTGTGAACCCAAACTATCCAGGAACTCAAACTTATACCCAGTTGGTATTTGAGAAATATTATTATAATAAGCATAAAAGTTTCGTTTACATATTTTTAAATTTTGTCGACATAATATTATTGAAGTGAACTTTCATTACTATCTTTGTGGTTTGAAAATCAATGAAAAGATGATCATCATAAAGAGTAAAACACATACAACAATAGAATTGAGCCTGTTCGATTTTATTCTTCTAATTCAACTAATTGATAATCTTGCAAAGAAACGTTATGGCGCCGTAACGCAATTATAATACACTAGCTGTTACCCGCGGCTTCGCACGCGTTTTTTAATATATCAGATAAATGTAAAATTGTGATTAGATGTGTAAATTACAATAATACTGTAACAGGTAACATGTACAATGTACATTATGGGGTGGCAACCATCACACCCACACTGATCGGGGTACCTAGCCTAGGTAGTGGACTGTATATAAATTGGCTGGAGGCAGATACCCCTTGAAAATGTATGCCGAAAGTATTTCTTTATAATCGGAATAAAAGCTCACTCACCTAATATAATATGTCTTTTCCACCGCCATTGCCGATGGTGAGAGTACCAGTGATCCAAAGTAACTCATATACAAATCACAAAACACAATTCCGGACCGCCGTGTATGTAGTGAATCCAAATTTAAGCGCGGGTTCCGACCAAGTACCGCCGTGCAAGTCTGCCGTATAAGCGCAAGTGACCAGTCATCTCCGATTGTCCGTTGACAAACGATGTGTCAAAAATAAAAAATAATTTTGCATACCCCCAACCCATAATGCCCGACCATCCAACCAGCCAACCAAGCGCTAAACTTGGTTCCTAGTCAGGCATTGGGAGCCTACATAATTTAGAGACGGCGCATAATAATCCCTGACTGGGTTTTTACTTCCGCAACCCTTATTACATTATCCTTACCAGGATGAAGTTTTATTAACCGACCGAGACGCCATTGAAGTGAGGGAAGATTCCCATCTTTAATTAAAACGAGGTCGTCTAATTTTGGGGGAGGTGTCTGTGAGGTCCATTTATGCCGTTGTTGTAAAGTATGTAAATATTGATTGCGCCATCTATTCTAAAAATGCTGTGATGATTTTTGTATTTGTTGATTCCGACTTAACCGGCCGATGTTGACGTCAATGTAGGGATACTCCGGTAACGCTACTAAAGGTTGTCCGATCAAGAAGTGACCCGGAGTTAAGGCATCGTAATCCGCCGGATCCGTACTCAAGGGGCACAGAGAATGCGAGTTCAACACCGCTTACACCTTGGTGAAAAAGGTGGTAAGCTCTTCAAAGATGAGTCGCGTTTCACCCAAAACTCGCCGGCAGTGAGTCTTTGCAGACTTAACGGCCACCTCAAAGAGTCCTCCGAAATGAGCACTCGCCGGGCGGTTAAATAACCACGTTATGTATCGTTTTACTAGTTGGTTCTCGATACTCGAGCTATTATTTTTTAAAAAGACGTATAATTCCTTAAGATATTTATCCGAACCAGAAAAATTTGTACCGCAATCCGAACTCATTAAAGAAGGTAATCTCCTACGAGAAGTAAACCTTATAAAGGCAGATATAAAGGCTTCCACCGACAAATCGCTTACGACCTCTAAGTGTACCGCTTTAGAGGACAAGCAAATAAAAACACATAAGTAGCATTTTTCGATTTTTGGATTCCGAAGTGAGCTACTTTTAATATAAAATGGACCTGCAAAATCCGTTCCTACACCGATGAAAGGTCTAACTCCTGTTACCCTATCCGCCGGTAAATCTCCCATAAAGGGTTGAGCAGAACAAGCCTTTGACCGATAACATTTTATACACCGAAATGTTACCTGTCGTGTTATCCGCCGAACTGAAGTGATCCAAAAACTTCGTGACAAAATTGAAGCTAAGGTATTTGATCCAACATGACAATTAACTTCGTGTCAATGTGTAACCAATAATTCCGTAAACCGATGTTTACCGGGTAGCAAGACAGGATATTTTGCATTATAAGGCAAAGTAGATTCCTTAATCCGGCCGCCTACTCTTAGTAAATGATCCGCATCAATAAATAAATTTAACCGCTTGAGTGCCGATTTAATATCTTTCCCCGATTGAACCGCCAAAAATTCTTCAGAAAAGCATTCCATTTGAACCAATTTTATTAATCTAAAAATCGCTTTCCTGCGTTTCTGGACCGTTATGACTCCGACTAACCGATTTTTATGTTTGCAATTATGTAAAAACCTTAATAAATATGCCGTAACGTTAATGAGTTTATCAAAGGAACTGTACTGATTAAACAAATCTAAATCAGAATTTACAAAAATATTTACCACAGGTTTAAGATCGGGTAATGACTGCATAGGATAATCTAAATGATCCCGAGGCCAGCTTTCCGCAGCTTGGCATAACCAATCCGGTCCCCACCACAACGAATGGTTCAATAATTCTTCCGCTTTGCTTCCCCGTGAAGCTATATCCGCACAATCTATTTCTCCTGGTACGTGTCTCCAAGAGATCCGAATTTCAGATGAATTTATCTGCGATACCCGATTTCCTTCAAAAACTTGAAGCCTATGTGGTGGCGTATGCAGCCGTGACAAAACTATGGTGCTGTCACACCAAGCTACTACATCTTCAAATGCAATTTGATGTTTCATGGTCGAAACAACATGGTTGAGAAGTTTCATTAATAATACCGCACTGTTGAGTTCCAGTTTTGCTATCGTTTGTTGAATGTTAAGTGGGGCTACTCTAGACTTAGCCATAAGTAAACGTACCCTGGTAACACCGTTAGAATCCTCCGATCTAAGAAAAACCGGAGCCGTAAAACCCATGGATGATCCGTCGCAAAAACCATGTAAGGAGTACCGTGCGTCACTTACAGGCTTTAAACACCGTCCAACCGAAAGTCGTTCCAGATGGTGTAGATCCGACAAAATACCGTACCAATCTTGTACGATATGATCGGGTGCTTGAGCATCCCAGTAAATTTTTTTGTTAGCCGCGCTGCTAATTAAAGCCTTAAGTAACAGCTTAAATCTAAAAATAACCGGACTAATCCAACCTTACTGATCATATAACCGAGCCACTATAGATAAAATGCTCCACCTAGTAATTTTATCTTCTTTGACCGGTAAATTCAAACGATAGGTGAAACTATCTAATCTCGGATCCCATTGTATACTTAATACTTTAATAAAACCTGGGCCATCTGCACTATTAAAGGACCTACGAGTCTCCAAATGATCGCCTGGCAAACCGTCTAAAAGCTCAGGGACATTGGAAGACCACTTTCGCAACTCATATCCGGCCGTGTTCATGAGTGCTATGAGCTCGTCTTTTAGTTCGCGAGCTTATTGTAACATATCAGCTCCGCCGTTTAAATCGTCCACATAACTGTTCTGCTGTAGTAACCGTGTCGCTCGTGGAAACCTGTGTCATTCGTCTTGAGCTAACTGCTGAAGACACCGAATTACCACAAAAGGACTAGATTTAAGACCGTACGTGTTCGTCGTTAGCTGATACAATTTATCCGGGTCTGTGGGGCAAGCTCTCCAAAAGATCAACTGGTATTTTCTGTTGGATGGATCCAGGTTTGCCGAAACATCATGCGTATATCTGTTGTAAAGACAACCTGTGGCACACAAAAATTTAAAATAATAGATGTGATGTCACTTTGCAGCCGTTCTCCTGTATACAAGCAGTCATTTAAAGTGACCCTCGTGTTGGTTTCTACGCTACCATTGAAAACAACACGTATTTTTCCGTCTTTAAATACCCCGTGGTAGATGAGGATATAAGACTTATTAAATTATTATTAAATTAAAATCCGAGATATCCATTTGACCGAGCTTAAGATATTCTTCCATGAACGCAACGTATTTTTCACTAAAGTCAGGCTGTCGAGCCATTCTGCGTTCAAGTGCCGAAAATTGACGTAAAGCTTTATGCTGAATCTCTCCTAAACGCCGATGATTAGGTAAGAGTGGTAGCCGTACCATATATTTACCGTCCGAGCCGCGAACCGTAGTGGATGTGAATAAATTTTCACATATCACGTCTAGAGGATCCCTAATTTTTTTATTTGATGGTTCCTCCGCGTGCCAAAACCGTCCGACAGCCTCGAGAAGGGATACTCCCGAAACTAAAGCGCTGTCGTTCTCTCTCAGGGATCGTCCATGCGCATGACCGAAAACCACCAATCAAAAATCGTATTTAAAGCGTACATGCCATACGAACTAAGATTTATTTTATCTATCAATATATCACCTAAAATGTCACATACGAAAATGAGATCCACGTGAGAATGATTTACTGATCCATCATCCGATAATTTCAAATTTTCCACCGAAATATTAAATGTATTAATTAAATAAGATGTAGGGTTCCGTTAAACTACAGCCGTGGCATTTAATAACGGTTTCCCAGTCCGCACTGGCCTAAACTCAAATGAAACCAAACTATTACTATTGGAAATATTTCCGGATACACCGCTTAAAGGAATGTGAGAATAATATCGCTTCAAATTTAAATCCGACACCAAATTACTTTTAATAATCGTTAACTGAGAACCGAGATCCAATAAAGCACGCGTATTTAAAAATAATCCGTCCGATTTTTTAATCTCAATTATTGCCGTACGTAAAATTACATTATTCCTAAGTTTGGGTACCGCTGCGATATTATTCCAACCCTGTAATTGCTATGCTTCACGATTACAATGCGCAGGAGGGCTAGCAGAGCCGCGTCGCGTAGTGTTCACACTACGTGAAGCGTTATTATTACGAGCAGAAGCATTATGACGCGCGCTCGACGCTTCACTACTCGCTGAGTCATCCGCCGTCCGCCGCACTCGATGGCCTGACGAGCGAGCGAGCTCCGCTCCCCGATCCAGCTCGCGACTCCGGCGATGATGCCGCGCGGTCTCGCTCCGTCTGTTTCTGTCATACCTAACCGTATGAGAAGTCCGTGTATTCCGTGAGGTGTCATTCGGTGGCACCCATCGTCTTATATCTCTTGAACAGATTAGTGTATTATGACCATTATGTCCACAATTTCCACAATATTTATGAAGATGAAGATGCAAGATGCCGTCCAAAACACTTAAAACATAAATTATTAGTTAAAATAAAAAGTTTACGATTTTCAACTTTTAAATTATTAAATTTGTAACAACGTTTAATAACATGCCATGGTCAATTACAATATGAACAAGAACTTTTATTATTACCGTTTGAATATTGTTTACGTTCGTTATATGAGTCACATTCAATACGTTCCGAGGCCACGTGACCTTTACCGATTTAACTAAACCGGGATCTACCGCTGTTTCCAATAGCCTGCACTCATTAGATAGAAATTGCATAAGTTCGTTAAGAGTAGGTAAATTAATATTACTCCCGCCGTGTAATTGCTCGAACCGTGTTTTAACCTCTGCCGGTAATTTAGTCAGAGATATATATATAATAAAATATAGCTCCACTCATCCGTCGGTAAACCTAAATTTTTCAACGCTCTTTCCGATTCCAATAATGGGTTCAAAATTAAATTCCGTAATTCCGTAGTCTTGTTTAATACGGGTAATTGTAAGATACGCAAAATATGAGTGTCTGCTAGTAATCTTTTATTCTCAAATCTACTTCTTAATATCTCCAAAGCCGTATCTAAAGAGTCTTCTACTATAGGTAAATGCTTGATCAGATTCTTGGGTTCATTTCTAACATGTGAAAATAAATAATGGAATTTCTCCGTTTTAGAAATATCTTCCGCGATAATACTAAAGATGTATACAAACTAATGAAACTACTCCAAGAAAAGATATCACCGTCAAATTCACTCAGATTAATGGCTGGAAGCCGTGCTGAACCCGCACTTTCCGTTGGCTGGTGTACACCGTCCAGCCGAGGATAGCTGACCGAAACCAGCTGATCGTACTATCCAGTTGCCGTTTGGTACTGTTTATCATAGTCAGATATTACATCGAATAAGGGAAAAAAGTAAACCCTTCCACCAGTTTGTGTAAAGGTGCATGTCTGAATATCTGTGTGTGTGTATAATCGGTGTGGTGTGTACTGTATCGTGATAGAAGCATCTTTGTGATCACCCGGGTAATCTCGAGCAAAGATGCTGCCGAGATGACGCGACGTATGTGCGGGAGTAAAACGTGAGGGCTCTGCCTCGTGACGCACGAGGGAGAGGTCCGCGACATGGCCGGCCACGTGAATTGAAAAGATCGAATTTACACATTAAAAGAACGGCGCTGGCGCCGGTATCTAAAAATAGAAATAACGACATTGTTTATCGATTTTAGGGGAAGATAGATATAAACACGCGAGTTTACTCTATCTCATATTGAGAAAAATTATTATTATTTCGAGACGGCGGCGCGCGCGAGCCTTTGAATGGTAGCCGCGATGGCGGGAAACTTCGCGATCGCACGAATAGGGCCCTGTTTCGGATCGTTTGCTATTTCATCGTACGCGGAGATCTCCGAGATCTCGTGGAAGACTAAGAGCTGTGCTGACCAGTCCATACCAGATAATTTGAAGGAGAGGGCGGGGTCGGCCTGTGAAGGTTTAGCCGTCTGAGGACGAGGAGCAGGCTGTGGCGCGATTTGGGGGCCCACGGGGCCTGAGGGGCCCGTGCGGGGCGAAAGGGCGCGCTAGGCGCGGGTCCGGGCGCTACCGGTGCACGAGATGTGCTCGGCAAGTTAGGGAAGGCCTCTCTAGGGTTGAGAGGCGGAGGTCGGGGACGGGTTGACGCCGCAGGCGCCTTAGACGGCGAGACCTGCCTAGCGTAGCGGGGCTGTTTTGTACGCGGGGCGCGGAGACACCCGCGATAATTCGCGGTATGGCCCACGCTGCGGCACAAGACACAACACGGAGGATCGGAATAGTCTTTTGTGCGAGAACACTCCTTAGTGGAGTGGTCGTCGAGACACTTAACGCACCTGGGTTTCAGACAACAATTAAGGGCGGAGTGTCCGTACACCTGGCAGTTGTAACACTGCGAGGGTACGGACGTTTTGCGCGGCGGCTATACGGTGATGCCGGAGAGGCCGCAGAGGGTCGAGAGATTAAATATTTCTTACCCTCCACGGTGCGGTCGAGAATAACCAACACCATATCGTAGGGCATTCTAGTGTGCGGGAGCGCATACGGTGCACCTCTTTGACAGGGAACTTCTGTTCCCTGAGGTCTTCGTATATGTCATCGACTGGGATTTCCGAAGGGACTCTGCGGATGACATTACGCAGCATACGTTCTTCTTCGAGCGCATGGGTGAAAAAAGAAAACTTATTATTGCGCAGTAAACGCGTAAGTTTGCGGTGAATAGTAGGGGTAGTTACCTTTACCTTTAAGGAATGTCTGCTGCTTGCAGCAGACTAGAGATTTCGACCCAGGATGCTCTGTCCTGGATCGTGACAGGAGGTGGAGGGCGGGGCTTCTTACCCGTGACTGCGGGAGTCGCAGCTTTGGGCAAGACTGGTCTAGGGGGTACGGGAGTCGCCGTTGGCACTTTAGCGCCGTCGACGTTTGCGAGTTTAGAAGGCTTAGCGCCTTCATTCTCGGACGAGGAGGGATTTTGGCGCTTATTGCGCGGTTTTCGACGCCGCGTGACTTCGGTGAAGCCATCGTCCAACGGGGGGATCCTGCTCCATGTCGGAGTCAGAGCCGGACGTATCGTCACTGGAGGAGTGACGATTCGTCAGTTAATAGTCGTTTGATTCCTCGATCCTAACTAGGACCGAGGGAGCGGGCATCGAAAAGAGTGCTCGGCGCGATACTTCTTCGTAAACGCGTCGTAGTTCTCTATTAGGGAGGGACAGTTGCTTCCGATGAAGCCACGAAACCTAGCGAGTTCCGCTTCTAAAAGCCGAATCTCACTATGATAGGCCATACCCGGGCCTGAGGAGGGGAGCGGGGCAGGGGAAGACATTAAAAACCTCCCTGCCAGAGGGGCAGAGGGGCGTTTCTTTTGAATTTAACGGACTCCGGAGTCCGGACTAAAAGTAGCACAAAACTAAAAAGAAAGGTTTACACTTCGCACAGCTGCGTTTCACGGAACTAATCGAATTTCAAAAGAGCAATGGAACAAGGTAGACACACAGGTGCGTTTCTTAGAAGTAATCGCAGTTCCAAAATACAATAGTGTCGAGTGATTGCTCACTCGACAGTACTGCGTTGTCGAAATAACCATCTGGCGCGTGCAAACAAATGCGTGCGTCCAGTGCGGCAGACGGATCACAACTCACATTCACCGATAATATTCTCGCAAGCTTCAGTAAGCACATTAAAATACTCTTGCAATCGTCGCAAGCGAACCGAAATTACTGCCGATGATTGAGATTTCGCATTAACAATCTCGATCGACTGCATAAACCAGTTATATTTGGTTTTAAATTTAGCCTCAGCATTTTTTAACAACATTTTGATATAAATAAAATAAACTACCACTAAAAATAACAACAAACCGATATAAAATGTAAAAAGGAAATAAATAAATCAAAGTGTGAAAAAACTCGTTTGAAATAAGCCTTATTTAAACCCGTAACCGTTATTGATATCTATGAAAACAATTTCAACGAATACCGCCAACGTAAAAATATGTTGAACCGTTTTCAACAATTGAAGTGTGAATAAAACAAAACCGTATGCTTTATTTTAAACAATGTTCACACTATAATTCAGTAATATTAAATTTCCCTCACAGACAAGTACACTATGAAAGTGTAACACAATAAAAAAGTTGTATCGCCGAAAATCAAAACTATATTTATCAGTTTTGTATAAACCGATCCGGATCGAAAGGACCAAGGGAAATGGGGTGGCAATCACCGCACCCACACTGATCGGGGTACCTTGCCTAGGTAGTGGACTGTATATAAATTGGCTGGAGGCAGATACCCCTTGAAAATGTATGCCGAAAGTATTTCTTTATAATCGGGATAAAAGCTCACTCACCTGATATAATATGTCTTCTCCACCGCCATTGCCGATGGTGAGAGTACCAGTGATCCAAAGTAACTCATATACAAATCACAAAACACAATTCCGGACCGCCGTGTATGTAGTGAATCCGAATTTAAGCGCGGGTTCCGACCAAGTTCCGCCGTGCAAGTCCGCCGTACAAGCGCAAGTGACTAGTCATCTCCGATTGTCCGTTGACAAACGATGTGTCAAAAATCAAAAATAATTTTGCATACCACAACCAATTTATGCCCGAACACATTATATATCTAAATACTAACAGTGTGTCGAATGAGATGGAGCTTTAAACTACTATGTATCACCCTCAGTGCTCACTTACACTATATAAGTAATGAAAATATTAAGCTATACATTATCGAATTATTTAGGTCGTTTAATCTGCATCTTCTTTTTAATGAGGCAACCAGAAGTACGTCTCAAACTACATCTTGTATTGATAATGTTTTTACTGACTTCAAGACCATTGGCGGTAGTATTGTTACTGGGGTACGGTTTGACCACAAAGGACTCCTTGTTGAAATTTTGATAAACCTAGCAGTGACTATAAGAAAACAACAAGGCTTATATCCAAAACTAGATTAGGTCTTTTAAATCATAACATTGCACAAAATTTATCTTTCAAGACTTTTATTAATCAAGATCCAGATAGTGACTATGACAGCTTATTTAATGTCATAAGCACTGAATTTAGTAAAAATTGCCCAAGAAAAGTTATTAATGTAAAGAAAATAAAAATATTTAGTGAATGGGCAACTACAAGTATTAAAATAAGTAGAAATCGTTTGTATGATTGTTTCTTGTGTTTCTTTACCTGCCAAAGCAAAATTTTAAGGGAATAAATTTTTCGAATATAGAAATAAGACCAAGACTGTCTCGTATATAATAAATAAAGAATTAGGAAAAAATAAAATAAATGATGTTTCATTTAATCTAAGTGTCGACGGAGTACGTATTTCAAACAGTTCAGAGGTAGCAACTGTTTTCCAAGACTATTTCACTAATATACCTTCACAAATAACAATGAGTATAACATCATCAGCTCAGGGTGCCGCAGCTCTTTTAAAGAATATGAGTGCACCTACAAATTCAAAATTTAAATTCTTATCTATTAGTGCAGGTGAAATAATAAGGACGTTTAAACAATTAAATTTAAAATACACCGGAGACATATGGGGAATGTAGGTAATAGTAATACAGTCTTTAATTGTCATTATTGGACCACATTTGGCTAACATATTTAATCAATGTATATCAAAAGCAACTTTCCCTATTCTAATGAAAGTAAGCAAAGTGGTTATTTTGTTTAAATCAGGCTGTAGTAGTAGTCTTAATTATGCTCTAGTAATTATAGACCTGTTTCTGTACTTCCGTCGATAAGTACATTGTTTTAAAATATAATGCTTAAACAATTGGTAGAATATAATAATATATATGTATATATATAATATAAATATATAATAATATATAATAATAATAAATAATATGGTTCGTTTATTGTGCATAAGTGAAATGAATGAAAAATAATACCACAGAGCATGAATTGTGTGGTCTTGAAAATTGAGAATATAAAAATTTACGAAATATTATATAGAGGATTTGGCGCTTATACCTTTACACTAACTTGGACATAGAAGAAAACTGGCTAAAGAATACATAAGAACTACCTATATTGACAACTTCAGAATTGTCGGTATGGATTAATTCCTTCACCTGTCTTATTGGACGAATATTATTACTACTAAACATCTGGAATAGCAACACAAAATAAACTTTGGAAATGTTTGCGATAGAAACGTATCACGTATAATAAAAGATTGAAAGCAAAACTAACTACTCTTTATAATATTAAGTATATGTAGTATATAGTATAGATACCGAGATTACTGGTGCAGTAGCAGACATTATAGCTTTTATTTCTTACCACTTCTTTGGCTTGACAGACCTTTACAACTTCACTGGACTACTAAGGCAAGCACTTATGGTACTCAGTCGATTTTATTCAGGAATATTACAGCTAAACACCAATGATATTTACACACCACCCATCCCAACTGCAGAAGAATACTTTAGAGAAATGCGATTGTGTATTATATTAGATAGCGCTGTGTATCATATTGGGAAATAAAGGAAGAGTTACCGAGTATCGCGACGACCTCCTCGTCCTGTATGACTTCGAGGCTGCCGGTGACTATGAAGCAAAGCGAGTCAATGGACTCGCCGGTGTGGTAGAGCAGGTCGCCGGGAGCAGAGTGCGACATTTGGAAGTGCATGGCGAGCGCGCGTAGGCAGCCGTCCGAGGCGAGTCGAAACGCGGGATGCTCGTTGAACACCTTCCGGTTCAGGTGGACGCAGATATCTGCCTTCATATCCTTTGGGCAGTAGTTCAGCACCTGAAAGCGTCAACGCCACGTCCTACTCGCACCTTACCAGTACCTTACCACCACCCTTCCTACCTATAACGATACCTTGTCCGTGTCTAAACCTTTAGTCATAGCCCACGTCGAGACCACGTAGTCCATAACGCGCTCACTCAACGCCTTGGGTACCTCGTGTAGCTTCATAAACTCCCTTACGTTGTTCAGCATGTCGTGGTACTTGGCGGTTGCGGATGTCATTTGCTGGATGATGGTAGTAACGTGCCCGAATATAGTTGCATACAGGAGAGCTGGGAACATCAGAACGCTTTTCGGTGAGCAGTAGGAAAGGTATCTAAGCGGAAGCGGCCGGCGCACATTCACTCCTAAGGTGAAGGTGCACCGGCCGTTTCCTCGACCACATAGGTGACGCGCGTCGACACTGCGTGGGCTTGCACGAGTTGGAGGAATATCTAATGGGCACCAGGAATCATGACAGCTGACCAAATTGTTCAGCAGGGAGAATTTAGCGAGTGTGCAGGAAATCACGCAACACACGTGCCAGGTACGTGAACAGGGAGCAAGAGGCGATGGATTAGGTACAGGTTTCGGTGCGGCACCGCTGTGATAAGTATACGACAGGAGCCGCACCGGTGCTCCGGCTAATAACAGAAGAATTTCGGCACCTGCCACAATCATCATGCAGATGGTGAAGATCTTCTCGTTATCGGTCTCGGCGGCGACGTTGCCGAAGCCCACGGAGGTCATGCAGGTCATGGTGAAGTAGAGCGCCGTCACGTACATGGTCTTGCGCGAAGGCCCATTCACGAGCTCGGGCCCGTCGGACTCGTTTGACCACACGTATGAGTACGGCGACTGCGTCACGTTCGCGAGCTTCCATAGCCACGAGTACTGGAGACCGGAGTCTGCGTCCGACCGCCCAATGCTATACCAGACGCAGGCGAGCCAGTGAGCGACCAGCATGTAGAAACACAGCAGCAGGATCAGCATCGCTGCACCGTACTCGAGATACCGATCTAGTTTGCGCACTACGCGGCCTAGCCGCAGCAGCCGCACCACCTTCAACGCGCTAAACAGGCTGCCGATACCCTGCGAAGTATGAGTTCCGTTAACTGGTTCAAGCGGCCAAGTAGGACTGATGGAACTAGTGGACCTGGTGGCCCTATTAAGCACACTCACGTCTTCGTCGTGGTCGAACGCGTTGAATACGTCGTAAGGGAGGCATGACAACAAGTCAATTATAAACCACGACTTGAAGTAGTTTTTGCGGATAACTTTGGGGTCGCTGACCACCTCGCCGCCTGGACCGACGAACGTCGTGTGGAAGTTAAGTACGATGTCAATGAAGAACACAACATCGACTATTGAGTCAATGACGAGCAGTGACACGTCCTCGCTAGTTTTGTTCTTGAACGCAACGTTGTAGGGCACCATAATGGCGGTGTAGAACGTCAGGCATAGGATGATCCAGTCCCAGATAGCTTTAAACGCGCAGTAGTGCAGCAGGATGTGGGGCGGCGTCTTGGGCGCTTCCTGTCGGTACTGAGGTAGCACGTCGCCCGACAGCGACATCACCTGCACATACGCACACGTACGTACCTACATGTTCACGCGCACCGCACCTTTTGTGCTCAACTGTCGCATGATACTGCTTGTATCGGGTCAGGCACTCACACGGTATATGAGTACTATATAAGTAGGCATGTGTTGTTAATAGAGATAATTAAACAGATAATTGTCAGAACGATAAAAAATAAGAGTGTTAAAGGAAAACACCTTTTAGACTTCGTTACTTAGACAAGATCTTTTATCTGACTTGATACTTCATTTTATAACAAATATTAAAATTAGTGTCGATTACATAGGGTAACTGAGCCGGTTGTACACTATTACTGTCGAGTGCACCAAGCCAATGCGACGTGACAGCACTGCACCGCGGCAAAGAGGAGTCGCGAACACTATGCTGACTGTGAACTATACTGACCGTGCAGTGTGCTGATCGTGCATTATGTTGACAGTGTATTGCGAGCGGTGCCAGGTGCTCGTGCTACTTATGATTAACATAATATAAGTATCTCATCTATGAAGTTGCTATACATTTAATTTGTTATTAACTTTTTTATACTCAATTGATGCGGTCAAGCGAGGAGAGCCACACCGCTGGAACTAACAGCTAACATAGCTGTTAGAATTTTCAAAAGTGAAGTATAGCCACGGCTTTCAGATCTGAATTTTTGATAACTTTTAACTTAGCTAGTTAGATAAGAAGCAACATAACAGGGCTATTAGAAACAATTGTGAGCGATAGAGCGATGGGCGATGCATGATTTCGAGAAATGTTCACTAGTACTACTCTGTTGCTACTACTGCTAAATTACTAGATATTATTACTGAATGCTAGTAGTACTTTTTCGTCGGATAACTGCTATCCTGTAGCTGTAATGGCATTTAATATTATTTTTGTATGTTTCAAATAAATCACTTAGTTTACATTCAGCGTTCGAAGAATTTTATTGTCTCCACAAAATAACTCTGAAAATTAAATTAAATCTATGACTCGTACCAGTCCACTGCTGGGGAGCCACTGAGTCGGTCTTCTCCCAGGCTCTCCACGACTTCCAATCTGCATACCCCAAATAGTCTTGCAAGTTATCGCTTCATCTTGTTTATGAGCTTCCTACAATATATCTACCAAGACGTGTTCTCCACACAACAACTCTTTCACGCCAACGGTTTTCCTCACATTCCTAAAGTTATTTCAAGGTAATAAAATTAAATCCTAACAGCGTTGTCAATAAGATTCATTGTCAGTGAAACAGATTCTCACTTCTGTGTGGTGACGCGTGTCGCTGCAGTGCCATTGTTTTATCACTTGGCCACGCTTAGCTTTGCCATCGCACGATGGAATTCTGTAAATTGTAATATAGTGAATATAATAAATTAAACTCGAGCGATAAGTAACGGAAATTTTTGATTCATACGACTGGCATCGCACGTAATTTTACCATACGTAATGTGCTTCATGACCAAATAAATTAAATGTATAATGTAAAAATACGTTATCTATTAATTTATTATTTTAAAATTGGTAAATCTAGTGTTTCAAATTAAATAATAAAAACCAATACAATTAGCATATGAAGCACCTTCATAGAAAATGATGTGTTTAAAAAGCGATGTCGTGAATATGCGTACATGCGAGCGACTCTCGTGCTCTTTACGGCTAAATACATCGTAATGTTTTGCGTGGAGCACCCCACCTTTTTAATAACATCATATATTTCAAATTATACATACGCTTATTTCGACTTAATCATTATTGCAATCTGAGATATTTAAAGTGCGACAATATAACAATGCAGCTGTGCGGCGCGGCGGTACAATCACATCTTCCTAATATTATTAAACAATACAAATTAATACTAATTATGCAGTTTATGAAAATGCTGAAAAAGAAACGAGCAGCGCAATCTTACACTTTCTAGAAACGAATAGAGTATAATTAAATCGATTAGTTATTATAGAACTAGGAGCCGAGTCTAAATATTCGTAAGGTCACAATGAATTTTTTATATGCAACAATCAAAATAATGAGACAGATTCGGAGTCTCGAGACGCACGGTCTACGTGTCACTCTTTAGCAACTTCACAGAGAAGGAATAATGAACTGAGCGAGATCCGCGCCGTGTCGTACCGGCGAAGGCCTCGAAACGTATAGAAATAGAGAATAGAGAAGAGCGTGCGTGTTTACATGCGGGAGAGCGGTGGTAGTGGTACTGACATGCGCCAAGTGGCTCTGCCGCTGCGGCTCCTTGAGCGCCGGCAACGCCGACACCAGCACCGACCGCGACCGCGTCACGCTGCGCGCCAGCTTTGCGAACTTCGACAGACCTGCAGGCACACTCTCCTCTAACTTTACACTAGGCACGTGTGCCAGCTCGCACACCACGTAACTACAGGTGAGCTGAATACTATACCGAAGCCTTCTTCCGTTACATAATATTGTATATATAACAATACCGTAACAAATCGTTATCATCTTGTCCTTACTCTACGCTAAGTGGGCTCGCTATACCAGGTCTTCTTCTTCCACTTGCCTCTTCTCTATTATCTTCTTCGATCTTACTCTACTAATACTCTCCTACCTGCGCAACAAAACTTAGACTACTTGTCGCATTCAAATAAATCTCAAAAGACGTTTCAATAAAAATGCAAATCAGTTTATCTATCGTGTTGCGTCTATTATCACGCAGTCAAATAACTCGTGTAATGTGGGACGATCGTCCCATATTACACGAGTTATTGTGTCCTCCAGTACTTACATTTATTGCGACTATAGACAAAATACGTGATGATACGCGAACGTATGGCGGTACCTCTACAATTTATTTCCCACTTTCATTTTAATTTTTCTGAATAGTTGCAATTAACATATATTAATTTTATTTCAATGATAAGAACACAATTATGTCAAGAAAAAGAAAGAAAACTGAGACTTGTTGTAATATCGACCGCGGTCAAAGCGAACGAAGCAATGTTACCGACATTGTTTTCTATTATTACCATTGAATAGGTAAACTGTTTAATTATCTTTGAACCTGCTTGATTTCCGCCATTTTGTTGTAACAGTGTGTATCGAAAATACCTATACCATAAATTTACAGAGTAATACATTCTCGAACTGACTACGCTATTGGCCTTGTTTATACAGTAATACATTGTATAAGGTAACATGGGAAATACAAAATGTGTAAATTAATGTCAAAAATATTATTGTTTACAGTTAAAACAGAATAAAAAAACATATTTGTCATTTATATGTAAACATACTGTGCAATATTATTATGTAATTCAATAACCAGGACAATCACTAAATCGTTTCAATAACACGTGTATGTACAGTGGTGGACATATAATTAGTAATATTGTTACGGCCGCGTAAATCAGTAATTGGGAAATATCGTGTCAGTGAGGGTAGGAGCACTTGTCTGTTGATCGCTCCCGGCGCTCGTGACGCCGCAATCAGTTCGATCGCACACATCGCATGCGAAGCACATGTGCCTGGAAATAATCGTGGGCTCTTCATGACGGAATAACCTATTTCACCATCGCAACTCGTCGGCGCCGACCACCGGCATCGTACCTCGCACCAACCAGTGAGTGATCAACACATTTGTTACTGACTCTCGCTGACATCGCTTTAGATTCGCATCACTGGTGGTTCCCGATCGCGGGATCATCACCAAATAGCATATTATATTTTTCTGAATAAAAGGTACTTACGAGTAGGTCCTATTCAGTACCCCGAAGTATGCAACGTGTATGCAATTCGCATGATAATCGGTTCAGTAGTTAAGTCGTGAACACGCTCACATTGGCATTTATAGCATTTATAACTTAAGCCAATATCGTTAGAGATAAATGATTCGTTTTTATATGGTCATGTATATTCTAGTTCCAATAATCTTAGATGGTTTATCATACTTGATACTTGACAATCCATAGTGTAAGTGAAAATCTTCTTGAAAACACGACTTTCCGGTAAAAAATAGTGTGTAAAAGATAATCAATGTTAATAGTGAATGAAAACTAAAGGCTATTTTAATAATCCCATTGCCTGTGCATAATTTTTGTGGGGTTGAGAATTATCAATAACCAATGTAAGCGATGTACAAGAAAATAATTCAGAATAGTAAATAAATAATGTACATACGAAATAAGGGTTCCCTAAATGTTTTTTATTTTTTTTTACACCCTGTTGAGATTATTATTATTTATTTTTAACATTTTTGTACATTTACAAATACTTATACAGTGGCTACCAAACTAGGCAGAGCCCGTATTTTAGTAGTCAGAAAACGATTACACAGCCTACGTACTATTGTAGCGATTGTACGTAAATACAGAATTGGGGTTCCTTAAACATGTTTCAATGATAAATTAGTACGTAGGTATGCTATTCGTAATTAATACTTTAACTTTGAACTTTGACAGATTTAACTTATTATACCTCAACCTGTGATAGTTGTATTATATTAATAAAAATAATATTACATAAAAAGACCGAAAAGATATATGTAATCTCTCAATAGACCGTGTTTGTGAAGTGGCCTACGCAGAGATGGAGGAATTAATTATTTTATGTGTTTTTAGATCACCATTATCAAAATTTTCTCGTTTTTTTACAAAAGATGGAGGAAATTTTAAAAAGAATATCTAATATCAAATAAGGAGGTTTAGTTTGTAGTGACTTTAATGTAGATATTTGTCTGTTATATACCGGTGAAAGTTCTGTGAAAATCGGACCAACCGTTTTGGAGATAGCATTGCAGACGAAGCCGCAGTTAACAGGTATTCAAATTCTGAGTAACCTAAGTAATCCGCTGTAATATTAGCTATTTGCTAGTAAAATTCTCGTCAAAATCGGTCCAGCCGTTTAAGAGATTACCCGGAATAAACAGACAGACCGACAAAAATTGCATTTTTGTTACAGAAGCGTGTATACTTCTATACCTAATCAGTATATTTTTTATTTTGATATTACATACAGACACTTCATTTTTCATCATTTTAAAATTGTGATTAGATGTATAAAATACAGAAATACTCTCTCAAACGTAGCCTATAGCCATCTTCGATAAATGACCTATCTATTTTAACACTGAAAGAAATTTTCAAATCGGACCGATAGTCCTTGAGATTAGCGCGTTCAACCATACAAACAAACAAACAAACTCTACAGCTTTATATATTAGTATAGATATGTAAATAATGTTCATGCCTAAATTCCGCACACCAGATTAGGCCCTCCTCGGCAGCGACTCAAGCCTAGGTCCGTTCCCTCGGTGTCGAGCCCTTGAGTACTCTGCTCGCGTGATACAGTGACACAAAATCTTACATCACTGCAACAACATTACACATATCACCCCCACACACGTGCACGCATACATGCTAACACATGAAAGTGGAAGGGTTTTGTTTGTTTCCCTTATCGAATACGATATATATATAGGAGTTGTTGAGGTATGTATGCTTGGTACACATATATGTTTCAACAACTCATATATATATGAATAGTTAGCTTAGCTTAGGTTAGCTCAGATAGGCCGCGAATTGCATACAACAGGCAACAGGCCAAGCCGAGGTGTGCCGTGCACCCTTGAGCCAGTTGTCAAATAAAATCGGCTGAGTGCCTTAAGCGCTCGCGTAAGTAGTCCGGTGAAGCTGTTAAGACCTTGCTAGGTCAATAGCGTAGTCAGATCGAAAAAAAAAAAAAAATGTTCATGCCTAAAGGAAACGGTACATGTAATGTCTTGAAATAAATTGTTTACATCGATACATGCATCCTCCGTTTCCAGCTAAAAATGAATTGTCAAAGACTTCAAAATAATTAATTGTTATTATTTTTTGCGATAATACAGTTTAGCAATAATATGTAACTAGAGGAGTATGTCCACCACTGTACATAAGTGTGTGTCTGACTCGCCTCCCTTGGGATCGTCCGCGTCGATGGGCTGCTTGAGTGCGGTGATGTCTCTGAAGGTGAGGAGGAAGAGCACTACCAGCTCGCGCTCGTTGCGTATCGGCGCGACCTGCACCAACAGCCACAGCGGCGTGCCTGTAATCAAGCATCACCTCGGGCTATCTCCAGGACGCATTCACACTTTTCTGACATTTTGAAGCCCACTAATTAAATAATTCGTTTCTCGTGTCTCTTACGTCTCTAGAGGCAGTGAGATGATGTTTGCATTATCACTATATTAAATAAAAACGCTTCAAAATTATACTAGCTAATACACGCATCTTCGCATGCGTTATTATCTTAAAGCAATATATTTTTGTAACTCGTACCTAATAACATGGATAGTGACGCCCCTCGACAGACTAACCTATTATTTATACTAAAACTAACGGGTTCGAAGGAACGTAACAGATGACAGAAGAAATCTTTTTAATGAAATATTAAATTAGAAACATATTACTTAAAAGTTTTATAATACTTATAATTTCTTATGTACCAGACAAGCGATTACTTTTTGTATAGTCGTAAACATTTAATTATACTGACAACTAACTGACCCGCGTGACTTCGTCTGCGCCAAATCATTTATTATTGGTGCCAATTGTATTCCAAAAACGTAAAAACTTTAATATACCTAGAACCCAACTGTAGCAACACTTATCCGGTCCGATTATGAATCCAGACCATTCAATAACCTACTGAAACAGATACGTAGTTGGTATGTGAAAAATCCTCTTAAATACTGCTTAATCTTAAAGTTTATTTATTTACTAGCTGACCCGTGCAACTTCGTTTGCACCAAATTGGTTATCACGCGAAAAATTTGTTTCTTTTTTTTATCGTAGCACGGCAAAATGCCTGCACTATGCCTGATGGTAAGCACAGTACAATCCAAAAACAATAGCGACCACCGAGTGACACACTATCCATCGCTGGTTGCCACTATCATGCCGGCCTACAAAAAGCTGGATATGCACAGGCTGATCCCGAAACGCGACGCGCAGAAGCGAATCACTATTACGGATTTTTTCGTCATGTACATGGTGGTTATGACCCAGTCAGGCTGTAAAGCCCTACCAGCCCGCAAATAAAACTGATACCCGATTGCAGCCACAACTACCGTTTCCAATTGTGAATCCAAACTATCCACGGATTCACTTAAACATATACCCAGATTACATGTATTCATTTTTTAAATAAACCTAGTACCCATTCGTAGCGTCATCTACCAGGATCAATTAAAATAAAAACTAACCTACATAAAACTGAATAAACATCTCTACCACTTACTTTATCATAACTATCTTCGACTTGTATTAAAACCTTTTTATACTCCATTGTATTAAAGAAAAATATATGAACACCGTATCGAAGCGTCAAACATCCCGCCGAAAACGTCAAATGTCACTTGCTTGAAACTATTGTCTAAGAGTTATAAACTGTTTCAAAAACGTATTTGAAATATATTTCCAATATATTTTTATAAATAATCTCTGTACCACTCACAACATAGTACCTATCACCTTCAAACCAAGCCAGTTTTATACATCACGTTCAATCCCTCGGTAAGGATCCCTTGAGTGCGTTGCTTGCGCGATACGGTGACACACAAATATACATCACTGCTACAACACTACACGATCACCCCCACACACGTGAAACACATGAAACACTGAATGATGATGAATGAAACATGTTACACATGAAAGTGGAAGGGTTTACTTTTTTCCTTATCGAACTAAAAAACTCTCAATTTTCCGATAATAAATATATGCAGGAGTTGTTGAGGCGTGTATGCTTGGTACACATATACGTTTCAACAACTCATACATATATGAATAGTTAGCTAGATTAGTTAAGATAGGTCGCGATTTTGCATGCAACAGGCAACAGCCAAGCCGAGGTGTGCCGTGTACCCTTGAACTGGTTGCCTAAATAAAATCGGCTGAGTGCCTTAAGCGCTCGTCTTAGTAGT
>JACEII010000132.1:904951-915629 GCA_014332785.1 Antheraea mylitta
TTTTTGCGACACCTTAGTACAAGAGCCGGCAACGTTAAAAGAACAAGGCGGCGTGATCTGTGGTTACGCGGGCGTGGGCGTGAACACGCTCTGTTTGGAAAAACAGGCTGGTACTGATCGTTCGCTGCCGTTATTTCATCGGGAGGATCAGTAAAAATATGTCGCGGGCGTCTTTTGTAGTGTTCAGCGTTAGGTACGGTTTCGTATTTTACAGCGGATACCACTAACGGACTGAGATGATTCGCGGCTTTTTCGAAGTAACTACTAGTAAGGGATTTAATGTACGCCCAGATAGAAGGCATCTCCAGATCCTTGTGAAGATCCTTATTCCGAACGTACCATGGGGCACTGGTAACTTTACGTAGAACGCGGTTCTGGAGAACCTGTAACTTTTGAAAATTATCTTTTGACATATGTGCAAAAACGGGACTGCTATATGTCATCACGGGACGGATACATGTCTTATACAAGGTGAGCTTGTGTCTGAGGGACATCTTACTCTTATAGCAAAGCAAAGAATGGAGGCGACCCAAGACACTAGCGGCTTTGTTTCGCACTCTGTCTATATGTGAATTGAACTTTAAATGTTTATCTAATGTAACACCGAGATATTTGGCCTCTTCGACCCAAGGGATATCGATTCCGTATAGCCTGATGGGCTCAAATTTATTTGCGCGTTTCGTGGGATCGAAGAGTATTGCGGCACTCTTATCGGGATTAACTTCTATGCGCTATCGACGAAACCATTCACCGAGAGTATGAACGGCTTTTTCGATGCGCTTCCTAAGAAAGTCCGACCGCTAGCCGGAAGTGTAAATAACGGTATCGTCAGCGTAACAACCTACCTCGACCCCCCGAGACCGAGGTAGGTCACTGATGAACAGATTGAAGAGCGTGAGCGCGAGCATGGAGCCCTGTGGCACACCTGAGCGTATCGGGTGGGGTAGCGATAGTTCACCATCCACTCTGAAGCGGAATGTCCTATCAGTGAGATAATCGCGGATGATATGAATAAGCCTATCGGGTACGCGAGATTTACATAATTTATGGATGAGCCCTCCATGCCAGACCTTATCGAAGGCCTTAGCGATATCGAAGAAGACTGCAATTGTGCGTTTCGGTTTACGTTTCGGATCGGCGTTAAATTTAGAGAAAATGTACTCCGTGAGGCGGCGTACTTGATTCGTGCAAGAGTGTTCGGCGCGAAATCCGAACTGCTCAGGTGGTATTAATTTTAAATCTGTGATCGAGAACTGAAGACGGTTCAGAAGGAGCCGCTCGTAAAGTTTTCCTAAGGTATCTAACAGACTAATGGGGCGATAGCTAACGGGAAGCGTAGCTTTCTTGCCGGGCTTGTGAATACCTATCACTACGGCCTTTTTCCAGACGGCTGGAAAGTGACCCTGGGACATGGCCGCATTGAAGATGCAGACCAATAGAGCTATGATGCGATCAGGAAGGAGTTTCAGAACCTCGTTCCTGATCCCATCGGGACCTGGGGACTTCCTAGGCTTGAGACGCTTGATGGCGGCCGAAACTTCGTAAAACGTTATCGGGGTTAGGGTATCCGCCGGAGAAGACGCGAGTGCATGCTCTACGGCTGTTTCGATAGACTCTATGATGGAAGGGTCAGTGTTATCAGTGTTTGGCGAACACTGTTTCTCTAGGCTTGCGGCAAGGCATTCCGCTTTATCTATGCTATCGAACACGGGAGGCAACCCGGGGCCTCTGTCGAGAGGAGGTATTGGAGTGACCATATCTGATTTCAGAGTTCGCGCTAGAGTCCAGTACGACAGGTGAGACGGCTGGAGACCCTCCAGGAGTCTGTCCCACCTGTCGCCCCGGATCTCAGAAATACGAGACTTGACTGTTTTTCGTAACAAACGTAAACGATCGCGATTCTCTACAGACGGGTAAGCGTCGTAAGCTCGAGTCGCGGCGTTCTTTTCCGTGATCAATGCTCTCACGTCGTCAGGGAGTATGAAACGGCGATCGTTCGCCGCTTGTACCTCTTTCGAGGTCTCTCTGACGGCGGTCTGAAGATAATCAACCAGAGAATCGATGGCCGAATCCGCGTTGGCTTTAGACACCAACACGTCCGGAATCCTGTCTAAACTAATAGACGATGGATTTTCTTTAAAATATTGAACGAGTTTCGCGTAATCAGCCACCCTAACCGAAGGCGGGGTGAAGTCTGAATACTGTGGGTGGGCAGTGATCTTGATAGTGCGTGGGTTCCAGAGGGGCTATGACGTCGAAAGCGAGAACCCTACCTAGTTCGTCGAGTATTCTCCCGTTCGAGAGGTACACGGACTATTCCAGATAACGTTCCCGCTATTGAGGTCCCCCGCTATAATAACTGAATCTCCTAGATTAAGTAGCGCCTGCAAATCGGATCTTAGCAATTCTTTGTTCGGTGGCAAATACGCGGAAACTAAAATAATATTCGAGTTACCGGTCATACCTAATTTACACACTGACACTTCCATATTGGTTAGCGCGGGCGGATCTAACGGCAAGCAGTACAACGAACGCCTAAAATAGATTAACGTACCACCCCCGCGAGTGACACGGTCATTTCTGACTATACAGTAATTTGCGATTCTCGGATTACGCACACTCGGTTTTAACATCGTTTCCTGGATGAGGAAAACGTCAATCTATCTATCGCGCAAAAAGTCAGCTACTAGATCGCGCTGTGACCGAAGGGATCTCGCATTGAAAAACGAGAGACATATACCGCGTGGTTTTACTTTATTAAGAACCGTGAATTTTAAGACGTATTTAAAAGAGGGTGACCGGGCGATGCGCTGAATGGTGGCTCCGATAGCCGGGAAGCGCGCTAGAGCGGTTAGGAGACCTAGCTCCTCTTCTACCTCGACGATGGCGTAGAAGGCGAGGACCTCCTTCATGTCGTGTTCGCGGAGTAAATGCTTCATCCAGTCGAATTTACCCGAGAGAGGGGATGGTGAAGCATAAGCCGCCTGTGGCAGCGGCGCCTGAGGTTTAGAAAAAGCCTGAGGCTGGGGTCGTGGGGCCCAGGGGGCCATAGGGGCCCGCCCGGGTTGGGCCACGCGCGGCACAGAGGGTGGCGAGCGCGATGAGGTTGAGGGCGCGGGCGCTACCGGGGCACGGGAGGCGCCCGGTAGGCACGGGAAGGCCTCCACGGACATGAGAGGTAGAGGTGGAGGGCGGAAGGCGGCCGCAGGCGCCCTGAGCACCTGTCTTGCCTGACGGGGACGTTGTGTGCGCGGTGCACGGGGACAACCGCGATAGTTCTCGGGATGACCCGCGTTACCGCACAACATACAACTCGGAGGTGCAGGAGTGTCAGGAGTGCGCGCGCACTCCTTCGTGGCGTGGTCTCCCAGGCACTTAACGCACCTGGGGCGGAGGTGGCAATTTCTCGCCGAGTGACCATAAAACTGGCAGTTATAGCACTGCGACGGGGTATGGGTCTTGCGTGGGGGCTCAACGGTGATGCCGTTTAGATCGCAGACCGATGTGAGGTTGAAGATGGCCTTGCCCTCCTGCGAGCGGTCGAGGAGGACTAAGACCATGTTGTACGGGGCGCGGGTGCGTGGATGGTACATACGATGTACCTCACGCACGGGGAAATTCTTCTCCTTAAGGGACAGGGTGACGTCATCGACCGAGATCTCGGTCAGGACGCGGCGAAGCACTACGCGGAGGATGCGTTCCTCCGCGAGTGCAAAAGTGAAATAGGCTAACTTTGATTCTTTAAGGAATTTTGTTAGCGCACGATGGTCGGTAGAGGTGGGACATTTAATTTGAATGCCCGCCGGAGTACTGAGGGCGGACGTATAATTAATTGAACGTGTCTTAAGTCGATTCGAGATAGAAGTCCACTGGAACTTGTCTTGGATCGTGACAGGAGGCGGGGGGCGCTGTTTCCTAACTGTGGAACCCGTAGGTTGGGAAGGAGCGACAGCGATGGAGCTAGGTCCTCCCACGCGTGGTTTAGAGACTGTCGGTGTAGTCGGTGCTGGCACGCGGGCGCCATTTATATTAACTAACTTTTCGGGGGGTGTGGAACCCGAGTCAGAATCTGACGAACGCGAACCGCGACGTCTAATGTAAGTGACGGTTTTATAACCGTCATTATCTATGTTTTGCGCTGAAGGCGCGGCAATCGCGGGCGCGTTATCAGTCGCAGGCGGCTCGGCGGACGCCGCTACGTCGAGCTCCATCTCGGAGCCGGCCTCTGAGCTGGAGCTCGGTATTGGGGCCTCTATTAGGCCTCTATCTCGGACGTCAGACGGCGATTGCGACAAGAGAGTCGCGTAAGAATTTGCAGTTGCCACACGGGGCACGAACTGCGTAGTTTCGCTGAATAACAGTACATAGTTATCGAAACTAGCAACGATATCCGCGTTTGGGCCCTGTCGTAGGAGAAAATCTCTAAAATGAGCTGCCTGTTCCATGTTGATGACCTAAGGAAGGAATGGGCACCACGAACCAACCTCCCTGCCTGAAGGGCAGGGGGGCATGCCAAACGGTAAGCTACGGGACTTTCCACTTATGTAATATATATACAAGTAAATAAAATATGTAAATAGAAAACAAATAAGTAAATAGATAGTTAATTAAATAAAAAATTGAATAGTAAATAAATGTATAAAAGAGTTACTAAAGAGCTACGTAAATGAATAGATAAACAGCTGAGTAAACAAATAAGAATTAAATAAAGCAATAAATAAATACAATGGAAAGGTCTCACTCAATTTCTGGGAAAATAATACAGGTGGTGTGCACGTGTGCCCGATCGGAACAATGACGAACACTCCCGAAGTAATAACAGACGTCACTAAATCACGAGTATCGAAATCGAAACGCGCAGCAAAAGGGACAACCGCTCACGTTGAGCGCCCGATCGGAACTCCATCTCAGAAATACGAGTCCTAACCTTCTTTCGTAATAATCGTAACCGATCGCGATTCTCTACAGACGGATAAGTGTCGTGAGCTCGAGTCGCGGTGTTCTTTTCCATGATCAACTTCCTTACTTCGTCTGGGAGTATAAAGCGGCGATCGTTCACCGCTTGTACCTCTTTCGAGGTCTCCCTGACAGCGGTCTGAAGATAGTCGACCAGGGAATCGATAGCCAGATCTGCGTCGGCTTTCGACACCAACACTTCTGGGATCCTGTCTTAACTTAGAGAAGTCGGATTATCTTTGAAATAACGCGCGAGTTTCGCGTAATCGGCAACCTGACCGACGGAGGGGTGGCATCCGAGCTCGATCCTAACAGTAATATTACTGGACGGTGATCTGAGTCAAGTTTGTGTACGACTTGTATGAGTCGTAACCGAAGCGTGACATTTTTAAAAAGAGCTACGTCTAACACTGTCGGACGACAGTTATCTTGATAGTGAGTGGGTTCCGGAGGGGCTATGACGTCAAAAGCTAGATCGTTGCCTAGTCTGTCCAGTTTCTTCCTGTTACGAGAAGTAGTTGGACTATTCCAGATAACGTTCCCGCTGTTGAGGTCCCCCGTTATAGCGTCATTATAATGACGGAGTCTCCTAATTCGAACAACGCTTCTAAGTCGGATTTTAATAACTCTTAATTCGGCGAGAGATACGCGGATACTATTATGACGGACAGATGTCCGGTCATTCCTAGTCTGGACACTGACACTTCCATATTTGATAGAGCGGGTGGATCTACTGGCAAACAATATAGAGAGCGTTTAAAATAGATTAGGGTGCCACCCCCGCGGGTGGTACGGTCATTTCGAATTATATTATAATTCGCGATTCGCGGGCTACGCATTTTCAATTTTAATAACGTTTCCTATACGAGAAAAATATCTATTTGTTTATCGCGCAAGAAGGCAGTTACTAGATCGCGCATTGTTGCGAGATTCTTAGCATTAAAAAATGAAAGAGATAGACCGCGCGGTTTAACCCTATTCATTGCTGCAAACATTGTTAAACCGACTTGTTGTAATGAGCACGGACGAGCTCGTTCATTGTCCTAGCAAGGGCCGGGACACGCGCGTACGCTCTGAGCATATCCTGACTTCTCTTCGTCACGAGAAGCTCGGCAAAAGGTAAGACGTCTGCTATGTCGTGTACGACCATTAACTGGCTAATCCAGTCAACGCCGTCGACAGAAAATGTGCAGAGGCGGTCGTATTCAATAGGCTTCGCCTGCGGAGGCTGAGCCTGAGGTTTCGGAGCCTGGGGCTGAGGTTTGGGAGCCCAGGGAGCCAGAGGGGCTCGCACGAGTTTCGGCGCGTGCGGCACAGAGGGTGGCACGCACTGGGTGGGCGCGGGCGCTGCCAGGGTGCGGGAGGCACCCGGCAGGCTGGGGAAGGCCTCCGTAGACA
This sequence comes from Antheraea mylitta, assembly GCA_014332785.1. Taxonomy (NCBI): domain Eukaryota; kingdom Metazoa; phylum Arthropoda; class Insecta; order Lepidoptera; family Saturniidae; genus Antheraea; species Antheraea mylitta. The sequence continues at coordinate 911,306 of JACEII010000132.1, forward strand.
TGAGTGGTGGAGGCGGAGAGCGTAATCTTAAAGTTAATCGTACCTACACCCATCAATTCATCGATCACACCGTCGTAGTCGTGCAGTCGATTTTGCTCCCGTATACACTCCGCGGCCCCCTGAATAGCATCTCAAGTCTAGGTTTGATCCCTTGGAGTGGAGCGCGCGACATTGTGACCCTACATTCTCTTGTTCTCTGCACATATCTTACTGCTCTGGCCACGCATGCACACTCGGTACGTATACATAAATTATTTTCAGTATAGTGGATTGTTTGTGGGGCGCAGTATTAGTGAGGTGTAGCGCCGTGGTCGCGTCACCTCACCGAGCAATACTAACGATTCTTCTTATAGAGCAGGATCTCGAACTGGTCGGCAAGGTGATGGTCGAGCGCGCGGTCTACTCGCTCTACTGCCTCCTTCTCGGTCAGCTCTCCGTACATCCACGTGCACCTATACGCAGATATACACACATACCAGTATACTGACAGAGAACATGGGCCCGGGTACGTGTCTGAGGTGCTCAGATACCTGCATGACTTCTGCATGACCTCGGCGCGGTTGTACCCACTCATCTTGCAAAACGTCTCGTTGCAGTACACAATTGGGTAGTCGACGATCTGCGCGTTGGCCAATAAAAAACTGCTGTCTGCTGCGAACAATACCACCGTCCGCGTCATTGAGGTGGGCGAGCGGGAGCGGGGGCGAGGGCGGGGATGCTACTCACGCTGCGAGGAGGAGCGGCGGATGATGTTCTCGAGGAAGGTGTTCTGCGGGGCCACGAGCCCCCGGCGGCCGCCCGGCATGCCGCACCTCGCCCCGCCTCTCACCGCGCACCACACCGCACGGTCTCTCGCACCATCTGAAACTACACTCTGACTCTCATTATCTTGCTAAATCTTATATCTTATATCTAGATGAGGCAAGAAACCTATGAGACGTTCTGTGCCGTGACCGAGTATATCAGAAGGTCGGCGAGATTAATACCTGACCTGAATCACATTTGCAATAAATAGTGTCAATGATGTCAGAATACAAAATACTTTAGGCGAATATTTGTGTACGTGTTTCACTTAAGCATGTATTCAACAATCGTCTTTAGGTGTATGAACACTGGAATAAATATATATGTAACTTTGATGAACACAAAAATGCACTTAGATTGCAAACCCCCTTCATTCATGATTCGGTTAAATAGGAACATTCCTATTAGGTAAGATTTCGTGAATATAAAAATCTGAATAAAATAAGTATAACTATACTAGTAACAATCAGCAATGACCGTATTTATGCTCAAAGCTCTAAGGAAGCTTCCCAATTAGTCGACAGAGTGTAACGTGGGCACTATGCGACTTTAGTGATGGTTAGGTCGAGTATTAACTATGAAGGAGTGACTGAGCCATACTTTTGTGAGAAAGGTATCAAAACATCGGCACAAGTGTATCAAGATACCATTCTTGAGAAGGTAGTGAAGCTCCTTAACAACACCATGTTCAATAACCAAGAATGGTCTTTCCAGCAAGACTCGGCGCCGGGTCATAAATCTCGGTCTATGCAGTCTTGGTTAGAAACGAACGTTTCGGACTTCATCAGAGCTGAAGACTGGCCGTTCTCTAGTCGCGATCTTAATCCGCTCGATTATGATTTATGGTCACTTTTAGAGAGTACGGCTTGCTCTAAACCCCATGATAATTTGGAGTCCCTAAAACCATCCATACGATTGGCAGTGAAGAATTTTCCCATGGGAAAAATGCGTGCTTCTATTGATAACTGGCCCCAATGTTTAAATTACAGCCAGTGGAGACCATTTCGAATAAGCCTTTTATATTGTACATTGTTTTATATTTATGTTTTAAACTAACACACTGTAAAAGTAATAGATGTTATTTGCAATAGAAAATATTTTTTTTCTTTATATCAGAATTTATGGGAAGACTAGGTATAGCTGACTCGTGCAATTTCGTTTGCACCAAAATGGGTTATTACCGGTTTCAATTGTACTTTTAGATGTAAATAATCCTAACAAAACCCTATTGCAGCTATATTTAGCATTTAATTAAGCAAAATATGAACCTAACTATCCAGGGACTTACTCAAACATATACCCCGTTGGTATGTGAAAAATCTTTTAAAAAAAGCGTAGAACCTGTTCGTGGCATTATATACCTGGACTAAATAAGATAAAAACTAGCCTACATAGGTGAAGGTTGTTACCGCTGCGGCGCAGTGGGCTACAAAATGGCCGAGTGCAAGGCGGAAGCGGCCCGCTGCGCCATCTGCGCAGATGCTGGGAAGCCCTCGGGGCACGTGATGGGGACCCGCAATTGCAGGCCCCCTACCACGAAGGGTAGGGACTTCCCAGCAGTGGGAACAGGCCCTAGGGCGGCAGCCGCCAGGCAAGAGGAAGTTGCTATGGACCACTGATTGACCACACCATACGCAACTTCCTCCAGGCGAACCTGAACCACTCCGCCGCTGCACAGGATTTACTCGTGCAGTCAGTGACGGAGTGGGATATCGGGCTCGCGGTCACCGCGGAGCCGTACTGCGTTCCCTCCCAGCCACACTGGGCTGGGGATCGGACTGGTTCCGTGGCGATCGTGGCCGGCCGAGGTTCGCCCCTAGCGGTAAGAGAGGGATGTTGGGTTCGTGGCAGCCGTCTGGGGAGAGTATGCCATTGTAGGGGCGTACTTCTCCCCTAACAGGCCCCTGTGGGATTTCGAGAGGTTCCTTGGCTTTCTGCAGGGAGCTGTCAGGCGGCTGTCGCCACTCCCCGTGGTCCTCATGGGTGATTTAAAAGCTAAATCGAGGACCTGGGGAGCGGCAGCCACGAACCTGAGGGGCGTGACCATTGAGGAGTGGGCAGCTGAAGTGGGGCTGTCCCTCCTCAACCAGGGGGACGTCCACACGTGCGTGCGACAGAACGGGGGGTCTGTGGTAGACCTTTCGTTTGCCACCCCGTCTGTCGCACGCCGTGTCCGGGGGTGGAGAGTGCTCGAGGAGGTGGAGACCCTATCGGACCATCGATATATCAGGTTCGAGGTCTCCACCTCCCAAACCGGGATCGGCACCCGCCCTCGGAGGGGCGCGAAGTTCCCCTGTTGGGTGGTGAGCCGCCTCAACCGCGACCTAGCAGAAGAGGCGGCCATCGCCCAGGCGTGGGCCATGCCTCCCTCGCAGGATGATGTCGACGCGTCCGCAGCCCACCTCCGTGGTGCTCTCACGGAGGTTTGCGACGCGTCGATGCCGCGGAGCGTGCACCGCCCAGACAAACGGGCGGTGTACTGGTGGTCACCGGAGATTGCCGATCTCCGGGCGGCCTGCTCCGCGGCCCGGCGGCTGTTTGGGCGCAGTCGCCGACGGCGGCACCGGGACCCCGAGGTGGAGGCCCGGCTGTATGGCAGCTATAGGGAGTGCAGGAAGACCCTACAAGCTGCCATCAGCCGGGCGAAGGAAGCGGCATGGGAGGAGCTGCTGCAAACGCTGGAGAGGGATCCTTGGGGGCGCTCGTATCGGCTCGTACGCAATAAGTTACGACCGTGGGCGCCCCCGGTGACGGAGACCCTTCAGACGGAGGTGGTGGCGAGGGTCATGGGAGAATTATACCCTGACCCTCCGCCGCTACCTGCTCCTCCTATGCCTCCACCTCGGGTGGAAGTCGAGGGGATGCCTCCAATTACGGAGGAGGCGACGGGGAGAGCTGTCGAGCGTCTCCTCAACTGGCGGAGAGCGCCCGGCCCTGACGGGGTCCCGGGCCGGGTGCTCGGCATTGCGCTGGGTCATCTCGGGGGATGGCTTCGGGAGCTGTTCGACCAGTGTTTGGCGGTTGGACGGTTCCCGAAGTCCTGGAAGCTTGGGCGGCTCTGCCTGATGGCTAAGGAGGGCTGCCCTCCGGACTGCACGTCCGGTTATCAGCCCCTTGTTCTGCTGGACGACGTCGGGAAGGCACTGGAGAGGGTCATTGCTTCCCGGGTCGTCCAGCACCTGGAGGGAGTAGGGCCAAACATATCGGACGCGCAGTTTGGCTTCCGGGCAGGGCGTTCCACAGTGGACGCCCTATGCCTCCTAAAGTCGCTGTCGAAGGAGGCGACCTCCCAAGGGGAGAGGGTCTTGGCGGTGTCCTTAGACATCGCCAATGCCTTCAACAGCCTGCCACACGGGGTCATACGGGAGGCTTTCCGATATTTCGGAGTGCCCCCGTACCTGCGGCGGCTGTTGGAGGCGTACCTGGAGGACAGGGAGGTCGCCTACGTTGACGGCGACGGGCGAATGGTCCGGCGGGCTACAAGGCGGGGGGTTCCACAGGGGTCGGTCCTGGGGCCGCT
>JACEII010000133.1:3398-20097 GCA_014332785.1 Antheraea mylitta
CAGGCTTCAAAATGCTCCAACAGCTTGGGCGTCCATAAAAATGGTTTTGCGCCTTTACTGTTGGTGGCGACTACTGCGTCAATGAGTGGTGCTTGAAACTGTGCAGCATGAGGTATGAAGCGGCGATAAAAATTTAACATACCGAGAAAACGTCGTACTCCACTAATAGTTTTAGGAGGTGAATAATTTAGTAAAGCTTGTACTCGATCCTGAGAAGGGCGAGTTCCTTCTGAGTTAATAGTGTAACCCAGAAAAACTACTTCTGGGGCACCAAACACACACTTTGATGCGTTCACTATGACGCCATAATCTTGTAGGCGTTTGAACAAGATTCTGAGATGGTCTTTGTGCAGAGATTCGGTCTCAGAAAATACGAGGATATCGTCCACGTAAGGGAAAACGAAATCCAATCCCTGTGTGACCTCATCAATAAATCTTTGGAACGTTTGTCCAGCATTGCGTAAACCGAAGATCATATAGGGGAATTCGAAGAGGCCAAATGGTGTAACAATGGCGGTCTTCGGGATATCCTCGTGGTATACCGGAATCTGATGGTACGCCTTTACCAGGTCGATAGTACTGAAAATTTTCGAACCTGCTAGATTGTGGCTGAAATCGTTGATATGTCGAACAGGATAACGGTCAGGTATGGTTCGCGCGTTTAAAGCGCGATAATCACCGCAAGGTCGCCAAGAAAGGTCTTTCTTGACCGTTATATGAAGCGGAGAAGACCAAGCACTTTGAGACGGCCGGGCAATGCCGTTCCGTACCATGCTTTCAAATTCGCTCTTGGCAGCAGAAATGTTTCTGAGGAGCTAACCGACGAGGTCGACATGATACTGGAGGCCCATCTGTAGTCCGGATATGGTGGACTGTTTTGTGCTTATGAAAGCGAGGAAGACCGGGAGGTCGGAAAATGTCTGAGAATTCTGCAAGCACTTGTGCAAATGCAGAATCCGAGGGACCTATTGCCTTAACGCTAGAATGCTCAATAACGGCTGTGGAAGTGTTTGCTGACAGACCAGTCTTACCATCCTCTATCCTTTTGTTGTGACAGTTTGGCAAAAGATGGTAATGTGCCAAAAAATCTGCGCCAATAATGGCGGTACTGACATCTGCGACTACAAATTCCCAACTAAAATCACGGCGTAGTCCCAAGTCGAGTCGGAGAGTGATGGTGCCATAAGTTCTAATTGAGCTGCCGTTAGCGGCACTGAGCTCCCAATTAGAAGAGCATCTTTTTTCTCGGAGCCAGCTATAAGGGAAACAGCATAGATCAGACCCCGTGTCGACTAGGAACCGGTGCTTCGTGATCCTGTCAGTAACAAATAAGCGACGGTTATTATTTTCTAATAAACAGCAATCAGTGCCCGTCGTTTCTGATTGCTACTCGAGTTTTTCCTCAGTCCAATTACAAGGAGGAGTACATTTCTTGGCTTGCCTACCAAATTTGTTGTGATACCAACATCGTAGCGCAGGTGAATGGTGTCGTCTTCTGCTGGTCGAAATAGAGGGGCTACGGGATACACGTTGTTTTTGGCTTTTTAATGATGCTATTTCATGAGTTAGTTGCCGCACCATCTCTTTAAGCGAAGCCAATTGCATTGCTGGTGACTCCATGTTGTAGACGGTTGAGGGTTCAGGAGATATTTGGCAAGCTAAGATACAGTCCTCGTTCGTTTCCTTCGTTTAGTGGTTGTGAGTTATTTCTACTGCACGTTCAGTAAAGGAAAGATCTCACCATTGTGTTTGAAGTGGATGAGTCACGGGTCATGCAGAGGTCCTTTCCTCTGCGTAGTTGGCCGTCGTGAAATTCGTCGATGCAGTGTAGAAGTCACCGTTGTCTAGTGCCTCGCCGTCCGGTTGCAAATATTGTGATTGCTCGATAATGTTTGAGCGTCAATCACATGCGTCGGAGGTCACCAATTTTGGGGCGTGTTCAATGTGTTATTATTATAAAATCAAACACTGACTTTGCAACCGAAACTTTTAATGTCCACTTCTGTCGAGGAAAAATTTGTATCTTTTGTGACCACGAATATGTCGCTGTTTTTTGAAAAAGGGCCATAGATAATTTTTAATGGCCAGCACGCTACACTAGCTTATGAATGAAAAAATGGTGAAAGTGTTTTTATGCAAGTCCGAAATAGATTAATACTAGATTACGTCTAATACTATTTTTAAAATAAGTATACATTACGTGTACATTTTTATGAGAAAAAAATTATTTCAGGCAAACGAACAGCTGGGTCACCTTATGTTAAGTGATCACGAGTAGCGCGACAAAGTGACTGTACTATGCCTGATGGTAAGCATAGTACAATCCAAAAACATCCGTCACCGGTCGCCGCTGTCACGCCGGCCTGTGTAAGTGTCTCTTCACGTTACGCTTGAAGGACCCCATGTCATAGGAAGGAGAGAACATACTACTCGGGAGATTGTTCCACAATTTCATGGTATGGCAAAGATATGATGATGCGAATTCTTTAATTCGTGCCCAGATACAATTTACTGTAAAACTGTGGCTACGAAGCCCAGTGCATATAGTTCGGTTGTGGAAATTGGAGGAAGGGATTAAATTAAATAACTCATTGTTCATAGACATTAGTAACACCAGAGGTGTCGTAAGTGTGTTGCCAGCCTTAGTTAGGGGAGTATGGGAAGGAAATAAAAGGGAAGGTGGCCCTCCGGCGCAATCACTAACCGAACGAAACACAACAATGCAAGCAATATTACTTCACATCGGTTTTCTGTGGTTCGTGTGGTACTACCCCGGGCGAGCCGATTCATTTATACTGAAATCAGCAGTGTCTGCATTGTTTCGTTTCGTTCGGTCAGTGAGAGCGGTGGATGTCCAACTTCGCTCCCCTCCCCTCTCTTCCACTCTCCTCCCCACTCTTTCCCTTTTCCCCATTACTTCCAAACACAGGTTGGCAACGTACTTGCGATTCCGCTGGTGTTGTTAGTGTCTATGCACGACGAGGATCACTTAAGATCAGGTGAACCGCCTGTTCGTTTGCCTCCTGTGATATAAAAAAAAGATGTAGTCTTTCTGTAGCCATACGCTTACATACACTCGGTAATTGATTTTTATTCATATACATTAAACCGTATGAAGACGCGGGCGATTGTTAGTATTATTATATATAAAAATTGTAGATACATAAATTACCTAGAGTATAAAGATTTGTAGCAGTTAGTTCTTTCACGTCTTCACAATTCTATTTTATGAAGGAAACTTTCTAGAAAAAATTAGATTTTTAAAATTTCTCACTAAAACTTTTCCAATATTTTACTCATAGATATTAAAAATATGATTTCTTGTATCTAGGGGTGTATCCATAAATTACGTCACAGAATTTCATGCTTTTAAAGCCGCACCCGTTCTTGTCACGAATGGTCACATTTGCGTGATCTTTCATAGGTGGTGTGACTTCACATGTTTGTTAAATAACAGAGTAGTTCCAAAATTATTTGTAGTACCTGGTCGACCGAGCGTAGCTCGGTTCCTTAAAAAAAATAATTAAAATAAACTGTAAGGTTTGCCGCACAAAATTAGCATTTTTTCACATAAAAAAATATGAAAAAAAATATCTCATAATTATAATATTAAAATTATGTAAGTAATTAAAATAAATTGTTAATTATGCATTACAATATTATCATTTATATAGATAAAATAAATTATATACTACTCGGATTTGAACTGGGGTTACACGGATTTTTGAAGCAACCAATTTCCATCTGAACTATTTTTGTTTCAACAGCGGCGGCGAAGTTTACCGTTATATTCTAACTATATATTTTCATTGCTTGAAAACTCAGTAAAAAAAATCTATGAATAATATTTAGCTAGATCGATTTATCATCCCTGAAACTATCTACATACTAAGTTTCACGGACATAGATGACACCGTTTCCGAGATCCTGAATATATACAAATATAAAAATATACAAGAATTGCTAGTTTAAAGGTATTAGATAGATAGATATTAGATTAGATATTTTTATTTTCATATTTGATAAATAAAAGTGTTACTTTGTGGAATGCCATCATTAAGTGAAGTCGACGCTACCTGGCATTTTCACACGGACTGTATTGGTCCTTGCCACATCTTATTGCAACAAGAAATATTTGATTTTATCTTTGCAATGTGTCCCTGAAAAAGTGAAATCTGTAACTAGTAATAGAAAGAGCGAAATAGTAGTAACTGAAAACACGAAAAAAACTTTCAATCATCCTTGGCTGGTAATTGCACTTCGTCGATTGACACTATTGGTATGTATCTCTAAAAAGAACAATTGACATAATTGCAATATGGTACAGACTAATTTTATTCTTTACTAGCCTCTGCCCGCGAATTCGTTCGCATGGAATAAAGATATCCTTGATTTCTAAAACACAGCGGAAGCTCTCAAGAGGAAAAACATCTCGACTTTGAAACATTCTTCATTGGCGCTCCAATCCTATTGGTCTTAGCGTGATAATATATACCCTATAACCATTCTCCATAAATTAGCTATATAACATTTTTCAAATCAAATCAAATTTTTTCAGTTTTCAGATCGGACCAGTAGTTCCTGAGATAACAGCATATAACGTCACAACGTCACAAGCTCACAAACCTTACCTCTTTATAATATTAGAATAGATACAGCTATATATTTTATAATTACATACTAATAGTGTCAATTGACGACAGTTTCAACCGTGAAATAACAACGCGTATAATGAGTTTTCGTTGTTTTATTTACTAATATTTCGCTCTTTCTATTATTAGATTCAGGTTAAACTTTTTCCGGTACACGTCGTGCAAATAGAATTAATGTTTTTTGTTGTAGTGAGCCTTGACAGGGGTCAGTCAGGTCAATTAAATCTAGTGCAAAGAAGCTTTCACTTAAATACTATTTTTATTTTAAATTTGTAATCCTAAATTTAACAAGCAATTTTAAATTTAATTGATGTTCTTAATTTTAATCTTTCAGATGAATATATGTTAATTACCAAAGCTTGTGACTCATCCCCTCGATTATCACATAATGTCACATTCTCTTTGCCTCTTCCAGTCTCGCCTTAACATGTAACGTAATGTATGGATGTCCCCTTATAAGAAAATTGAAACAGGTTTTTGATGTTAAACATTTATAGACAAAGGTAAATCTGATCATTGGCGTGGCGATACAGGCCGTAGTGTGGGTGTAAGACGTGGCGACGTGATGTTACGCTCAAGCGACTATGCGCAATCTCTCTTGCGGCACTGTGCTCACATACCTATAGTGTAATTTAAGAATTCGAAAATTTGAGGTTCGTTTGATTCGAACAATTTCGATGTTTCACGTCTGCCAGGCGTACCGTGACGGCTCAATTTTTTTGTATATATTACTGCTTAATCTGTATAAATTTTAGATTGCACATACATACAAAATTGAACCGTCATGAGACACCTGGCAGATGTTAACCATCAAAATTGTTTTATACAAGTTATATGCATAAAAGAACAGATTACGACAGAAATTAGTTATGCCATAATAAAAAGATAAAGCTAAAAACATTACCAAGTAGTTTCATAAAATAATGACTGTTTATTTATGTTATTATTTACATAGATATTCATTTTAATTAAATACAAAATACAAAAATTAGCTAGGCGCTGTCACGGTGTGTTTGGCGACATTTATCAAAGGGTGCTAAGTTCTCGGCGCGTGCCACGTACTACTAGTAGAACAAGTGACCTACAAGATAGGGTTAAAAATTATTTTGAGTATTTCATTAATAGTGCATGCATTCGTTTTTTTAGCGTCGCCACGCCAATAATCAGGTTTACCCTCCGCCTCTATAGGCGTTATTTACATATATATGTTACATCAAAAATTTTTCTTAAAATATCCTGGCGTTCCATCATTGTCCTCAATTTAAAAAAAAAGGACATTTATGTATGTATATAGAGTACACTATCTTACCTAAAACATATATGTCCCGCATGGTCATACATTCATGCCGAAGTTAAGATAATTTAAAACAATAAGGGCGATAATATATGCTTAAATGCCACTTAAATAACTTGAATAAACAATACTCACTCGACGAAATTGCATATAAAAGTGGTTTTGCACTATTCATTTTAAAGGAAACTACGTCGAATCCTTTGAGAGAAGTCATTCTGCTACCACTGGACGATAACAATTTAGAATCGACTAATTAGTGACTTTTAGTTGTACTTATTTTAACATTGTGACTAAATGCCGATAACGTCAATTCAATGTGTATTAGGTATTAACTGGTGCTCGCAAATCTCACCTAATGCTATTTTTTTTCTCGAATTGATTACGCTATTGACCTAGCAAGGTCTTAACAGCTTCACGGGACTCCCGAATGCTAAATGAGAATGTGGTCCGAGTTAGTAAACAAGCTAAATTTAGAGGGTGTGAATAGCTAGTAACCTGTTGGGAATCAACATAAATTATTTAATTTAATAATGTATTGGCAACACTGCGTCAGACATGGTTGGTGAGTCGCGGCGTTCCATATGTTCTGTTCGCTTCCAATCTTTGTAGTGTGCACATATATTTTACTACATTAAATACGAGTTTGAGTCTGTTTTATATTTATTTTTATACATCACTATTTGACCAGTTCAAACCAGCAAATAAAGGTGAAAACACTACCAAGTACGACTATCAAAATATTATGGTAACTAGTAAAGTGGGCTTAGAAAACTATCATATATATCTACAACTCCATCGCCGATTCTTTCTTCATGGAAAACTATGACTAATTTGTAAGGATTAATATACCCTAATAAGCTAACTTTTGAGCTATCATCACTTTTAATCACGAATGAAAGTAATTTTGTAGTTTCGTAAGAAAAACCTGTTGGGATCTCTTCGTACTGATTGTAACTTTGCCTTAAAACCTATCGTATAACCTTTTTCCTTTTTCAATTTACTTTTGTTTAATTACCAGCATGGAAAATTATAATAATATGTAGCCTATATGTCTAAAGTAATCTCAATAGAAATCCCATTAAAATTAATTTAGTTATTTTAGAGGTTATCCTGGGGGGATCAAGAAAAGTCAGACATATTTTGTTAGGTTATATGTTCTCTGCATATGAATAAATATTAAATTCTATTTTTAGCTACCCAATACCTTCAAGAAGAAAGTTAATGTTATTCGAGTTTAATATATGTATATTTTTGGCATGCCCTTTAGCCTTAAGGCTTTGACGATTTTTAATTTATCTTTGAATTTTGCTTACCTGGAAAATGGTGTAGGTTGTATATTAGAGTTTTAATTTTATGGTAGAAAAGAGAGATTTTACTCTCAGGATGTTTGTTGTATTTTATTTATAGCTTCTGCCCGCGGCTTGGCTGGCTTTAATCTTGATTCGATATATCCTTCTTGAGGGGCAGTATTTTTGTACCCCTGGCAACACGAATACACAGTTTCATAAAAATAATTTGAACAGTAAATGCGTGAAACCGTAAAAACAAACATTGGCATATACAATATATGCTCGAAAAAGTAACTTAAAATTGGAGTTCTCGTATGGAATACTTAAAATGTAGTCGTGGCCAATATTTACATGAAGTAATCCTTAAAAAATAAATGGCTAGAATTAATTTTTAATTCCCAATAAATGCTTCATTACTATTTTAATTTAAAAATCAAATACTAAAAAATGCTCCCCTTATTAGTAAGAATTTAACTTGTTTGTTAATAAACAGTCCAGTCGTTTGAGTGGATAATAATCATTCGTCATTCGAGTTATTCGAGAAGTGGTTTAAAAATTAATTAGCAGTCATTCGTCGTAGTTTCGAATTTACCTAGTAATTTTACTTGATTTTCATGCATTTACAATTGTAATAACATAGCCGTTTCATATATTTTACATCAACGTTCCATCGAATTACTTTCGAGTTTAACAAACAAATAGTAATTCCAAAAACGTGTCGCCGAACCGCTTTAGATCTTCTGTTGTTGTTTGTGAAATACCTTTTCGAAAGTGTATGCATTTTCATTACCATATTATTGAAGTTGTACCAAAGGGAATATTATATTCAGAGGACATTAGGAGACATTAAAATATGATGTAGTTTAGTGGTCCGTTTGTCTGGTTGGTCTCAGAGGGCACAACTTCTAATATTGTTCGGGAGGTATAACTTCGAATTGCTTTGGTCTTGTTAGTTATGAATTTGAGTTTACTCTTATGGTGATATGGAGACTTGCGCTAATAAAAGCCGATGTGATTGTGGTTTTTATGATGCTGTAATAATCTTCTATCTATCCATGTATATATTGTATATAGTAAAAACATAGTTCCTTTGAGGTTAAATTACGTCCAAACTATTGAACTTACTGGCATAGAATACGGCCATTCGATGCGATTTTTTTCTTGGACGGTTCTAGACTTCTTATTTCTCGGGTTTGATTGACTTATTCCTATTTTTTTAATGATAGCTGAGCAGAAAAAAATCGCTTAGTATATTGTAAAATTCAACGTTTTTTTCTTTGCAATATCAGTGTGCTTTGAAACTACTGAATTGATGTACGTGACTCTTTTTCTGGATAATAGCTAATACCTGGCCAAGTTTTAAAGTATTTTAATAGGCGATTCACAGAATAAGTTGTGATTTTAAAAGTGAATTATGCTGATACAAGATTGCTTTTAGTGCATTTTGTTGTAATGTTTCATTTGAACTATAAAATGTAATAAAAAAAGTCGACATTACGATAAACTTGACATTTAAATTATAGTGAACGCTTTTACATGGAAAATATATGTAGATGTATATTAATAATTAACAAGTTTTAACGTTTGACCATGTGACTGACGACGCGGTTAGTAGGTTCATCCATCGGGCCGTGAACGCTCTGGCACGGGATATTGTGGATTACAACCTAAAAATGGCCATAAAGAATGGAAATCCAACCGCTATAAAAACATAAAATCAATAAACCGAAAATAATTAATCATTAAATAAACGAATTAAAAAAAAACAGATTTGCTCACGGATTTGTTACGCATACATGACATTACACGTAAGCAAAATAAAAGTACAAACCAAGAGTCTATATGGTTACAACCTGAGGATTGTATCTACCTAGAAAATGTTATAGCACCATGTTATGAATTAGTCACGATATTTTCTTGACCAAAATCTAGGGCTAATTGACAACAATTGGAACTTACGTCGATCCGTACGCTCCACAACACGAAAACTTTGATTGAATTAAACAACTTGTTCAACGTAATTAAATATATACGGGGGAGTTTTTGGCGGGATCTTAGTCTGTCATGTAGTGGATTTTATATTTTATTCATAATGTTGTGTTACTGGTCTCTATATTTTGTAAATTTGGTGGTGTTTTACGTAATATAGGTAGTTTATTGTGCGTAAGTGAAGTGAATGGAAAATAATAAATACCACGGAGCATGAAATTCTGAGATGCCACAAAAACTCCCAGGAAGGTTCTAACAAGGGATCCACCATCTTGTTAAAATATTGATTCACACGATGCTTAATATTGAAATGATCGCACGACGCTTGTGATATTATTGACTACGTGACAATGGCAGTAATAACCGGAAAGATTGTTTGCCAAAAATAAAGTTTAAAAAATACATATATATGTGGGATCCAATAAAATCCAAACAAGTATTTTCGCACTTTATTTACACACAAATGTCTACACCACTTTACTCTTAATTTTAAACACGTCTCGTCTCATTACTCAACACAATGCAAATTGCCATCTTAGACAACAATATACCACAGAGTACTACAACATCCGCTTAGATGTTACCTTCCATTTTACCAATTAATCCTACAATCGGCCATCCTGTATAGGTCGGAACTCAGACCTACATTTTAATCAAAACTATTTATTTTCATTATAAACCCTAAAGTTACTATTAGCTCATCACAAAAATATTAAGTTAAGCTTTATTTGAATATTACAAAAACTATCTGAAGACTTATTAAACAACGGAAGTTTCTTTAAATTACTCATCACATGAAATTACTGTGATATTCTATAAAACAAAAAACATTTAAAACACTAGACTTCTTTCAATAGGCTATACTAAAGCAAATATTACACTGAAAATGATTTAAACAACTAAAACATTTGTAATTGTTAATCAATAAAGTGTTCTTACTATATAGTACACCACTATATAAAATATATTTGAAAAAGAAAACTTCATTTTCTCAGAAGAAAACATATACACTTACCCCTATAAACTAAAACTTAAATACTTAAAATATAACTTAACTTTGTTCTAAAGTTCCATATCTTAACTTAATTTAAACACCATGTAAGATCCAATGCCTCAACAAATTTCTAAATCAGAATCTAAATATGCTTATAATATCAAAAACAGGATCTATGATTGATCTAAATACTCACTCCTGGCCAACACTTCATACAATCTGCTCCTGTGGACGTTCTCAGCGGTCCTTCGGCAGTACTGTCTGCTTTTTCTACTTCATAACGATCCTTCCCTAATAACTTGATTACTCTGTAGGGTCCTAAATATTTTGATTTTATTTTTAAGGTTTTCCCAAATTGTGTTCTTTTAATAGCTACTAAATCTCCAATGTTATATCTCATACCCTCTTTTCTTTTTTTGTTATAAGTCCTTCTGTTCTCTTCTTGTACTTTTAAAATCTGAATCTTAGCCTTTTCTCTAAGGTGTTCTCTATTCTGTATGAAACATTCCTTTTTTTCTTCTTGTATCATATTAATTAACTCAATATCCTCTTTTAGCTTCATTTTCGTCCCAATCAATAATTCAAATGGAGTTGTCCCAATACTCCGTTGGAAAGTACTATTAATTGCCCTTTGCACCTTGCTTACATGCCTATACCATTGCTTGTCATCTTCCAAACACAACTTAGTGAGTATTGATATGAGCATGCGATGTATTCTTTCCACTTGACCATTGCCACGAGGCATTCCTGTGGTAATAGTGATATGCTTTATATTTTCATCCTGGCAGTACTCTATGAAGTCTTTACAAGTAAATGCTGCTCCTTTGTCAGTTATAATTCTATTCGGATTTCCAAAAATCTGTTGGTAAATTCTCAGTTTATTAATAGTCTCTATCGAATTTGTAGTTTTAGTTGGAAATAACCAAACAAACTTGGTAAATGCATCTACCATTGTTAAAATATAATTATATTGTTTTTTTGTCTCTGAAAGTGGACCAATGTGGTCACAGTGCATCGTGCTCAATGGTACATTCTCCTTTTCAATGCAATTTAAAAATCCTTCCTGCTTTCCTTCTTTTCTTAAAGCTAACAGATATGGTATACAATTGACAATGACTTCTTCAATCTTTTTTGATACATCTTTTATGTAATAATCTTTACCAATAAGTTCTATCATCTTTTTCTTCCCAAAATGTCCATTTTCATGTAATTTTCTTAAAATTTGTAACTGCATCCCATCTGGTATTACTAGTTTCCCTTCTTCCCCTTTATATAATAATCCATTTTGCTCATAATAGTCCATATATGGTTTTTCTTTGACAACATTTAATATTGCATTCACTCCTTCATCCAACTGCTGAGCTTTTCTTATTTGTTCATGTAATTCTCTTGTAACAATATTCACACAAGGTAAACGACTAAGTGCATCCACATGCCGCATTCTTGTGCCTGTTCTGTGCTGCACAGTATAATTATATTCTTGCAATAACAAAACCCATCTTGCTACTCTTGTTGTTAAATCCTTTTTTCTTAGTGTCATTTCAAAAGCTGAACAATCTGTGACTATCTTGAAAGGTATTCCATATAAATATTTTCTAAATTTCTTAATGCCTTCGATCACAGCTAGAGCTTCTAATTCATAACTGGTGTATTTTTTTTCTGGTTCTGTAGTCTTTCTACTCATATAGTACACCGGATGTACAGCATTGCTATTTGGATCTTGTTGCATAAGCACTGCAGCATATGCTTCCTGTGAAGCGTCGGTATGTAACTCTGTTTTAAATGCTGGATTAAATATTCTGAGTACTGGATCTTGGGTCAACTTCTTTTTTAATTCATCAAAAGCCAGTCGCTGCTCTTCGCCAAAATAAAAGTTACTGTTCTTCTTTAATAAATCTGTGAGAGGTTTAGCAATCCATGAGTACCCTTCAATAAATTTTCTAAAGTAGGATGTCAGTCCTAAAAAGCTTTGTAATTGTTTTATAGATCTTGGCTCAGCAAATCTTTTGACAGCTTCTACCTTTTCCAAGGATGGTTGTACCGACCCATTTTCAACAATGTGACCAAGATATTCTACTTTTGTTGTGAGCAGATCATTTTTGTTCCAATTTATTTGAAGTCCATAGTTCGCAGCCACATTCAATACCTCTCCAAGTCGTTCAAGAGCTTCTTTGTAACAATTAGAAAGTATCATTATATCATCGATGAAAATTAATAAGAATCCTCTTGCAATTTGTTCTCTGAAAATTATAGTTATAAAACGTGTGAAATAACTAGGACATATCGAAAGACCAAAAGGCGCTCTAGTGAACTCATATTGTCCTGTTGAAGTAACAAATGAAGTTTATTTGATAGAATCTTCACATATTTTCAAATGGAAGAAAGCATCATTAAGATCTAATTTACTAAATATCTTGTAACTTGCAAGTTTGTCTATGTGATCATCAATTAAAGGTAAAGGAAACTCATCTTTGACCATCTTCATGTTTAATCTACGGTAGTCTACACATATGCGAATGGATCCATCTTTTTTCTTTACTAATACAAGCGGGCTTGAATATTCAGAATAACTGGGTCTGACTATACCTTTTTGCAACCATTCACCAACTTGCTGGTCAACTATATCTTGTTCATATAGCGACAAACGTCTGGGTCGTTGTGCAACTGGAACTTCATCTTTTAAAATGATTTTCATTTCAATTGGAGCTTCTTTAGTCTGCATAGGCTTGTAGTTCTGTACCATTTGTGACGCCAATTTGCGTATGTTTTCATCTTGAATATAACTAACACATCGTTCTTGCTGTGAATCTGAAAGTAAGCATTTTAATATTTCATTCTCCCCCCTTGATATGACATTAACACAACCTTTATCAAAAAGAACAGTGGCTTCCCTCAAGAATGGCTGTCCTAACCTTTTTTTTTTTTTTATTGTTGGTGAATCCTTTATGGGTACCCACCCTCCCGGGGGAGAGGGTAGGTTATGTCCGACTCGCACGGACTAAAACCCCACGGTGTACGTCTTCCGCTATGGTTGGGGCGGCACGAGATCTCTATAGACTTCATCGTGCCGCCCCGGCGGTTGGCCCAGCAGCAGAAGTGCCGCCGCCGAGCCTCGTCTTATAAGGAGACAGCCGGGTACACACCGGCCGTCTCCTCCATCCGCCGGACCCGTGCAATGGGAAGATGGGCCCCCCGGCCCATCTTCTCTGGTCCGGTTAAGGTGGGAGGTGGCGGTCAAACTGCCGCCTCCTCCTGCCTGCCCTTTGTTGGCGGAGACGGCCACTGTGAGGGTCTTGCTCACGGACCCTCTCCGCCGCCTCCTTCTGCGAGACGACCTCTTCGCAGAAGGAGGCCATAATATTCCATACATCCTCGCTGCCGAGCATAGCTTTTACGACGCTCGGCAGCGAGAGATCACCACCTACCGCCGCAGCCAGAGTGCGGCGCCGCTCCTCCCACGCAGCACACTCGGAAAGAGTGTGCTGCGCGGTGTCCGGTTCAACACCGCACTGATGGCACACGGCGGTTGGCTCCCTGCGTGCTATCCGATGCAGGTACCAACCGAAGCACCCGTGCCCGGTCAGCACCTGCACCAGACGGAAAGTCAGGGAGCCCCATCCCCTCTGGTACCATTCCGACAGGACCGGGCGGACGGCGTCGATTGTGTATCGACCGTAATGCGCGTCCGCCAGGTCCCGCCTCCACCTTTCCACCATCTCCTCCCTCTTTGTTCTTCTCTTTTCCTCTATTTCTCTGGGAGCTAGAGGCTCCCCCAACCGTTTCTTAGCCGCCGTATATTTATATACGGCGGCAAGCACCTCCGCCTCTAGCTCCCAGGGAAGGGAGCCGGCCAGTACCATGGCCGCCGCCGAGGACACCGTTCGGTATCCTCGTATCGCCCTCAAAGCCACGGTACGCTGCGCGGCTCGCAGCGCTCGGATATTAGTGGCATTTAGGGCGTCAACCCACAACGGTGCCCCGTAGGCGGCCATGGATCCGACGACCCCCATATAGAGGCGGCGGCAGACGGCACCCGGCCCCCCCGTGTTGGGGAGTAGTCGTCCGAGCGCCGCTGCCGCCTTCACTATACGCGGTCCGAGCCCCTTAAAATGGGGCTCGAGCCGCCAGCGTCCGTCCAGGGTGAGGCCCAGGTACTTCATCTGGGTCCCCACCCCAACACGGACTCCCTCGACGGAACAGTGGCTTCCCTCAAGAATGGCTGTCCTAACACAATTTTATAAGGCATTGTATCTTTAGGAATCACATAAAACCATAAATCAAAACGAAAGCCATCAACATGTAAACAAGTAATGAATTTTCCAGACGTAAAAACTTTTGAAGAACCTAACCCGGTTAACATAATGTTTTCTTTACGAAGGGTTACATTTAAATCGTGAAACAGATCCGCACTTACCAAATTTAAATCGCTACCACTATCAATTAGCGCACTATACTTTTTTTTAGAAATAATTACATTTTTTACCGCCTTTGTCAAAAAGTGTTCATTTGTTATTATGTTTTTGTCAACTGTCATAATTATCGAACTATTAATATGGCCGTCCGATTCTTGCACCGTATTGGTCGTACTCGTACCGAACATGGCGGAGAATCGATGTCGATCCGCTGATTGGTTATCATGCTGCGTAGACGCCGGTTGAGAACGCTGACTAGTCGATTTTGATGATATCGCTGTTTTTCGCTGGAACGACGAATTATGTGTATTTCCGTGGTCTCTACAGTTCTTGCCCACGTGACCAAACTTATTGCAACGAAAACATTTTATGCCATTCGGACATTCGTTCGCTTTATGTTTAAATTCACCACAGTTGTAACAACGTTGCTGTCGAAGATTTGTTTGTGTCGTCCTTTTATGTTTTTCAGCCATCTTAGTTCTGATTTTCTCATAGATTTCTAACTTTTCTTTTAGCACAGGGTATGTTGTCACGCCGTATAATATAGCTTTGTTTGTTTCGATGTCACTAATTCCATCTATAATGTACTGAATCGCGATGTAGTCAGGAAATTTTGCACGTCTGCCCATTTCTTTCATTACGAGCATATACTGATAAAAGCTTTCTTTATGTTGTTTGCTCCGTGCCGCCATTAATTCGTGCATATCTTTGCTAGTGACTGTATCAGGAAATTCTTTTAACACTGCCGCTTTCAGCTCATCGTAGGTTTTATCAATTTTTTGGGTTTTTAACCATAACTGCGCCGTACCTGTTAGCGTTCGACGCGCCATTATTAGTTTTTGTGTAGGTGTCCAGCCCATGATTTCAGCGTAATCCTCGAGATCCTGAGCCCATTTCGTAGATGTATAGGTGTGATCTTCACCATTGAACTCCGTTAAATCCATCGTAAAAATACCGGTAGTCTGTTTACCAGCTGAGTCGTCCTCCATTATGTACTGTCGACGTCTCTTCGTACTGCGTAGATCCGTCATAGATGAAATGCACGTTGTCGTCTTAATTATTCGTCGTAAACTACTTTCGTACTCGTCTTCGTCGTAAAACAAGTACTTTGTAGACGTTGCGTCTTTAAGCTTCGTCGTCTCGGTGTAGTTGTATAACGTGATGTGTCGTCCACGTGCTCAATACTTGAGTATTAAAATGGGATCCCGGACGAGCCCCCAAAAATTGTGGGATCCAATAAAATCCAAACAAGTATTTTCGCACTTTATTTACACACAAATGTCTACACCACTTTACTCTTAATTTTAAACACGTCTCGTCTCATTACTCAACACAATGCAAATCGCCATCTTAGACAACAATATACCACAGAGTACTACAACATCCGCTTAGATGTTACGTTCCATTTTACCAATTAACCCTACATATATACGGTGTTATTACAAAAAAGTTAAATATGTATTGAATACTTGCTTTAAAAAGGTTTCGTATCAAATGCACCGCGTTCGATGGATGTTTGCTTTTTTTTTTCGAAATGACTGCGCTATTGACCCAGCAAGGTCTTAACAGCTTCACCAGACTACTAAGGCGAGCGCTTAAGGCACTCAGCCGATTTTATTTTGGCAACCAACTCAAGGGTGCACGGCACACCTCGGCTTGGCTGTTGCCTGTTGCATGCAAAATCGCGACATATCTTAGCTAACCTAGCTAACTATTCATATATGTATGAGTTATTGAAACGTATATGTATACCAAGCATACACGCCTCAACAACTCCTCCATATATTTTTTATCGAAAAATTGGGAGTTTTTTTAGTTCGATAAGAGAAAAAAAGTAAACCCTTCCACTTTCATGTGTAAGCGTGTCGGCGTGCACGTGTGTGGGGGTGATCGTGTAGTGTTGTAGCGGTGATGTATATTTGTGTGTCACCGTATCACGCAAGCAACGCACTCAAGGGCTCCCTACCGAGGGATCGAACCTAGGCTTGAGCCGCTGCCGTGGGAGGCCTAATCGGGTAAATAGATGTTCGCCAACTTGCTCTTTTGTCTCGATTTGGTTAGGTTAGGTT
>JACEII010000133.1:40971-108689 GCA_014332785.1 Antheraea mylitta
AAAAGTGACTACAGTAGTTTGTGGCCCACTAATGTCTTTGAAACTCAAGGAGAAGGTGTATTAAACTATAGTTACAAGACGGATGTGAAAATATTACATGTCATAGAGAAGCGAATGTCAAAATAGATGTGGGGTGTAATTAGAATGGATAAGATTAGGTATGAGTAGTCAGAGAAAGTTTGAAAATATCACCAGCAACAGGACGTTGAAGAAGTGATAGTTTAGCATGGTACGGGTACAATAAAAAAAAAGATAAAAGTCTAAAACTAGAAAATTTCTGAGTGTGAAGACGGACGGATATAGATTCGAAGGAATACCCGAAAAAGTATGGGTGTATTGTGTGCAATCTATACTATAATAAAACTGTAACAAGGCCAAATCTGTACATTAAATATTTTTGGAACGAAGTTCCTTACGGCAGGCTTGGAGGAGATAGGGGTTTTGCTGCGCGACCGAACTGAAAAAATATGTGATAGTAAAACCGTAACGAAAAGTGCGTGGAATAACACCGTTAAATGAGACGTGCGCAGGCGGGACTGTCGTATACACAAGCGAGTAGTGTATAATACCTTTCTCTTTCTCCTTTTTTGTAATTATTTCTATTTCTATGTAATTTTATGTTGTCAAACAAAAATAAAGAGACACATTTTGTTATTTTCATTGATAATTTGAATTACGATTACATAAAATTGAGCACGATTTTTTTTTTGCAAATTGTGTCGATTCTACATTAGTCGAAGGAACTTCGTTCCTACCTGGTGTCCCACGACACCACATTCTTTTTTTTTTAAACCATAATCAGGGTAGTCTTTTTTATCGATATAGAAGCCAAAAATAATCTTATTACAATTTTTTGTCTGTCTGTCTGTCTGTTTGTCTCTGTGAACATGTATCACTCTGAAAGTGCTGAACTAATTTTGACGAAACTTGATACAGTAATAACTAGTATTACATGGTTACATCTAGGATACTTTTTGTACCATAAAATGCAAGGGCTTCTCAGGATAACAGATGAAATTTGTAGTAACTAGACTTTTTGCAACACCTCAGTACAAGAGCCAGCAACGTTGGAAGAACAAAAATTTTAAAAAGCTGGTTCTTTAATATATCTTTCTTTATGCCCTTCCAAATAAAGTTCAAGGAACCTGGTAGTCGATTAACGTTGTGTTTTATAATGTGCATCAAACCTTTATAGGTCAAATTTTTGATTTATAAATAATTTTAAGAACATTTTTTTTTTTCAATAACTTTAAAACTCTATTAAAACATGAATTTATCACAGCCAATAGCTATAAATTGGTCTTACTATTGAGTAAATAACTGCCACAATTATCGCTATTATTTTTATAGCAGATTCAGTAATTTTTGTCTAAATAAAATTACGGCTATTCCAGCATGGTTTGAAATTACTTTTATTTTTTTTTACAAAAAATAGCACCAGTCACATTATTGTCGATAGCTAAAATGTCTGGCAGTAATAATCCCTTATTTTAATAGCATTTTAACGTAAGCGAAAAAAATCATCCCAAAATTAAAAACCTATATTTTTGTTTGTAAATGTGCGATATGCACAAATACACCCAAAGTTTTCCGGCAGCCAGGTAGCCCGCACGTTGTTCGAAAAACAAAAGATATATAAAAAGCTGGCTTATTAAAATTCATTTTCGAAACCGTTGCTAGCTCTTAGACGAATAGTTGCAAGCGAGTGACAGTTGACTCATCGACGCGTTGCTCATTACTTTTTCATGTTTATATTTTTCTTGAATACAATGGAGTGTAAAAAGTTTTAATACAAGTTGAAGATAGTTATGATAAAGTAAGTGGTAGATAGAGATGATTATTTATTTTTGATTATTTAAAAATATACCTGTTATGCATGCGCAAAGTCTATGTGGAATAGGTTAAGTGTCGTGACAGAGGAAAAGAGAGAGAAAGAATATATATATATATAAATACATAAAATTTATAAACATGTGTTATAAATATATTTTATCGTTTAATTTACAATTTATCTTTATCAACTTGATATTTTATAATGTGAACTATACTAACTGTATAGTAAATGTCTACAAAAAAGGGAAAGAAAATTGAACCCGATAGATGATGCTACGAACGGGTACTAGGCTTATTTTTAAAAATTTCTCACATTCCATCTGGGTATATGTTTTAGTGAGTCCCTTGATAGTTTGTATTCGCAATTGGAAACCGTAGGAGTGCCTAAAGTCGGGTTTTAGGTTTATTAAATTTTTTCCGCGTTTAAAAATACAATTGAATCCGGTGATAACCGATTTCATGCAGACAAAGTTGCACGGGTCAGCTAGTATGAGAATAAAACTGAAAGATGTGTATGGTGTAAGTACTGAAATGACTGACAGGGGATTATGGAAGAGGAAAACATGTTGTGACGAACTTACATACTTAGTTGGGATAAAGGTAAAAGATGATGGTGGTGTTTATGAGTCGGAAAAGTAGGGCCAAAAGGTATACCCGTAAAATTCCTATAGACACTACTAAATGATCTATAACATATATTAGGTATTTACCTATGAAATTGCCGTTTTGTATGAAAAAAATTAACGATTTTTTTTTCATGTATTTTTTATTAGTATTAATCGAAGTAATCACCCATGCAATCAATGCATCTTTGCCAAGTCAGTGGCAGTTTATTGATGCCCTTCTTAAAGAAATCAGCTGGACGGAAGGCAACAAATTCTTCAAAGGCATTTTGTACTGCCTCTCGGGTATTGAATTTTTTCCCGCCAAGGTGTAATTCAAATTCTGGAAAAAGTAGTCGTCTGTAGGCGCAAGGTCTGGTGAGTAGGGCGGATGACAGAGAACTTCCAACCCCAGTTCTTGCAACTTGGGGACCGTCTGCTGTACAGTATAAGGTCGCGCGTCATGCAGGAGCAGCGGAGACGAGCGATTGACCAATACTGGTTGGAGATATGCCAGCTTCTCCATCATTGTGTTCAGTTCTTCACAGTACACATCTGCAGTAATGCTCATCTCGTTTGGTAAGAAGCTGTGATGAATCACACCGACGCTAGACCACCAAATAGTGACCATCACTTTTCTAGGGGTAAGTTTTCGTTTAGGGCATTGTTTAGGTGCTGAACCAAGATTCAACCAACTTGCTGAGCGCTTGCGGTTATGAAACAGAATCCATTTTTCAACGCAGGTAACAATGCGGTTCATAATTTCTTCATTTGTGTGTCTGTTAAGCAGTGCAAGGCACGTCTCGACGCGTACTTCACGCTGCCGATCATTGAGTTCGTGGGGCACCCATTTGTCAAGCTTTTTTACTTTGCCAATTTGACACAAATGGACCAATATTGTTTTGAAGCTAACGTCGAAAGCTGCTGCTAATCCAGCCGTAGATTGTGTATCATCAGCTTTCACAATCGCCTTTAATTCATCATTGTCGACCAAAGTCTTCAGACGACCGCGGAGTTCATTTTTCAGGTCGAAATTCTCAGAACGGAAGCGAGCAAACCAATAACAGGTGGTGCGTTGGTTTGTAGTGTTAACTCTGTATACGTCGTTGATGTTGCGTGCCGCATGTGCCACGTTGCTGCCACGACGGTACTCATATTTCATAATTACTCGAATTTTTAATGTATCCATGATGACAAAAAAGATTGAAATGCGATGAAAACGTAACACTAATCAATAAACAAATGACTACTTTTGGAAAAAGAATTCCATGTTTTTCAAATAAAATTAATTTGAAATTAGAATTCTTAGACAAACAAAAATTATTTTGATTTGAAATGGCCAGTACTGCAGAACGGCAATCTCATAGTTAAAAACCTATTACAATGGCAAACATCAGCTCTAAAGTAAAAACAGTAGTGCGGACAGTGGAACTGTCTGTTGGTGAGCATCGCTAGAGCTAGAACTTTAATTCTAAGTCCTTTAATGGACCTGAAATCCTCAAAATTAATTCATGGAATACTAAGAACTCTGTCACTAAATTAGAGAGCGTGAATATTTAATTGTTGATCAGCTTTGGTAACGGTCCGTCAAATCTACAGTTTAATTCTAAGTCCAGAGAACTGCCCTGAGCTTATCGCGTAAAGACCCCGGTATTGACAAAATGAATACAAAGAATGATAAAAACTTTATCTATAAATTATAGGGTGTTGATATATTGCGTATAATTAAGGGTAAGTACAAATTAAAACTGCAAAGCAATACAATTTGTTAAAAGGTACCACCAAAAACACATACATTTCTGGCACAAAGAGATCATTTTACAGCGGTATAAATAATGCGGTTTAAAACACTTACAACTACACCCACTGTTCTAAATTTACTGAGGAAACCAATTGTAAATATTTGTCACAAGAAATTTTACTAAAAATCACAGATTAATAAACATAAGCATAAAAAAAACATTTACTCAATAATGCTTCAAAAAATATTTCTTTTCATGTTGTGATTTTAGTTAGAACACTCTTACACTGATTCGAACGAAGATGATACAGCTATTTGAGTAAATAGAAGAATAGGTGTCACTCCTCCAACAAACGATGTAATTGTGGAAAATCCTAATGAACTTGATATTGATACAGTCAATTAATATGTTTAACGTATTAAGACCCATTGATAAACACAATTGAATAAATAACTGATGTCATTTTTACTTGAAAGTGAAACAGAAGAGATATCTAAAACAATTAATTGAGTTACGAACAGTACTTATTGTTGCGATAAAAAGATTAAATTCCTTGTTAACACATATCCATGTATATTAATTGATCTGTACGTTTGTTAAAAAAGACGTAAAAACAATTTGTATCTATACGGATTAAATTCAAAGATTCTTTGTTCGCTTTTTGTGAACATAAAAAGCTAAAATTTGAGCTGAGGTCGTAGAGCCACGTTGAAGCTATTACTGGTTGCGATTCCCTTGGTGTTGCAAATGTCTATGGGCGGCGGTGATCACTTAACATCAGGTGACTCGACTCTTAGTTCGTTTCCTATTACATAAAAAAAATCTTAATTGATAGAACATTAGAGTTATCAATATATTTTCAAAAATGTTTAATAATATGTATATTAAACTTCGTGGTGATCAAGTGGCTTGACGGGTATCAATCCAAAGTGTGCAGGTTCAAAGACCGACATGTACCATTTTTTTTTTTAAATTCGTGTACATTTACTAAGTTGGAATGGTTAAATTATTGTGTGACGGTGAAGAGAAACATCGTGAGGAAACCTGAACCTGAGAAATGTTCTTATAGGAGCACCATATGTCGGAAAATATAAAACTATAGATTTCTCAGAGCTTTACATCGCCAATACGTCGTGGGCTGGCATGGTGATTATGCCCATACATTTCTTCGGTAAGAGGCATATGACACTGCTGTGTACCTCTAACAGGGTCATGATGATGATATACCTTTTTATTGGACTTGCATGGACATTTTTACGAGGGGTACATATGTTACACTGCATTTAGAAATGTATAAAAATTGACAATTATATTCTGAGGAATAAAAAAGAATGTATATTCAAACGTTTTGTATAAAATTTTCTGTCGCAGAAATCTTATATTGCGTTCTTTTCTGATTCTTCAATAAGTTATAGACTGAAATAATAAATTTTCATAATTAACAAATTGAATTTAACAATATTAGTCTATTTTTCATATGTATCGGGATCACATATACCCAGGCCGCTATACTACGCGTCACTAATCTGCCACAAACGCAATACGCCACGAGTATATCGAGGTCATCGATGACGCGAACCCATAAGTTTTTTTGTTATCAATTAATTAATTTTTTTAATCACTCAACATGGCTGAATAACTGTTCACTTCAATAATTCATTATATTATCAATAGATTTACATAAACTTCTAAACAAATAGTACAGAAAGACAAAGAAAATAAAACAGATAGAAACAGAAATATCAAGGGAAAAGAGACGAGGTGAGAATGAACCTAAATTAGAAATGGAAAAGACAGATTTTGTAAAGGCTGTAAATAAAAAACAATCTAAGGATAAATCGATATAACAAAAGACTACGATTACTGATCCCATAATGTCGTTCCCATTGAGGTGAAAGGTAGGGTTACTAAGGTCCCGAATAAAAATAATAAACGCCCTTCACAGGTGGTGCATACTCCTTTTGATATTGACGTCGAACATTCAGACTCATATAGACCAGGTTCCCCTAAGCCATGGGCCATAATATTTCGCAAATTAGGAATAGGCCAGGAATATTACCGGTTAAACAAGGTTTATAATTCCCACAACATGATAAATGGGCTATAATTAAAGTTATTAATCTGAAAGATATCGAATCAGACCTAGCATTTAATTTACAAAAATATTAGGAGTTTTGTAATATTATACATTTGAACGAAGCCTTTGAAAAGTGGTAGGTAAAAAGGAAAGTAGGAGTACTAAAAAACCAAATAGAATATTTACGCGATGAAACTATAGAAAAATTACATCAATTAATCACATTCCAATTAAAAAGATATAAACGATTATTGGCCCCATAGGAAATTTAATTATATGTTAAGAGTGTATAACACATATTTGATGTAATCAGAGATGCCAATAAATACTCCGTAGTTACTTTCACTCTTTATTGGGCCAGAGCTTCCGTGTACAGAACTTTTCACATAGGTATGCGTAGATAACACCGACATCTAGCTTTTTATAGGCCGAATTATATAATTTATAAGATGAACTATATAAATCAAAGCAATTACCATTTACTTATAATTCTGCTACATGTTTTAAGTAACACAAAGATAATAATTAACAAACAAATTAATATTATTTACGTACATTAATTCTGTATAAAAATGTTTATATATATATATATATCTGAAATATGTTTAGACATACAATTATGTGTGTAGAGCAGCGACATCTAGCATTGTATAGGTCAAACTATGGAAGTCAAAGCAATTATTATTAAGTAACAATTCTGCAAGATACTTTTTGCAACACAATAATTATGATAATCATCGAACTAATGTTATGCAAGTAATAAATCAATAATATCAATTCCTATTTATGTCTCATTGAAATATGTATGTATAATAATAATAATACTTATTTATGTATCTTTCAATGCGTATCTCTAATATTGTGGCGCTAGAATCTATGTCCCGGTCGTATTGTCTCGCTTCTTGAATATGAGGAGCGGCACTGGAAGTGGGTAGATAACATATAGTAATAACTGGTAACCTTGATCATGAAGATGCAGTTCGTTATGCAAGTATAATTATAAGTATCACAATAATACTTTAATCTATCTCTTTCGCGTTATTTTATTCCTTATCTATTTATTCTTTCACTCGCATCGTGCTATAAAATAAATACTAAAATAATTAATTGATAAAGAACATATCTATAATGAATTAATGAAACTACTGAAATCATTATTTTCTTTGGTCTTATTGAATGCCTAAATGAATTATGGTCAAATTTCAACCACTAAGCGACCTTTAGTTTTAAATATCCTAGAAAACGAAAAACAAACAGATAGTTGGATTTGATCCCTTTATACTTAGAGTTTCGTCATCATCATTACCCTTATCCCAACTAAGTAGGATCGGCACAACATGTTTTCTTTTTCCACTCTCCACTTTCCACTTCTCTCCTGTCACATGTCATCTCAGTATTCACACCTTTTACGGACACATCATTTTTTACACAGTTCATCCATACATTTTTCGATGTTCGTCTAATCGTATATCCATCCATCATCACTTTTCTAATTACATGGTTTTCATCTCTCCTCATAACATGTCCATACCATGCTAACCTATTACTCCTCAACTTATCTGTCACTTGCTATTTTCAAACTTCCTCTGATATACTCATTCTTAATCTTATCCATTATAGTCACACCACACATCCACCTAAACATTCGCATTTCTGCCACAGGTAATTTTTTCTCATCCGTCTCTTTCGTAGCCCAGTACTCAAATGCGTACAGCATGACCGGGCTTATCATAGCTTATTAATTATAATAAATCCAGGCGCGTACTTATTAAGTTTTGAAGTGAAACTTTTTTCATCGCCTCAATTTTTATCGTCCATCTATTGCATGTCACATTACAGCCGGTCGCGGAGTAGGGGTAAACTGAAAGGCACTCGGCATAGCAGCCAAGGCAGATGGCGGTGTTTATGGCTCTATTTAAAATGATTCAATTATTTAAATAAATATTGTGCTCAGTTTTTAACATGTGTCTATGATTTGAAAGACTGAATTTATTATGTATTTCATTGTAATTCACAGATTTCAATTAAAATGCTTAGTAGGATAACTTGTCAACTATTGATTTCCAATTATTACTCCTTCTCTCCAATTATTAAGTTGAGATTAACAACGCGATTTTACCCTAAATAGAATAACTCTCCGAAACTGTTTAGTTAAATACCTAAGATGCGAAAAAAAATCACTTGCATCATGTATTAATAAAAACTATTTTAAAATATATTTCGCAATATAATATTACAGTATTCAGAAAAATCCACTTCACTATGAACTCAACCATTTTATTCTATAAAAGAAACATAACTTAAAGACATCACTATTTGTACATACTTACAACAATCAGTAAAATTAACTACTAATCACTACTACTAAAAGCTAGTGTTCACTACATTACGAAATCATTTTAACCTTGGCATCAGCGTCTTTATCTGATTTATCATCTATAAATTTACCATAATTAAAGTAATCTTCAATCTCTTGTAACGTTCTGTCTTTGGTTTCTGGTAACATAAAATAGAGTATCATCAAACTAATCCCCATAATTATTCCATATACTGCAAATGTGCCATACACTTTGATGCTGGTAAGTAATGGTGGAGTTATTTGTAAGCCAATCATTACACATAGTGATAACACAATTCCCGATGCAGCTGCCCCAGCACCTCTGTGCTCTAGAGGATATACTTCACCTAATAAAGCAAGAGGAATTGGAGTACAACCCAAGTTTACTAATATGAAGTACAAAACAAACATCGCAGTGGGTATTAATGATGAATATTTTGATATAACATCCTTTGACATTAAAAAGAGATACATACAAACTGTCATCAATACAAAGAATGCTGCAATACCAGTAGAGAAAAGTAACGTTCGCCGTTTCATAATTTTAACTAATATGGATGAAGAAACAGCACTTGTAGTGATAATAATATCTATGCAAAGTGTATAGTAGAATGATTGAGACGTATTCCCTGTTATTTCTCCTATTATTTGTAAAGCGTAAGCTGGAAATATATGTCTTCCGCACATCTCTAAAAGAATAGCGCCAACCACAATGATTATAAGAGGCTTTACGAAGTCCTTTCTCGTAAGCTTTTTGAAAAATTGAAACACTTTTTCCTTAGGAGTCAATTCGCTTTTTGGCATTGAGGATATTTCCATTTGAGCTTTGATGAGTGCTTCTAACTCTCTAAATGAAGCTTCATTCTTCCCTCGTAGCCAATAAAACGACTTTTCACTCATCTCAAATTGTTGCTTAGAGGCTAACCAAGCAGGACTTTCAGGCCATGTATAAATTATGATTAAAGATAATATATGGGGCACCACGGCTTGAATAGCAACAGTTCGCCAATCATAAAAATGACCTAATATATGAACAAGCATACTTCCTAAATAGACGGAAGCAGTTTTTAAGTTTAGAAATATTCCTCGGTAAATTGGACTACTATATTCACCAATAACGATAGCTCCTAAAGAAACTGTAGCTCCAGCTGTTATTCCACCTAATATTCTACCAATCATCAAGGCTGGAATTCCATTGGCAAAGTAAATACATATCCAGCCGACTATGCCAGGTAAGACGACTAGAGCGTGTGCCAATTTCCTTCCGTATAAGTCCATAAGAGCTGAAGATACGAAAAATCCTGGTATACCAGCTATACCAACAGACGATGCTGTAAAAGAGAAAAGAATTGATTTTTAATTATAAATGACTTATTGATTTCTTGTTTCAACTAATTAATCGTCTTGGAAAATAACGAACTTAGCGCCTATTGGTTTGTCCCGACAATTTTATTTGAGAACCAGTTTAATTTCTATACTCCTTAAATACAATCTGTGTAAGTATTGCAACTCCACAGGATTTAGTACAGCGTCTCGTTACTCGTGCAAAGTAACCCTAAATCCCGATTTCATGCTAGATATTGCTTAGTATTACATATGCAAAGACACATTCAACGTGTCAATGGCATAACTAAGTGTAAAATTGCAACAGCTATAAGACATTTGATAACATATAATAACATAGAATGTTATAACCATGTATCTGTATGAAGTATTATGGCAACACACAGCAAAATTACATAGAAGTACAGTTTATAGAACACAATTTGCATAATTAAGCATTTGCATTAGAAGTAACAATTAATGTGAGATCATCTTTATATTATGGGCGTTATGGTTGGGTTAATTTAAAGTTCAACTTACATAGCCAAGAAGCAGCATATAGGTCAGCTTTGATGGGTGAGTCTGGTGATTCAAGTGCTGGAAGGAGACTGGTTGAATAACTCAAAAGCATACCCTGTCCGATCATATTGATCAACACCGCCAAAATCGTCCATGCCTGGAATTTGTATAGAATACATGATTACAATAGCATCATGCTTAATCAGAAAGATATATTTATAATTTCTTAAATTGACCGTAGTACTAACGAGACTTAAAAATTAACTTTACTAGCGTACAATTTACCTAAGCCAATATCAACTTAAAATAGTATTAGGTGGATCGGCAGCTCCTCAAATAATTTACCAGAACGATGGTGACGCTCTAATTTCTTCATTTATTTAACGTTCAAGTGTAGCATGTCTAGACTGATTCACGATAGTCATTCTATTAATCCAAGAATACTGTACCGTTGTTTGTTTTCACTAGATTTTATTTATTAACAACTATGAGGTATGTTAGAGATTTAAGATAGGTGAAATTGTAATGTAAAATACGTCCGTGGAGTAGTTGATATAAAGATTATTTATTATACGTTAAGCGAGTGGTAGAGATCTGTGCCCAAACGTCAGAGTGATTATCTTTTAATATGTTGCGTTTATTCGATATTTTGAGCTTAACACTCTCTGACTTACACTTGAATCTTGACTGACAAATATTTGTGGCCCTTAATGCTTATGCAACGCGTCAAGGGAAAGAGAAGTGACTCGTATCAAACTGTGGTCACCCCTCTCTCCATTGTAGATAATCCTAGAATTATTTTGAAAATTATCATTATCATCAAAGTATTATCTGAATGTTTATGAAATTCAATTCGTATCTATATAACAACAACAACAACAAACTCTTCATTTACCTATCTAACTGTTGTTCTTATCACGTATCTTGTATAATGAACATTCACTCACAATCAATTAATATCATAATCAAGATAACCACAGAAATGTTAAAAAAATGGAGTTTCAGTACTTGAATGTATTTAAATAAAGTTCATAATAACTCACACAAAGAGGCATTAACTGTAATAATACAATTATTTATACAGGATTATTGAGATAAATTACATTATCTAGCAAATGCACCGCTTTTGACACCTTGAAACATTGTTTTTCCACATACATTATTCGCATAAGCGGAATAGAGAGACTATTTTGTAGACATTCTCTGAATTTACAGTATGGGTATTAAGTCAAAGTTCTGGCAAGGTAAGAATCCTATGCTTCGGATTTGTGACCCAAGTACTCTTTATAAGTTAAAAAACCCTTACCAAAGCGCGTTAACGTTCGTTTACGTTTCTTTTTTTTTCTCCAAATTTTAAATTGCACTTATTTTGAACTTATCAATATATTTATTTAGAAAACATAGTTTATACACATTTTAAGAAATTTCACTCTAAGGCATAAGCTATAAACAAGATTTTACTTATATCCTTGAGATAGCTTTTACATAACCTAAACACAAAAAAAATACCATATACATTACTACTTTGCCTTCTATACAGCTGGGACCAAGTATGGATAACCGTTCCTAACATATCATATAAACAACAGTTATCATCTTTTTATCTGTAAAATATTGCTAGATTAGCTTTATTTCTTATGTTTTTATTCCAGATTATATGGCAACAGTTATCCAATCAGTTATTAATTGGAAAAAAATCAGACAGATACATTTAAAAAAATATATCAAAATAAATAAATTCAACGCTTTTAATGTCATAGTGTTCAAAATCAGCGAGAGGTTTCATGGTGGTTGTTCGTCTACCGCTGTGAACAACGAAAACATCGATGCTATACACAGTATGATCGAAACAGATAAACATGTAACTTTCCATGAGTTTTCAGCATCGTTAGGCTAGAGTCACATACAATGAACCCTAGCAAAACATTTGGGTGTGAAAAAACTGTCTTCCCGATGTAACTCTATCTAACTGAAGCTCAAAATACTAACCATGTTTCTAAGATTGAACGAAGGGAAGTCAAATTGGCTATGGGATATAGTGACAAGTGATGCGATATTAATTTACAGCTATGATCCCAGAGTAAAGCAGCAATCAACTATTTGGCTCTTCCCAGATCAGTGTAAATTAACCAAAGTGGCGAATGTGCGACCTGCTATTAAGCAGACGATCACTTTGAATGCTCATCATACAGTAAATTGCGATTAGGACACGCTCATTTGTTTGCCAGATGTTATTGACAAATTCTGTATAAAAAATCTACAACATCATATTGTCTAGCCCCATGACAGAAAAACGTAAACGTTACAGATTATCCTGCATACAATCCCGTTCTACATGCGTCACGTTTCCAAAAATCAAAAATTATTAACATGGTCAACGATTTCCAATACTAGAAGAGGCTGTTGAAGAGTGAATAGCTAGTTTCCAAGATCACTACGAAGGAGCTCCATAAATGTTTTCAAAATTGGTTTGTCCCTTAAAAAACCGCAATAAAGCTAACGGACAATATTTTGAGAAACATTTAGCAGTCATAGTCGTATTTCTTATTTATATCGAAAAATTGTAATACTTCCCACATATATTAAATACGTATGATTTTTTGAGTACCTGTTTAAAAAACGGAGATACCATCTCTTCCACTTGTTAATCAAATGAGCACTGATGTAGTTTTGAATAATAATGCCGCAGTAATGGATAAGAAAGTTAATCATTTTATTGCCCTTGAATAATAACTGTGTGATATCTCCGTATTAAAAGACTCAAGTTCACCTTTATTTGAATAAATCTATGTAAGTGCACATTGTATAATAGACGTGAGCTTTCGTTGCAGGAAAACTTTTTTAATAAAAAAAAAATAGATGCTAGATTATTTTCTAATACCTGCTTTGCTAGATACTTGCAGTTGAATATCAGTCGCAAAGAATCTTTACAGGAAAGTCTGGCTAACTGCACTTGAAATCTAGACTACAACTTTACTTAACACCAGATGAAATTGTAATCAAATACTAAACACAAGTTTAATAAAATCAACAAAAATTTTACTATGACAGTGTAGAAATGCCGGTGTACCTTGTTTTAGTATCAAAACATTTAATTAAATATGTCGGAGGTGTTACTGTTGACCTGTGTCCATACTATTGACTACTATTGATTGGTTACTATTGACTCGTTCTGAAATACTAGAAGAAGGCTCAGAGAAGGTTCGAGATATCAGAAAATCATAAGTATGGAAATTATTATTGGTTTTCTGCTTTAAAATGCGGCTATTGAACAAGCATTCAGCATTTTCATTTGAAACGTTTGATTGTTCAAAGCTACTGATAATCATAACCATGGCAACATTATAAATGCTCTGATACTTTTATATGTTTTGCCTAGACATATCATTCGACTTGTAGCAGTAGTTTCCCTTTTTTATTTCAGTTTACAAGAAGTGTTGTATAAGTACAAGTATTACTTGTAATATTTTTGTGTAAACATTTTAATCATGAAGGCAAATTATTGGAGTGTGAAAATGGTATTTGTATTCTCCCGTTCAGGTAAGCCCAAAATGAGTACCTCCAGTCTCATCTCTTATTCGTCTCGCTATCACCCATTTCCAAACCTTCATACTATTTGACATGATATTTTATCCTTGATAATTATTGCACTCCTGTACATTAACTTTATTCTTAAAGATAGATATTATTATGCTATTGCACAGCACAGCGTTTCTTACTTTATCCTCGCTTATCTCCTGCTTAACGCCTAAGTTTGACGGTAAAGTCTTTAACTCTTCAGTCCAGTCAGTTCCTTAATTCATCAGTCTTTCAAAATATTCCTTCCAACGAAAGGATTAATTTTAAAAGAATAATCTAAAATAGATCAACCAAAATAAAATATCAGTTTCAATTAATTGACTACTTATGTAAGTGCCCCCCACGGTTAGTAAAAGATTATACTGTTAACAGTTAATAAGTAATCTATATTACAGAATCTTTATAACCCTCACAATAGAAAAATTATCATCAACTAGCAACTGCTCGCGACTTACTATGTACTAACATATAAAAAGTATTAACAAGACAGCCAGAACGCAGTTTTCTATCAGATAAAGTGTTCTTGAAATTAACCAGAGGGATTAAAGATTATCTTTATAAACATGCATGCAAAGTCACAAATTTTGTAAATTGTAAAAGAAACCGAAAGATATTATCGTAAAAGTACATCCCTTAACTACAGAACAAGTGAGGAATAACAACGTTAGGGGTATAACAGCCTTAAATAATATTGATAAAGTAACAGCCTTCGCTACAATGATAATATACTTACACAAATAGCATGAAAGTATGACTGGCACTTATGTGTTTTCTCTCCTGTTACATTCAAAACGTAAAAGCGTATATTGAAATTTAAAGCGTATGTACACAGATGCCTTTTGTATATATCGATTGACGTAAAATGGTATCCTGAGAATGAGCCGTTGGTC
The DNA here is from genome assembly GCA_014332785.1 of Antheraea mylitta. Taxonomy (NCBI): domain Eukaryota; kingdom Metazoa; phylum Arthropoda; class Insecta; order Lepidoptera; family Saturniidae; genus Antheraea; species Antheraea mylitta. The sequence continues at coordinate 55,875 of JACEII010000133.1, forward strand.
TCAATGAAGGAAACATTGTGATGAAATGCTTGATGGCAGGAATTTATCTAAGCCCGCTTGGCTAGCTACCACCATCAAGTTGAAGTTATGTCACAAAGTACCTACACGTGTGTGAGAGCCAGTCCCCCTATTGGTTTTGCCTGTTTACCATCTGGATCCATATCATTATTTCATATCAGGTAAGTTTGTGGTCAAATGCTAAAACCTATGATAAAGTTTAAAAAAATACAATCCTCAGAATTTTGGGAACTATATTGTGCAATAACATACTCCTAAAGAACCGCAGCTTTAAAATTTTTTCATATATTAAGGCATTGATTCCTTTATGAAATGTATATATTAGATGAGGTTAGGTTAGGTTATTCTTCTGAATAAGTCCGTAAGAACCGAAGATAGGAAAGACATTAACACCAGCTATACCGTTGGATGATGATATAGAATTAAAGAATTCGTTTCTAATAATTACAAGTAAGCCGTTGATCGTTTAAAACTTTAGGTTAATTATAAAAAGAAGTGTTTCGTTTTCCATTCAGATGATGCTAGCCAGATTAATAAAGCTGTGTACTTTATGTAGTACTTTTATAATGTAACGATATATTAAAAACGTGTGTTTAGTTAATACTGCAGATGATGTTTCATGTTCACTGTAATTTTGTCTGAGATAAGTGAATGATAGATTGGTATATGTAATACAGCAGTGGGATTAATTTGTCATTCCACTTAGAATTGTTTCGATCATAAAATCTAAAATTCTTTTTGCGAAGTTAATACACAGTCATCTCATTACCCCGAGTTAAAATTTCATAAGGCTTAAACGTTATGAAATGAAACAGTGACATTAAAATACATATATATCTATAAAATTTACCGTGCAAAAACATATGTCTAGTTTGGTTCAATGTTTGGGACGTTACTCATGCACCTTACTTAACCGTGTAGGTATAAATGGGATATTATGTATTTGCACATTCATACTGTGACTAAGGATATAGATATCACGAGTGACCATACCGAAGGACCATCCAGTGTAACCTGTGCAATCATTCCCGCTTCTAACTTTACTAAATTGTTATTATTCATCACAGCATAAGCCTTTTTATATGATTTTATGGCGTGATGGAATTGGTTCTTATCGAGAACATCTTCCGCAGTAGAGACGATCGACGGGATTGGACCGCCTTTGAAAAACTCGACCGCTTCGCTACAGAAGCGGTCGTACTCCGTGATGTTTTCGGGACTTATACTCGACACGAACTTCCGGAAGCGCGCAAACTCGCGCTGTTCCGAAGTTGGAACGGCCATATCGAGGCCTGAGGAGGCTGATAATAGACTCTTTTCTAGTTCTCCTTTGGGATCTAACGCCAAGCTGTCATCAGACTTTCAAGTTATTTTGAGAAAGACATGATCAGGACTAAAGTAAACATAAAAAACAAAGTAATCCTGATATTTACCAACACATATAAATGCGACTATGAGTTTATGTGTTCATTAAAATCATCATAGAATTTTGCATACACATCATTAGAGGCTTAGAAAAGAATATAAGGTAACTTTGATCCATAAAAAAGTATTGAGGAATATATCAAATATATATTAGCGTTAGCGAAGCTGCGAGTATAAGCTAGTTCATAATATATGAATAATACAGCAAAATTACAATACTATTTACAATATAAATAAAAAAAACACGACCTCTGTAAAACCGTATCAACGTCAGCTTGCAAACAACAAACAAAAAAAGGTCACTTTGACGAGTCCATCACCACTTGCAAATATTCTATGCACAGTCAGGTACACACATACATACATACCTCAACAGTTGTATGTTTGTTCTACAATATACCACACGATAAAACAAATAAGGCAAGATCTCTCAAAATTGTCCAACTGGTATTAATCAAAGCTACCTTGCCAGCAAATCGCACATATAACGCGAGGAATTGTTATTATCCTAGATTATTGTTACTATGTATTAGTTAATTGTTTCATTGATATTGTCAGTTCTTGGTTTAACTATTATTACAGTAATATTGTTTTATTTACGGTCTTAACTTCTAATACTTTGTGCGTGTTCTTATTTTTATCTATATATTATTAATACGTGAAGCGAAAACTATGTCTTTTTCTGTTTCCATTTACTCTCATTCATTCTATTGTCTTTACATTGGATCTTACGTTCCATTTACCTTTTCGAAAGATAATTTTCATAAGTCGCAGGTTTTCCATAACCGCGTTCTACGTAAAGTTACCGGTACCCCATTGTTCGTCCAAAATAAGGATCTCCACAGGGATCTGAAGATGCCTTCTGTCTGGGCATATATTAAATCACTCGCTAGTAGTTACTTCCAGTAGTTAGTAGTATCCAACGCTACTAGCTACAAAAGACCTCCGGCAGCGAACGATCAGTACCAGCCTGTCTCTCCAAACAGAGCATGTGCACGCCCACGCCCGCTTATCCACAGATCACGCCGCCGTGGTCTGGGGGTAAATTTCACTCGCGCACACCCGATTAGGCCTCCCTCGGCAGCGGCTCAAACCTAGGTAGGCACACACGTGCACGCATACACGCTTACTTACACATGAAAGTGGAAGGATTTTATGTTTTTTCTTTATCGAACTGAAATAGTTTAGTAAATTATCCGATACGAAATATATATAAGAGTTGTTCAAGTATGTATGCTTGGTACACATATATGTTTCAACAACTCATATATGTGTGTTAGCTTAACTTAGGTTAGCTCAAATAGGTCGCGCATTGCATGTATCAGGCAACAGCCCAAACCGAGATGTGCCGTGCACCCTTCAGCCAGTTGTCAAATAGAATCGGCTGAGTGCCTTAAACGCTCACCATAGTAGTCAGGTAAAGCTGTTAAGACCTTAGTACCAGGGCAATAGCGTAGTCAGATCGAAAAAAAAAAGCTTTTTTCACCCTACATTCCATATTTTGACGTGACTTACTTCCCGTACCTTATATGGCCTTTGAACTTAACTGGTCAAACTGTAAGTTAATTTGAAAATAATATAATTTGTAAATTCATAATATACATTAATAAACACTTAAATAATTAATTGATAAATAATACATATTTAATAAATTTATAAGACTGTTGAAATAATTGTTATTCTCTTTGGTCATATCGATATTGTAGGTAATAGAGCCACGCCAAAACTATTACTGGTTTCAGCATGACTGGGTCAGCGCGCACATGGTACTACCACACGACCCACATAAGACCGAAGTGAAGTAACAGTGCTTGAATTGTTGCGTTTCGATCGGTCAGTGAGAGCACCAGAGACATACTTCACCTTCCTTCCCATCTCCTCTCCCCCTCTCCCCCCTTCCAACCCAAACACAGGCTGGCAACGCACATGTGACTCCTCTGGTGTAGCTTGTGTCTATGGACGGTGGTGATCACTTAATATCAGGTAGCACACCTGTTCGTTTGCCTCTTATGATATAAAAAAAAATCAAAATGATTTATGGTTGATATTCGACCACTAGTTCCTTATATATATACCCATACAACTCGATAAAAGAAAGCTATATCAAAAGTACACACAAGCCGAAGATCTGCCACTTCAGCATCCTAAGTTTGTTGCTATTATGCCAAGTGCATTAAGCTCTCGCCCTAAATGCCCTATGAAGCGATAAAGCCTCATCAGGCCTGCAGTGGGTAGTCAATTCCAAAAAAAGAAAGGTTTCATAAATTACTTACCAAAGTGTTTACAAATCAATACAATGGGATTCAGATTTTTCATTATTTTCTACGCAAGTTGCATAAAAATCTCAAATGAATGACGAACTAACACACAAACATCTTATAGCGAATATTTCATGACCTGATCAAATAAAAGTATCATGCCCTAAACAGAGAAAGCAACGAACAAATAAATTATCATAGGCTTAACTTAATTCGCATTTACAATATTTAATCATGTGTAAACATTAAAAATGATAACGACGATCGTTCTTATCGCACCTTGTTTTTGTTGTTAACTGTTTACAACTTTATACAACACATTGTTTTTAGGTAATTCTCTAATCTGTAGATAGTATAAAATGAAGTCGCTTCCGCAGTCCTGTTCCCTTTGCGTCGCACGACGGCACCACAATATAAATATGAGAGACAGTACAGACAGTACGAAAACCACTTAGGGCTCTGGTTGGTGCGGCTTTTGCCGTGCCTGCCACCGCTAAGCTCGTAACCCCGCTTGGAGTGTCGTGGTCACGTCTCACGGCTTCAAGCGGGACCGAGGGTCTTGGCTTAACCGCCCGGACCGCGAGGAAGAAAACCCTCTCTAAAAAATTACCCTAATCCCAAGCGGCGGCGCACCGTGAGGGGATGCATGGCGGATAGGGAGATCCGTCGCTAGTGCGACCCCCCGTTGGAGAACCGGCCGACTCTCCGACGGGTTACGCTAGGCTTACCCAGGTACAGGGGGCACTGCCTGGGCGGACCGTCTTTCCCCCACACTCGTGGGAACAAAATGTCGAGCAAAAAATTAGTTTATTGTAAACCTAGTTTTAAGAAGGGGGGGGGGGGAAACTCGATCCGCTACCAAGGCGGCGGAGGCGGAGGCTGCTGAGGTGGCTGTGGATATGGTGGAGGCCGCTAAGGCCGAAGCTATAGCCGGGGCGAATGCCGCGAGAGTGGTCCTGGAGCCAGTGCCTAGCATAAGCCGCAAGCGCGAGCATGAGCTGGCTCCAAAGAACGCCAATGGCGCGGGATACGTGGCGCCTAAGACGCCGCGTACAGAGAACGAGTGGGTCGACGTGGAGAACGATGGGCTCAGACCGGTGGCCGCGCCGTATGACGCTGCAGCCCAAGATCCGCAGCACCTGAAGGTGATCGCTGGTGAGTGTGTCGCCGCGATTTACTACGTGTGCCGAGTGTCGCGTCGGCTCCAAGGGCCGATGATTAGGCGCCTGAAGAGGTCCGCCAGAACTCTTCAAGATGTGTTGATGATTGCGCTGTCGCGCACCGTCAATGACGAGACGCTGTGCCTCTGCAAGTTGGTGAGAACCCTTCGTCGGGAGATCACCGACCTCAATGTGGAGGTGCAGCACCTCAAAGAGAAGGTAGTGGCTGCTGTCACACCACCAAAGCCGCCAACTATGGAGCTCATCACGGGCCAAGTGATTGAGCTTCCACCGAAGGACCAACCGGAGCCCCCTCGTGGGGTACCGATGTCAGTGTAGTCAGTGCGATCCAGGGCCGAAAAAAGCTCCCCGTGCGCCTCAACCTCGCCGTACTATAGCCGAACAGGTTAAGAAGGCCACTCCATTATCCCAGGAGTCTGTCCTGGGAATGGATTGGGCCCCACCCCCTGCTCCGACTGTCCCTGATGCGGCGTGGACAAAAGTGTCCCGCCGCAAAAGGAAGAAGAAGGCGGTGGCGGTGGCGACTCCTGCTGCTCCCACGGCGCCTAAATCGGCAGTGCCAGCTCCTGCTCCCAGGAGCCGACCGAAGAAGAAGGCCAAGTTCCCCTCGGTCCCAAGCACCGCTGCAGTGGTTCTATCCCTGCAGCCTGCCGCGGAAGCTCAGGAGCTAAACTATGCGCAGGTGCTGCTCAAGGCAAAGCAGGCTATTAACCTGCAAAGCCTGGGCATCGTAGGCCTCTCCGTTAGGAGGACGATGACTGGGGCTCGGATTCTTCGAGTCCCCGGCCCGCAACGTGCGGAGGATTCTGTCCTCCTAGCCCAAAGGCTTCGGGAGGTGTTGCTGAACACGGTGAGCGTGCATACGCCGGTGAAAAGGGCGGATGTCCGCATTGTCGGCCTGGACGACATCGTCACGGTCGAGGAGGTTGTCGCGACGGTGGCACAGAAGTCGGGGTACGAGCCGGCCTTAATTAAGGCTGGCGAGATACGCACCTTCGGCTCTGGCATGGGAAGTGTGCACGTGTCGCTCCCTGTCGCCTCAGCAAAACTGCTGGTGGAGGACGATCGCCTCCAAGTTGGTTGGTGTGTGGCCCGCGTGCGGCTACTGGAGCAGAAGCCTTTGCGCTGTCTCTCTTTAGCGGGAGGCCCAGGATCTTTCTTTCTGGGCCGGCCGCTGGGGGACATGCGGAATACTCTTTCATCCCTTGTCCTCCATAACGGTGGTAGTGGGCACCCAAGGGGTTTAGTCCGTGCGAGTCGGACATCACCCACTCTCTCCCCCGGGAGGGTGGCGTATCCATAAGGGATTTCCCCATGTAAAAAAAAAAAAGGGCTCTCGTCGGTGCGAATGTATATGCGAGTGTGCCGGTAAGATAGTTTATAGGTAATTTCGTCGTCGGAATTCTCTCTGTCCCCCTTGTCAGCGGGGAACGAGGGAAATGTTCGAGGCGTTACCTCCTGCAGTGGCTTCAAACGCGACCCGTGAAAACGGGCCTGGCTTTGGGGTGTTTTCATAAGCTCTGGACTCACTGCGGCGCGTCACTCTCGGCGTCCTCTTCTGTTCGAAGAGGTCGGGTGTCTGCGCCTCTTGTTTTCTTCTCTTCTGTGGTGACTAGGGCGGGCCACCTGCGTGGCCAGGTTTCTACTGGCGAGCCTGATCACAGGAGGTGAGGACTCTCAGGAACGCAAGGCATATCCTCTCGGCTTCAGCTTCTGTTTTCCCCGCTTGTCTGGCTGCTTCTTTTAAAAGCGAGGTAATTTCCCCCGCGTCCTCTTCATCTTGCGCGAATCTCGCTGGTTGGGTGGGTTTCCTCTTCCTCTGCTTCTTGGTTACTGCTCTTCGAGGAGGTGGGTCGTTCGTGGGGGCCATTAGACTTCCCACGGCCGTCTCCTCGACCATCACTGGGGCTGAGTGCGCGTCCGTCCTGAGCCCGGGGTCACCGGTCTGGGCGACGGTTCCCGCACGGCGGTTTCTCAGCTCCCGCTTATAAACGGTTTGCGCACCCCGCAATTGGCGCAGGTGGCTGGCTCCTCCCTCCAGTGTTCGCAGTGCCGCACGGGGTGGGACCCCCTGCACCACGCGCAGGTAATCGGTCGGTGGCAATTTTGCGAGGCGTGCTGGAACTGCTGGCACCGGTGACATTGCGCCGACCGGCGCTTCCCTCGCCAGGCTTCAATTACGACTCCTGTCATATTCAGGAGTTCTGAAATCTCATAAATGGGAGGAACGAGGACGGGCGTGCGTTGGAGTACCGCATGGTAGATGCACCCCGGTCTACCACTGAGTCCTTTGATCGGCCGAACGTACTCCGGAGTGTGTCCTTTCTTCTGCAGAGCTTCTACTATCACGGCCAGGTCTGTTTCCAAGTGGAGGCCGCGAATCGCGACCTTCAAGCTTCTTTTGCTGGGGGTGGTGTACGAGAACCAGTGCACCCCCTCCTGTTTATCTAGATAATCTTTAATTACCCGGAATTCATCCCCGTTTGCCGGGATGAAATGGACTCCTTGTCCGTAGGGGCGGGCGTTCAGCGCATGTCCGAGTGTTGTCGTCAGTTGTTGGAAGTGCTGAACCCAGTTGAGTAGCGTCTCCACAACAATCGGCGGGTATCGCGGTCCTTCTCTATTCAGTCTGGGCGTCTCTGATTGGCTGTTGACAGCAGAGGCGGCTCTATCGCACGGTATAGCCGTGTTAGAGTTCCGTAGGTGAGCTGTCTTCGGAGGCTGAATTTACCACTGTTGCATGGCAGCGGCTGCAGTGGTTTGTGCTTGCTCAGGCGTGATGAGATTTTTATTTACATCGATTATTATTTTATTATAATCGATTTTTATTATCGATGTTTATATTAATATTAATCGATTTTTTGGCTAAACCATACGAGATAGATCAAACTAATGTACCACGGAAATGTATATCGCAAAAAGATTGATAAAAAAGTCCATGATGGTATATATTTATCTTTAAAGGATAACCCACAGTAACCATTTTTATCTTGTTACAAAAATAATTATGTGTTATTTACCAAGCTATTTTATACAATACAGTATTATTCCTTATCTAATTCAATACATTACAAACGTTGTACATGTCATGTAGATCAAAACTGCCCTTAACAGTATTTCAATAAAATGTATATCGACATTGCACTCGTGCAAATCTGGGGCGGGTCGCTAGTTCATTAATAAAACCTTACACGTGCGTATTTGCTTAGTAAATACTGTGCTCGAGGGAGTGACACATCCTCTGTTGCAACAAATTAATTATACTTGATCGCATCAGTGACGGAGAAATGAACTATTCAAGTACAAGCGGTCTATATCCCCGGTGGTATATTTCAAAATGGAATACAGTAAACAATGACAATATTAAAATTTTAGAATTTTTATATTGAAATTATTAACATTAATCTGGTTTTCACATCAATTGGGACACGGAGTATTAATTATATATATTCTTATAAGTTTATTGCTTAATCAAACCTATAATGAGTTGCAAAATATCAATATTACATGTACACAGTTCGTTATACCACGCGTGGCTAAGCTGACGCAGGCTACAAAGCGCAATACGACTGGTCATGATTACGTAGTATGTCATTACGTGTAATTATAGTTTATCTCCTACCAAAAAATATCACTCGATGATGCTAAAAAAGTTTTCACTTCAAAAATAATAATAACATCGGATAAAACAATGCTTCTTCGTTTTTAATCATGAAGATTACATTTAATAGATTCCTTTACGTATAAACAATGTCAATGTCATTGAATTTGTTATCAGGTTTGTTGTTTTCAAAGCTTTATTTACTTATTTCACATCTGCTATATTTCTTGGTAATAGAAAATTTATTTGCTATATCACAATCTATACTATAATAAAACTGTAACAAGTCGAAATCTGTACATTAAATATTTTTTGAAAATTTTAATCAGGGTAGACTATGTTATCGATATAGAAGCCAAAAATAATCTTTTTACAATTTTTGTCTGTCTGTCTGTCTGTCCCTATGCACACGCATCACTCTGAAAGTACTGAACCAATCTTGATGAAACTTGACATAGTGATAACTAATATTACGAGATTACATCAAATATACTTTTTGTCTCATAAAACGCAAAGGGTTCTCCAGGATAAAGAATTAAAGTCTAGAATATAAACCCGAATTACTCTGAAAGTACTGAACCAATTTTAACGAAATTTGACATGGTGATAACTAATATTAGAAGACTACATCCAGGATACTCTTTGTCCCATAAAACGCAATGAGTTCTCCGGAATAACGAAAAACATAAATTTGCAGTTAACGTAATTAGCCGGCAACGTTAAAAGAACAAGAATTTTAGAATACCAGGTTCTTTAATACATCAATATATATTTTTTTATATCATAAGAGGCAAACGAACAGGTGGGTCACGTGATGTTTAGTGACCACCACCGTCTATAGACACTAGCAACACCAGGGGATTTGTAAGTGCGTTTCCAACCTGTATATGGGAGAGTGTAAGTAAGGGAACCTCCGGCACTCTCACTGACCGAACGAAACATTACAATGCAAGCACTGTTATTTGACGTCGGTTTTCTGTAAGTATTCTGGCAGTATTAGCCCGAACGAGCCGACCCATTCATGCTGAAACCAGTAATAGCTTCAGCGTGGCTCTACCACCTACAGAAATTATCAATATATCAATAGACAGAATTTAGGACACTTGGTAGCGGGTTAACGTTGTATTTTTAATAGGCATTTTGATTTATGATTAATCAATAATAAGTTTAGGAACATTTTTTTCAGTAACTTTTAAACGCAATTAAACATTCAGACACATTTTTTATAAACAATCATATATATACCCGCTCATATATTTTATAAATAAAAAAAGAATGTGGTGTCGTGGGACACCAGGTAGGAACGAAGTTCCATCGGCTAATGTAGATTCGACACTATTTGGAAAAAAAAATCGTGCTCAATTTTATGTAATCGTAATTCAAATTATCAATTAAAATAACAAAATATGTCTCTTTATTTTTGTTTGACAACATAAAATTACATAAAAATAGAAATAATTACAAAAAAGGAGAAAGAGAAAGATATTATACAATACTCGCTTATGTATACGACTGTCGCGCCTGCGCACGTCTCATTTAAATGTTTTATTCCATGCACTTTTCGTTACAGTTTTACTATCACATTTTTTTCAGTTCGGTCGCGCAGCAAAATCTCTATCTCCTTCAAGCCTGCCGTAAGGAACTTCGTTCCAATAATAAATTTCAAATCAATTATTTTTTTCATAGCAAAGAACCAATTTCATTTTATTAAACATTATTGACCACCATATACAACGATAAACGTAAACGTATGACTTGGGATTGACGCCATCTCAAATATATGCGTCGTCGACCATCAGGCTATACAAAGCCGAAATACCTTGGGCCGGCGAGGTGAAATATCTTGGTGTTACTTTAGATAAACACTTAAATTTCGATTCACACACAGAAAGAGTGCGAAACAAAGCCGTATGGTCTGAGGTCGTTTCTATCATTTGCTTTGTCATAAGAGTAAAATATCCCCCAGACAAACTCACTTTATACAAAACTTGCATCCGTCCGATTATGACGTACAGTTGTTCGGTCTTTGCACATGCGCAAAATCGTATTCAAAAGTTGCAGGTTCTCCAGAACTGAGCCCTACGTAAGATCACCGGTGCCCCATGGTACGTCCGGAATAAGGATCTCCACAGGACCTGGAGATGCTTTCTATCTGAGCGTATATAAAATCACTTACAGGTAGTTATTTCGAAAAAGCCGCGAATCATCCCAGCCCGTTAGTGGTATCTGCCGCAAACGATGAACCCGTACCCAACGCTGCGCAGTATAGAAGACGACCGCGACACATTTTTACCGACCCTCCTGATTCAATCACGTCAGCGAACGATCAGTACCAGCCTGTCTCTTCAAACAGAGCGTGTTCTCACCCACGCCCGCATAACCGCAGATCACGCTGCCGTGGTCTGGGACTAAATTTCGCTCCCGTACACCAAATTAGGCTCTTCTCGGCAACGGCTCAAGCCTAGATCTGTTCCCTGGGCGTGGAGCCCTTGAGTACGCTGCTCACGCGATACAGTGACACAAGAGTTCTACCCTTATTTTTCGTTATCCTATCCTACATAGTTTAGAGGATTTTTTCCTACACAAAATACATACAGTATTTGTTGAGGCACGCATGCTTGGTACACATGCATGTTTCAATAACTTATATACGTATATAAGTTACCGGACTACTAAGACGAGCGCTTAAGGCACTCAGCCGATTTTATTTAGGCAACCAGTTCAAGGGTACACGGCACACCTCGGCTTGGCTGTTGCCTGTTGCATGCAAAATCGCGACCTATCTTAACTAATCTAGCTAACTATTCATATATGTATGAGTTGTTGAAACGTATATGTATACCAAGCATACACGCCTCAACAACTCCTGCATATATTTATTATCGGAAAATTGAGAGTTTTTTAGTTCGATAAGGAAAAAAGTAAACCCTTCCACTTTCAGGTGTAACATGTTTCATTCATCATCATTCAGTGTTTCATGTGTTTCACGTGTGTGGGGGTGATCGTGTAGTGTTGTAGCAGTGATGTATATTTGTGTGTCACCGTATCGCGCAAACAACGCACTCAAGGGATCCTTACCGAGGGATTGAACCTGATGTATAAAACTGGCTTGGTTTGAAGGTGATAGGTACTATGTTGTGAGTGGTACAGAGATTATTTATAAAAATATATTGGAAATATATTTCAAATACGTTTTTGAAATAGTTTATAACTCTTAGACAATAGTTTCAAGCAAGTGACATTTGACGTTTTCGGCGGGATGTTTGACGCTTCGATACGGTGTTCATATATTTTTCTTTAATACAATGGAGTATAAAAAGGTTTTAATACAAGTCGAAGATAGTTATGATAAAGTAAGTGGTAGAGATGTTTATTCAGTTTTATGTAGGTTAGTTTTTATTTTAATTGATCCTGGTAGATGACGCTACGAATGGGTACTAGGTTTATTTAAAAAATGAATACATGTAATCTGGGTATATGTTTAAGTGAATCCGTGGATAGTTTGGATTCACAATTGGAAACGGTAGTTGTGGCTGCAATCGGGTATCAGTTTTATTTGCGGGGTGGTAGGGCTTTACATTTATTGTTTTTGGATTGTACTGTGCTTACCATCACGCATAGTGCAGGCATTTTGCCGTGCTACGATAAAAAAAAAGAAACAATTTTTTCGCGTGATAACCAATTTGGTGCAAACGAAGTTGCACGGGTCAGCTAGTCATTAATAAATGATGATAAATAGTATAAAACGGTGTCGGTATTCACATCCGTCTGTGTGTTCTCGTTATTTTGAACTAAAAATTAATCAACAAGAGATTTGAAAACTGAGGAAGTTCAAATTCTGAGATGTCGAAAATCTTTTATACATATATGAAACCACTGAAATTATTATTCTCTTTGGTTTTATTGGATGTAAAAGTTTTTAGGTGACAGGAGGGCTTTTATATCATGTCACTTGGCTTCATGTTGTCATAAGAGTTTACCACCTATTTTTTGTTTTAAATTTATAATTAATTTCAATTTTCATTTACACATTTTTTTATGTTTATATAATTAAAGATCATGGCAAATGCCATATAACTGAGTAGCCATGAATAACCTTTGATTATAGAAGTATACCCTTTGACAAAAGAACCCTAATAAAGTTCAAACTTTAAAATATCAACAAACTATGGTCGAATGTCGACCACTGGGCGCTCACTAGAAGATAGTAATAACTCCATTACCAAAACGGCCTTAAAAATTAAGGAATAGATAAAAGGAAAAAAAAATTGAAGAATATTTATTCTTTTATAATTCGATTTGAAGTTTAAAGTTTGAAAATTTTATAAAAGTAATTGGAAACATCTTTGATTTATTTTTTCTATAAAAGCCATATAAAACAAAGGATTAAAAAGAAGATCAAATTTGGTCCATTTATAAGAAAGTTATATCCAAAAACCTAAAAAAAAGTTTATCTTTTAAACGAGTAATTAATAAAATTACAAAATTTTCCAGGAGTGCTATTTTGAGTAGTATTTGAAGTTACTAAAAATGGGGCAAAACTTTTTTTAAACTGTCCGATTTGGCGTGAAACGCCCCACAAATATGCATATTATATTCGAAAAATCTTAAAATAAAATTCAACCTCAGTGCCACCAACCTGGTCCAATTGTAAGTCTAAATCATTCTTGAATACGCCTGAACACATAAAATATTTATTATGCCCAGCTGTTTAGGAGGAATTCAATCACATACACACGAACGGAAGAATGAAATGCATGTATAATGAAGTTACAGTAGTAAGGAGACAATGTATTTTAATCCGATGAAGCTGTTAAGGCCTTGCTAGGTCAATAGCGTAGTCAGTTCGAGAAAAAAAAGACAATGTCTTATTGGGTGACTTGTTATTAAATAGTTTTCAGGCGTTTCTATTGCTGACGCTGGCTAAAACTTATAAGATAGGTCAAAATAAAAGATCTACAAACAAATATACGATGAACGACAAATAACTTAAGGATAACTGGCAAGAATAGTTTTGATCTATGAAATACTATAAAATTAACATTATTGAGACACTATCTTCGCCAATATAGTATTAATACTTATCCAGGACGAACTATATAAATCAAAGCTATTACCATTTACTTATAATTCTGCAACATGTTTTAAGCAACATAAAAATAATAATTAACGAATAAATTAATATTATTTACGTACATCAATTCTATAAAAAACTTTTTAACAAAAAATTAAACCACCGAAAACACTGAAAAGCAAAAAATTATAAACCTTTTACTTTATTCATCTTAATAACTTAGTTCTTCAACTAATGTAAGTATACCTAAGCAAATTTAAGTCGACGCCAAACAATCAAATTAATTAATTACGCAAAGCGTGATGCGCGGCGGCGGTGCAGCGTGACACACCCCTTGCATGACGAGCGCTTACGAAGCAACCCAGAACGGGCACACACGTTACCGCTGGAGATTTCACATTGCATTTTTAATTTGATTTAGTTGTTTGTGTGAATTTAAGTAATCTAGTCATCTTTGTTCGTTGATTGTTTGGCGCCGACTCAAAATTTCTTAGGTATACTTACATTAGTTTAAGCACTTAGTTATTAAGATGAATAAAGTAAAAGGTTTAGTATTTTTTGCTTTTTAGTTTTTTCGGCGGTTTAATTTTTTGTTAAAAAGTTTTTATTTTATAATTTTTTGTGGCTTACTAATTGCTACATGCTTATTTTATTTGTAATACACAACTCGGAAGCTGAATTATAAATCATGCCCTGTTTTCCTACCCTTGGGGTTGCTTTTTCCATGTTTACATATATATGAGACCAACTTCTGGGTATACTCTTTCAAATCAAAGGATATAAATTTAATTCGGACTATTCTGTCTAAAGATATGCGCGGTCATAGATATAATCAGTGCGTGAATAAGTTTCATACTCTTAGAGTTGAAATTTTTTCTCAAATTCAAATGGGACCGACTTCGGAGTATACCCTTTCCAAAAAAAAAAGAATTTTTAAAATCGGACTATACTATAAAAAGTTATGCGTGATCATACATTAAAAAAAATATATGCGACAAATGAGAACCTCCTCCGTTTTTTTCCTCGGTTAATAAAATCAATGTTATTTATGTATCTGTAATATGGTTTGACATACAATTATGTGTGTAGAGCAGCGACATCTAGTCTTTTATAGGCCAAACTATGGAAGTCAAAGCAATTACTATTAATTAACAATTCTGCAACACAAATATTATAATAATCATCAAACTAATGTTATGGAAGCAATAGATCAATAATATTAATTCCTATTTATGTCTCATTGAAATCTATATAACAATAATTCTTATTTGTGTCTTTAATAAAATGGCGCTTGTGTTAATGTGTCTCTCTTATATGTTGGCGATTGGCGCTAGTATCAATGCGTATCTATACTAATATTATAAAGAGGTAAAGTTTGTTTGTGACGTGAATTGTGATGTTGTAGGGGGTAATCTCAGGAACTACTGTTCTGATTTGAAAAATTCTTTCATTGTTACATAGCTCATTTATCGAGGATGGTTAAAGGCTATATATCATCAAGCTAAGACCAATAGGGGCGGAGCACCAATGAAGAATGTTTAAAAATCGGGATGTATTTTCCTCTTAAGAGCTTTCGCTACATATTAGTTAGCCCAAATTAACTATATCCACGCAAACGAAGTCGCCGGCAGAGGCTAGTATCTAATATAGTGGCGCTAGTATCTATGTTCCGGTCGTGTTGTCACCGGAGGTAGGTAGATAACATATATGCAAAGACATATATGTGTGAATATATTCAGATGACTTTGTTAAACTATAATAGCGGCACCGTGTAATGGCCGTTTAGATGTTTTCTCCCTCAAACAGTTTCAAATAAATTAATAATTATACATTGGAAAAAACGAATTGCTACTATTTAATATCCATAACGACGTGTAGTTAATTCTAAAACTGAACGAATTTTGGGACACAAAATTAACTTAGTAAACTGATTTGTAAATAATCATAAAAGTATTTTTTTTTTCAATTTCAATATTTACATATTATAGTGGACGTTATTTTGGACTTCCAATTGGAATTTATTGACCACTATTACGTCTTATTGCCAACAAACCTTTTTTACTAAGACAATAAAAGTATGTATATCGTAAGACAATAAGACATAGTAGAGGTCAATAAACTTCAGGTGGAAGTGCAAAATAACGTCCACTATAATAATTAATTAAACTGCATATAGGTATTTTTTTGTTTTTAATTCTAAATAAGCATAGACACATCGTTATTATGTATCAATATTCAAGTAATCGAAATACAGGATAATCTATAGCAATTCTGTTTATATTTAAAAAGATATTCGAAAATGAATGGTTATTTGTGACGCTATATTGGCCAATATGCTTATCCAATTTAAAACCTACCTTAGTTATGTTTGACATTTAATATTTCTCTGTGCGTCCACTAAAATGGATTGTAACATACAATGTATTTGAAATATATATTTTACAAAGATGTACCAGATCGAGTTTCTTGCCGGTTCTTCTCGATGACTGGGTCGTTTTCCGAACCGGTGATAGTTTTGACGTTTGTAAGCGCCATACTAGGGCCTAAACTGTATAAAGTATATATCTTTTATATCACAGATGGAAAATTACGTTTTTTTTTTTATTGAAGCACGACATAGTGACTTCACTATACCTGATGGTAAGCATAGTACAATCCAAAAATAGTGGCTACCACCGAGAGACAGATCATCCATCGTCGGTCGCCGCTGTCATGCCGGCCATAATGAAGAAAGTCACCCGGTACTGGATATGCACAGGCTGATCCCGAAACGCGACACGCAAAAGCGAGTCACTGTGACGGGCTTTTTCGCCATGTACATGGTGGTTGCAACCCAGTCGGGCTGTTAAACCCTACCACCCCGCTATCGCCACTGCCTCGTTCGTTGATCAGCAGGGTGCAGCACGTGCAGGTGAAGTTGGCTTGGGTGTCTCAAGTCTTAAGATGTTACTCGACACCCTTTATACCCCAAAAGTAACACAAAAACGTTAAAATGAAGATTCTTACATGGATTCTACTTTCTAAACGAATTGTATATATTGCAGGAGCTTCGGGCTCACTACTATAGAAGTCTAGACTGACACGGACAGCGTAATAATAATACTCGGAGTGCGTAAAAAAAAACTGTTTTTTTATATGTCCATATAATGTATTTATACAGACAAGCGATCGTTTATTTGTTTCGACGACATTCTATCTACAATATATACAAAAGTTTCAGCCAGTCTCCCAAAGAGGACTCGATAGCTATAATATGAAACCAATAAAAAGGTGTCTAAATCGTTTAGAGAGAGGAACTCTATTCTACTAACTTTTTTATTGCAACACGCACCGTATCATCGGTAGGTTTTCTACCGTTGTCTTAATTATTTACATCTTAACAAATAATGTTTTCTTGAATCTATCTATAATGATATATTAGGGGAGCGTGGGGGAATTGGGAACTCTTAACTTAAACGCTAAAACATAATAGAAAAAATTTATAAACGAAATCAAGTTTTATTGCTACATGAACTTTAGTTATCTATGTACTTAGTAGTCTTAAAACGTTATTTTAAATTTACGTTTTAATAAAAATATAAACTAAAACAAAAAACATTGCCGTTCCTGTTTACCCGATACCCTATGGGGTAACTGAGATCATCCCGTGGGGGAAATGGAAATGATATGAGGTAATTAAGAAAGACGTTTGATCGATCTTTCTTACGTAATTACGAGGCATCTGAAATAATTTGTGAAGTTTAAATATTTTTACAGAGTCATCCAGCAGTACTATGGGTAATTAAGAGGGTAAGGGGTAATTGGGAACGTTCCAAATTACCCACCTAATACCGTTTCCAATTACCCAAATCAGTCAATATACATAAAAATTGCCGCCACTCTCAAAAGCATTTTTTATTACCTTCAATCTATGCTGCATTTGAAAACAGATACTATGTGTATGATATGAGCAAAAACACAATACCTTTGAACTCAAAAATATGATACTTACATGTGTTATAACTGATGACAAAAATTATATCAAAAATACAAAAATAATTGTACGTTTGACCGTGACAACACTAGTGAGTCCTTTCAATCCCACTTTCGCATACGCAATGAATGGCTCTGCATTCAGCCGTAGAATAGGTTCGCGATATTGTAGTACGAGGAGATGTACTATTTATCTAACTGTTCCCAATTACCCGCCGTTCTCAAATACCCTACTCTCCCCTAATACATAACATCTATGAAAGTCGATGCGAGTGGCTAGTATTATATATGTTGGGGCAGTGACAAAATGTCGTCCAAGTAGAAGTATGACGTCATGCATAGTGACGTCATTGTTGTAATTTGATCGATCAATCTACCAAGAACAATCAAATAAAACGTTAACCTTTACTATAGTTACGACGAATTGAACGAGTATGTCCAGTATCAAGCCATCGGTCGCCCTCCAACCAACGGCATCTCACATCGGGGTAAATAATAAACAGCGTTTGAGGTTATTAGTAATGCCCCCAATATACTCAATAGCGCAGTATCGCAGGTCAGTAGTGACTCCCCCGATATATATTTTTAGTTTAATCTTAACCTTTACTCAGAGTGACTGTCTGACCGCAGATTAATGTGTTTAACTGTTAAATGTTTGTTATTCGGTATTAACATAAACAATGCATGTTTTGTTTTATTTAATTTAATAAATTCGTATCAAATCGGAATCCTTCCTGCAAGTATTGTGATTAAAAAGGCGTGTAAAGTTTTTCATCATGTATTAGATATACATAACTTCAAAATGAACAGTAAATTAAATATAAGTAAGTCGGTATTTATTATATATTTTTCTTGTGACACCTTCTGAAATGGGAAGCGATGTAAAGATTTAAGGACAAGTGGAGAATTACTTTCCCGAAAGTTCGAGATTGGTCCTAGAATACATTAAAAGCACCGAAAATTTCCTCAACTGACATTAAGAACGTTTAAAAACGAATTAAGACATTTGAAAATTTAAACAAATGGCTTTAAACTACGGTGTGTTTCATCTATTTGTCAATTTTTTTTACATTTTGACGCCATTTAAGTATTGTGTGTCTGCGTTACCATGAATGAAACTATGATTTTAAGTGTAGTTTGATGCCTCAGCAGAGCGTCTTGAAACTGCTTTTGACAATAAACTACCATGCGAGACTACTGTTTATATGTGGTTTGCAGAATTCGAATATGGTCGTAAAACAATAACAAAAGAGGTTGTTCAGTAGAACAAAATCATGTTTCCGTGGTCACCGTAGAGGAGTGGCATAAATATTTAGAATATTGGTTTACTGAAAAATAGTTTGAGAAACAGATTCCTTTTGAACTAGATTTTTTTTTCTTTTTCACCCGGTATATACCTACAATAGTTCTTTATTTACTAGTAATAGTCTCTTTAATATTAGTCCAGATGTTTTCGGAGAAACAATAAATGCTTCAATGCTATCTATAATTCTATACTAATATTATAAAGCGGTAAAGTTTGTGAGTTTGTGACGTTGTAGGGGGATCGGATCTATTAAACCGATTTTGAAAATTCTTTGACTAATAGACAACCACGTTATTTCTAAATGTCATAGGCTCTATATTGGCTCTATATTAACCCGAAAAATAAAAAGGCTTTTTTGTGGTAGTCGGATTTGCAAAGTAAGTCCGAGAAAAAACGGTCGACGAAAATGTTTCTTACGAACACTAATTTAACGGTGAGAGATGTATGATTGAGTTCTAGAGCTTGATAGTGCCTACAAGAAGCCATATTTCTAACTTTTATGCATAGTTCGGTGAAGCTGTAAAGAACTTTCAAGGTCAACAACGTTTTAATTTCGAAAAAAAAAAAATCTGACTTTTATATTTGAGCCACAAGAAGTATTTTTTTTTTTAAATACATAGCATTCATTACTAACCTAATCACACTCATAATTTCATCAAAAGTAAAATTGTTTACTATCCAACGCAGTGGGCACGGGTTAGCTAGTTTATAAGTAAAGATATTGGAGAAGGAGATTGGATGGATCCCGTTAAAAAGAACATGTCTCAGGTATAAATGCTTGATGACTTTACATAGAGAGAAACAGCAAAACAAGTTCAGGCGGCTCTACTCAGATGAAATAAGGATAAGGAGATCAATGAATAAACCAATTTTATATACAAATCGTAAGAAATTTGGTTTTTGTCGGCTGCCACGCGATACCTCACGCTTATTGTTGTTTATCGTAATAAATCGCACTATAGTGACTTTGCGGTTTCTTTGTTGAACAGTTTTTATTTTATTTATGTGTATCACTTATATATAATACAATTTACAATCGTAAGATGTTACATCATTCTACAGCAGAATTCCAGTTTGATTACGATAGCTTATTATTGTTGTTAAAGATAGTAAAGAGAATACTTAAGTTATTGATTTTAAATCATTCTATGTTATACTTTGCCCACGGCTTGGTACACGTATATTACTATATAATTATATATAATAAAGATCATGGCAAATGGCAAATAACTGAGTAGGCATGATGAAAACCTTTGATTATAGAAGTATACCTTTTGACAAAAAAACCCTAATAAAGTTCAAACTTTAAAAAATCAATGAACTATGGTCGAATGTCGACCACTGGGCGCCCACGAGTTCATTTAAATATTTGTAGAAAATTAATATATGTATCTATAGATAGCAGTGGAGGATTTGCCCAAAGCCCATGAGGCACGGACCTAGGGCGGCCAATCGTGACAAAAAATTCACTGACACAGGGGTGCCTGGGGTCTAGGGCGACCAATACTGCAAATCCGCCACTGATAGATAGAGTTTTACAGTTAATTTAATTAATTAATTTAGTTAATTTCATTTTTTTTAAACAGTTTTACTTTAGTCCTGTGGTCTAAGGTAGACTCGTTTTTTTTTTGTGTATTTGCGCATGTAAAACATATTTCTGAAAAGTACTTCAATTTCAAATCTTCAGAGCAAACATTTAAACACTCGATAGAGACGAGGTTGCGTATAAAAAGACTCGAAACTCTATACGTAACAGTCATTATTATGTTATAGTAATTATGTATCATTTTGTTCCACAAACTTTATAAACTGTGTAATACGTCATCTATTGATTTTGAAGGGAATTAATTATCTTCAAAATACTTGCAAAACATTTCCATTTGTTAAATCTTTTACGAAGTATTCTTATAGTTCAGAATATCAAACAGAAATACTTGTATTATATTTTTGTGAGCATACGTCTTTTTTTTTATTTATTCGAATAATTAGAGAACTGTTAATAAATAAATAATAGACTATATTTGTTGATATAACAAATAAGGCAACTCCAAGATACATATTATTCAAACTATTATCACATGGAGTGTATGTTGTTTTGAAATATTGTCCATACAATAATCTTAACATTATTTTATTTAGATTTCAATATTGGAGATATTTCTATTACTATTATACTTATATATTAGACGCATATTTTTGAAGATAAATAAGGGAACACATTGTTTTTTTAATTTATCTAACATTACACTTTGATATTTAATTAATGATTGTGAACAAACATAAATGTTATTATTAATTTACCCTGTTAATACTTGTTACCCAGAGCTCTATCATTTCGGAGCTAGAGATATTTTTACATATTGCATTAGTGAACGTGAATAATCTAATTCAAAGACAGAGTTATATATAACATTTAGAACACAAAATTATAAAGCTTTAATTTCATTGGTAATTATGAACTATTCTTAGAGACTTTTGAATGTATCAAGGTTAATACAGCTATGTATACAGGTTAAAGATTTTTATACATGGCATTTAACTCCAGACAACATTTCTAGACTTTTATTTATTTGTTCGTAAGATTAAATAATATATTCATTTTTAATTATCGTCGCTTGATTGATTACTTTAATTTTCGCTGTGAGGTTAAAATTCATTTCAAATCAAAATCAAAAATACTTTATTCAGTTTAGATCCTAACAACGCACTTATGAAAGTCAAATCCACCTGTTCGGAAAACAACCCAGTCGTCGAGAAGAACCGGCAAAAAACTCGATCGGGTACATATTTTTAACATATATTTTCAATACATAATACAATAGATTTTAGTGGATGCACAGATAGGAGTCAATTTCAGACATCACTATCGTTCACATATCCGCTTTATAATCCTTTTGACATTAAAGCCCGCTTGACGTGGTGGTTAGATTTACAGTCCGGCAAATCGGTAACATGCTTTGGGACTTTATTGTAGAACCTAACACTGAACAGTGCATGTAATAAAAATTTGGTACTCTTTAGCAGCATCCTGGGAACACGTGCAGGGAAATGGAAGGTACACTTCCAGTGGACGCGAGTAACATCAACCCCTCAAATTCCAGACTATTCAGATATTCATCTATAGTATTATTATAAAGCTGAAGAGTTTTTTTTCTTGAACGCACTAATCTCAGGAACTACTGGTCCGATTTACAAAATTCTTTCATTTATCGAGCAAGGCTGTATAAGCACGCTAAGACAAATAAGAGCTGAGACCCGATGAAGAATGTTTCAAAATGTTTTTTTTTTTTCCTTTTGAGAGCTCCCCTGCCTGTTTACATTAGCCTAAAGTAACTATTCCACGCGAAAGAAGTCGCAGGCAGAAGATAGTAGCTTATATTATGATTAATAAACAGATGACTTACAAAATATATAAAACTGGCGACCTCTGGTGACTTTGTTTGCAGGCATGCAAATGATAACACCATATATATTGGTCTAACTCTAACGGCTTTTTCAGTATATGCCGAAACAACTCTCAAAGGCAGGATTTTTCCCATCTTACTTGACGTT
The DNA here is from genome assembly GCA_014332785.1 of Antheraea mylitta. Lineage (NCBI taxonomy): Eukaryota > Metazoa > Arthropoda > Insecta > Lepidoptera > Saturniidae > Antheraea > Antheraea mylitta. The sequence goes on from JACEII010000133.1 coordinate 78,262, forward strand.
CATTATTATGTTTTAGTTAGTGTTATTCTGACGTGGAAGCTACGTCATTATACAATTTAATCAAAATCCGTTAAATAGTTTCCACACTTTGCGAAGGGACGACAGCCACATTATTAAGCAGGCAGTGGACTGGAATACCCAGAGTAAGGGAAAACGTGGTCGACATAAGCAGACCTGATGAATATCTGTACTCGCCGAAGCTGCTAACGTTGGGCTTACTTAAAGTGAGGTACAACATGAAACCACCGACTGAACGTGAAGGAAAAACATCATGTCTGCCCTCTACCCCGACAATTCGTACAGATCTCATAACCATCGACCCATCCTAACAAATTTTCTTGTTTATGGTATTGATAGAATTTAACATGAACACAGCTCATAAATAATCATGCTCATCAGATTAAAACTGATCATATGCGGGGCTCAAATTTACAACATCTCTCGTCGATAATATGTTTAAATCATTATTATGCCACGAGGTTGTTTTTGAAGCATTAGCATCATTATGATAATGCAGACTTTGCGTACTAAGATGTTGTAAATTCACACCAACTGAACTACCTTAATTTGGAATCATTAGTTTTTTACAAGATTATGTTGTAATAATAAATAATTATGTTACTAATTCGTGTAAAATATTCTAGACAGATACAAATAGGTCGACGAAATGTCCTTCTTTCTGGTTGTCAGTACAATGGAATCTAAAAACAAAGAGAACTAACGAGAAATTAAATAATTCCTCGGTAATCTTCGCTACCAGTCGATCAGCAACCTTTCCAGCAATAGGACATGCTCTGCCTAATGATATGACAAAACATGAGAAACTATAAGAGAGTTACTGTAAAATGCTTATTGACATATCCATGATGCTAGCAATCTAGTCACAGATATCTTATTATTCCACTTGGCTTCTAGATTCACACATTATTAGGCGTACAGATAAGAACATACGAAAACTTTCGTGTAGAGAAAATTAATTCCCGAAGGATGGGTAAAACATACGATATTGCCAGCGAAGCTGCCATAACTAATAATTTAATGCATTACTTCTTCGGAATAGATGAGAAATTATTGAAGAGATCTTTAATTTGCTGTCGATTATTCGTTGTTGACAATGATCGGTCGGAGTTATCGCAACATAGCACAAGCAAGCATTATGTAACAATAAATATGTTGTAACACTGAGAAACAATATTCATTTCCTTATCATGTATGTTTCAAATTACAAAATAAATCAAATTATAAGAACATGTTATTCAATAAAAAAAAACTGACGAACGTTCATAAAAACGACAATATTTTTTTATCGAAGCACGACATAGTGACTGCACTATGCCTGATGTTAAGCATAGTACAATCCAAAAATATCGGCAACCACCGAGAGACAGATTATCCATCGCCGGTCGCCGCTGTCATGCCGGCCATAATGACGAAAGTCACCCGGTACTGGATATGCACAGGCTGATCCCGAAACGCGACACGCAGAAGCGAGTCACTATGACGGGCTTTTTCGCCATATGCATGGTGGTTGCGACCCAGTCGGGCTATAAAACCCTACCACCCCGCTTTCGCCATTGCCTCGTTCGTTATTCAGCAGGGTGCACCACGTGCAGGAGAGGTTGGCTTGGCTGTCTCAAGTCTTAAGATGTTACTCGACACCCTTTACACCCCAAAAATATACTTCTAAGTAAAACAATAGCGTAATTTATTATTAATGTAAGACCCTGATGGTCTTCTTCTATTTTTATAAAGTAGATATGCCCGCGTCTCCATCCACGTGAATCCTAACCTAAGAAATCATCTAAATGTATTAAGTCCATTTAATTATCTACTTTTTTCTCATACTTAAGTCACGTGGTCATTAAAATAACAGTAACTATTGATAGAATGAATCAACTTTGTTAAAACCAAAACTAAATATCACTCGAAGATATGCTTTATGATTTTGAGGTTTTATCGCAAACAAAGCATGTTGGCAGTGATTCGTGTTCAGACAAACAGACATACTGATAGACAGACATTTCTATTACTTATTCCTAGATAGCTGCTAGAATTTTTAGAATTTTCTATGGAAATCTAAAAAATTCAGACACGTTAGGTATATATTCATATCATGTGGGTATAGAAGACGGATATTATAAAAAGTCGCTTATATCTGTCTGTGTGTTTTAAATTACTCAAAGGATATTAATACGGTTTCAACTATCGCTTACAGGACTTCTTCTAGAAGGTTTATATGTATATTGCATATATATAAAGAACAAAAAAGTCCATGTATTCTAATGAATTCGTAAGAAGCAGTTTTCGGGCGCTTACATTGTTAACCCTTGTAGAACTTTACACATACAATTAATGTACAGAACTCTACGTCTAAAAACACTTACAGAGAAGTATTTGATGGTATACGTCTATCTTCAAAGGATAATGATATGGGGGTGTAAGGGATGTCGAGTAACATCTTAAGACTTGAGACACCCAAACCAACCTCACCTGCACGTGGTGCACCCTGCTGATCAATGAACGAGGCAATGGCGATAGCGGGGTGGTAGGGTTTTACAGCCCGACTGGGTCGCAACCACCATGTATGTGGCGAAAAAGCCCGTCATAGTGACTCGCTTTTGCGCGTCGCGTTTCGGGATCAGCCTGTACATATCCAGTGACTTTCGTCATTATGGCCGGCATGACAGCGGCGACTGACGATGGATAATCTGTCTCTCGGTGGTCGCCACTGTTTTTGGATTGTACTATGCTTACTATTAGGCATAGTGCAGTCACTTTGTCGTACTTCAATAAAAAAATAAAAAAAAAAACCACAATAATAATTATTATTTTTTATAAGTTATAAATTGGGTATTTTCAGCGCTATCTTGACGAATATAGTAATAACCCTTATTCATTTTGTTTTGTTACAATGTTTTTACTATTCCAGTTATATTGGGTATGGAGTATAGATCAAAACTGTCCTACATAGCACATAATATCAATAATATTTTGAAAGGTTAATTTTTAAATATGTGCAACAAAAAAAAATATATTTTTGTATTATACGAGGCAAACGAACGAGTGAAGAAGAGGGGTTCTAAATTCTTTAAAAACTGTACTACATTATTTACTTTGGTAGTAGTCCGGTGAAGCTGTTAAGACCTTGATGGGTCAATAGCGTAGACATTTCGAAAAGTAAAAAAAAAATCTACTTTGGTTATATTAGGCATTTAATGTACATTAAAACTGTTCTTTATCATATAATTTCAATGAATAATTTGGACAATATGTTAGATTTTAATAAACGTGCATCGAAAAATGGGTCTAAATTCTTTAAACACTGCGCTCAATTAGCACATTGTATAATCACTATCACTATATATTATGATACGGAGTTCTCTGGCACGTCTGTCTGTCTGTCTGTTCTAGATAAAGTTAAAAGCTACTGAACTGATTTTCATGCGGTTTTCACCAATATATAAAGTGATTCATGAGGAAGGTTTATACGCTCATAAGGAATACGCTCTGTTTGAAGAGACAGGCTGGTACTGATCGTTCGCTGTCGTAGTTGAATCAGGAGGGTCGGTAAGATTAGGTTCCACGTGGATGGAGTCACGGGCACAGCTATTATATAACTACAATCTTATTTCTCACATGGTTCTCTGTCTATAATAATAATCGATCGTGTATACATCAGAACATATAACAAAAACTTTCAGTGTTTCGATAAGTAATTATTCCAGGCGACTGTACGTACTACTCGCGACCTTGTTCCGGACAGTGTTGCGAACACGCTCGCCAACTCGGATTGTGTTCTTACGGCAAATATTATTAAAAAAAATTATACAACAATTATTACTGATCACAATTATTTCAAGTGTTTACGCGTTTCAGTTAATTAATGTCACATTTATCGTTCGGTTTGATAATTAAAAAAATTGGTTTTGATGAATTGAACACTATTGAAACACAATGGGAAGGTACAAAGAGAAATGGGTTACGCCTTTCAGTAAGCAAGTGAGTTTTTGAATTTATTTATTTCTATATAACAAATTTTTAACGAAATAAGATAAAATTATAATTATTTAGATACATAAGCCTGTAGTTTTTTTATTTCTTTGAAAACAACGCTGAATATGAAAGTAAGGTTTTTAATTCCGTCAATTATATTTATTAGTAATGTATGTTTCCTAAATAATCATCATCGGCTTCATTGTGTTAGTTAATTTATGTAAATAAATTATCTAATGTCTGTAGGTGGCAGAGAAATAACTTTACGGGTCATAACCTAACTGTATTTCAATCACCATATATCAATAATATCATTGCCACATATATGGAAACTCCTTCAAATTTAGTTTCGCTTCACAACACACACACGTTGAGAAGTAATGCTGTCAAAGAATGTCAATAGATTCTTATATTTAGAGTTAGATGATGACGAAAGTTAATTTTAATAAACCTGAGTAGTTAGTTACCTAAATGATCTTACGATAGTATTTCATGATATTCATACCAGTGTCTAAGATTCGCACTGCTGGATCAAAGCTTCATCCCTATGAAGTAGCCAGGATAATCGCAATTGAAATTTGCAACGCAAAGTAATTTACAGTTTTATACTTTGTCCAAAATGGAGATACGACATGAATATTTTTTAACTTACGATGTTTTCTTACATCATCAGCCGATAGTACAATCAAAATTAGTAAATTTACGCGAATTGCGATCAATATTTCAAAGGTCAAAAAAATCACTATAGCGATGATGGCAAGATATGTAAAATTGTCTACTCATCTATACACATATGTATACATATAAGAATGTTAATCTAACGTGGCTGTAATTTTTAGATTTTTGTATAAACGAATTGTTGTGGGTGTCTAGGAATAAGTAATAAAATATATTTCATTCAATTCTAAAAATGTCTGTCTGTCCGTTTCCATGAGTACGCAATACTGCTAAAGTACTGCGTTCATAATAAAATCTCTTCAAGTAAAATCATAAAGCATATCCTCGAATACTGTCTAGTCTTGGTTTCTTTAAAATATATTCAAATTATCAAAAGTTATTGTACTTCTGATGATGATGCGACTTAAGTACGAGAGAAAATAGATAGGTAAGTAGACTTAATACATTCAGATGACTCTATTACGATTAATAAAAACAATGATCTATTTTTACATAAGGTTTCACGGAGCTAAATCGCGGCCACAGCTAATGAAAATGAACAACCATGCAAAAATAGTGAATTAGAAGGTTGAATAACCGACGCTTACTCGTTACTCAGTCATTTCTAATTCCTCATTGCTTGTATTTCGAAATTGAATTAATGACTGACAATTATCTAGTATTTTTAATTCTATATACAGTTTCTTAGACGTTCTAGTTTCGTAACCTCGAATTTTGATGTATTAACTCTTACGGCATTCACAATTAGGTAGATGTTAGTTTTGAAATCTAAGTAATGCAGCAAAATCATGACGGAAGCTATGAAACTTAGGAGATATTTAATATAAGAGCATAAGGAATTGGTCTTATGGAACGTGACAAATTGTTTATAACGTATTTAGAAATATTGATAAGAAGAAGATAGCTGTAGATACTGTGGTCTGTGCAATAAAATAGGTATACATGATAGCGAATTTAAATTAGTTTTCACCATTATTTTTGTAATTTGAAAGATTATATGACAGTAACAGACTAAGACAGAGTTTAACCCACCCTAACTTAATTAATAAGGCAGGGGAGATATTCACAAACCATCAATTTCAATGAAAACTCTTCACAAAAACAACCGACCCAAGCCGTCTGATGTTTCTCGGGTCTCGTCTGATGTACCTTAAACTCAGGTATTTGATCTAAACATAAAATCCCGAACTTTATTAACTCTCATTCCAAACAGTAAAAGGGTTCACCGTTGAAAGATACGTCAATGAAGGCACCATTATCATCAACGTCTAAAATAGGACCTCAAGTACCGTTACTAAGATAAGCTTTTAAGGCATTCAATCGATTTAATTTGACTACCAGCACCGTGCACGGCACACCTCGGCTTGTGAGTTTGCCTTATATCTTGGCATCACGAGTTTAATAGGCTCCGTGTTCTCCCATATTTCGTCATGATGTTCAACAAGTTAATATTCATTCAAATTATCCTATATAATTTTTACGTGGCAATATTAATTCAGTGAAAACAAAGTAGACGCAGTATAAGGCAAATTGGGATAGACATACCAGATTGTCCTCAACAAAACTACTATTGGAATCCTAGTTACTTTCGACTTTGAGTCATTTTAGAATCAATTAACAATGAATAATTAATTATGAAATATTTCTGGCTATTGAATAATACATAGGTATATTATTTGAATTGACATTCAGTTCAGTGTCAAGATCGTTTCTCTTACGTGTTGTAAGCAATAATAATTGTACCTTGAATCTTAGCTCCATGACATTAAATTTATAAGGAAATAATACATTTTATCGCATGCTATAAGTCCATTAGCAGTTGTACAATTTATTGTAATAATATATCTATTGGGGGAGTTACTATTGACCTGTATCTGTCCTTTTTATGGAGGCAGTTACTATTGACTAGCTACTATTTACTCTGTTCTGATAGTCTGTATCGGCATTTCATGCATCTTGACTATTATTGTGTCTTATCTTTGGCTGGATTCTTTAAAAGACAACTAATAACTAGACACTGGGCAACTTTACTCAAACTGTTGGGCTACTCACATCTACAACATATTTGTTATAACTATATTCAGAATTTCATTTCAGGATCGGTTAAAGTTTTATGTTAACGTGGATTGATCGATAAAACCATAGCCATGGCGTCACCACGCATGACGTCATATCTCTACATGGATGCCATTTTATCTTCACCCCGACATATTTTTCCCATAAATATTCTTTAAAAAAACATTTAAATCATTACATAGTATAAAACGAAGTCCTCTGTCACGTCCATCTGTTCGCGATATACTCAAAAACTATTGAACGGAATTTAATGTGGTTTTCACGAGTAGTTAAATTGATTCCAAGAAAAGCTTATGTATGTAATTTTTAAGGTTTTTTTTTTATTATAAGGGCGTGACAATGTTCGCCGAGCCCGATAGTATAATATAAAATTTAGAAAATGGGCTATTTATTTTATAGGGATTTGATAGTTACTTTAACTAAGTTTTATTAGTCCTGTACGATCGTAATGTTTTTCTACTGCCTGTCTGGTCAACTATAACTAGTCTTTAAGAATCTATGTTCTAGGGTTCCAACATCTGTCCTTAAGTGCCAGCTCCTTTTTATATTTAGTTTATTATCCTCTTAACCGATTTCTTAATTCAAAAGTACTTAACATCGTGATGAAAAGCTATAACTTATGAAGTATAAAAAATAAACATCACATAATATGATTGGGAATATTGTGATGAAAATTATACCTATAGCTTCACTCGCTATCAGTAATCGTTACAAAGGCGATACGACATGAAACCAGGTGTGTAAATATGGACACAGATCTGATGAAAATTCTTTATCGCTGGAACGGTGTGTTTATAGTGATCCATATATTACGTAGATTCATTTTTAAATAGCGAGTTTGTTTTTACCAGTCGTAACATTTTAGTAGGTGGTAGAGCCACGCTAAAGCTACAACTGGTTTCAGCATGAATGGGTCGACTTGACCGGAGTACTACCACCCGACACACAAAAACACCCACGTGAAGTAACAATGATTGTATTGTTGCGTTTCGTTCGGTCAGTGAGAGTGCTGGAGGCCCACCTCCCCTTCCTTTTTCCTCCCCCCTCCCCCAAACATAGGCTGAACACACACTTGCGACTCCCCTGGTGTTGTTGGTGTCTGTGGACGGCGGTGATTACCTTACATCAGGGGACCCACCTATTCGTTTGCCTCCTATGAAAAAAAAATACTAAGTTTACGTTACCTTTGATGTATTATAGTATAACTGCTCAATATCTATGGGGATGCGTAATTGTGTATAACCAAGGTAATATATAGGGACAAATAACGGATGCTATAATGTCATATATATAGGAATAAATATCAAGATACTACTACAAAATTGTTTTAAAAAATACACCGAAGATCCAACCAAAAATCAACACTTTCTCCTAACATTATAATTAACATCTAAGCCTGTCTAGTCATAAACTTAACTGTATGATATAACCTAATTATAATTGCTACTTTCAAAAATAAATTGTATACTCTTATCAGATCATAATGCATTTTTTTTTGTTACTCAATAAATGCTTTAAGTTTCTACTTCTCTTAATGTTGACTTTTTAACAATATATACTGCGTTCCCAAAATTATTCTTTAGTCAGAACAGTGACTAACTTTAATTGAAATCAACACAACGACAATCAAAGCCACGCTATCGCATGTCAAGAGATTTCGGAGTATAAACAGTTAAGAAAATTTGAACTTCGTTCTCGGTGTATAAAAACTGGAAATATTAAAAACAGATCACAAAGAACAGACGAGATTATTTTAATTGAGAACAATAAAGAAAATTCTAAAGAAATTAATCACACTCAACGTAATTTTCATTTTTCGGAATTTTAAATTAGACCGAACGATTAATATACATATCTAAGATTTTGTTCATTTTGAACCGAATGATTCATATATTATAATTAGTATTGTAGACTCTCCATTGCCAGATTTTACAGTTAACATGTTTCCAATTTTCTGATGAAAGTAATCCTTAAACTTTTCAGTGTTTCGTGACCCTGGGAGTGTCTTTAAACATGTCCGCGGCAGGCCTTATAATGGGGTTCACAACTGGACTGTTGGAACAACTGCGAGCACCCGACTCTCCGATACCTATTGACGATTCTTCAGGATCTTGGATAGGTCTGTATGGCTTTTAAACAATTAAAATATGTTCTTTACAGTACTATTATTAAACAACAGTGATAATACTGTGGTAGCGTTCTAACGCCAGCACTATCGTGGTATGTTATTTGATAGATGGTAGAGCCATGGTGAAGCTATAACTGGTGTCAGCATGAATGGATAGGCTCGTTCGAGGTACTACCACCAGATCTACAGAAACACCAGGGTCAAGTAACAGTGCTTGCACTACTGCGTTTTGTTCGGTCAATGGGAACGTCGAAGGACCACCTCCCCCTCTCCTTTTCCCTTTCCCTACCAATACGGGCTGGCAACGCACTTACTACTCCTTTGGTGTTGCTGATGTCTATGGACGGTGGCAGATGACCCACATGTTAGTTTACCTCCTATGATATAAAAAAAACTATCTAAAACCATAAAGGTTTAAGTTCTATACAAACGAATGTAGACCTCGTGAGGCATAGGTTAACTGGCTGTTTTCAGCATCATCTTAAAAAAATACCTGGTTTATTACAAAACGTTGAAAAATAACAATTTATGTATTGTAAAACATTTTTTTTTTTTTTTTGTAAAATGTGCCTTTACATTTCTACGAACTTTTTATTACTGGTCCATAAAATTTACAATGTACATTGTCGTGAACAAAGATGTTAAAACATAATCTGCTGTCTTAAGATATGGGTCTTAAAAAATCTGCCGAGAGGTTAACACATCACAGATAGACGATTTTCTAATGAAATTATAATCACGATATCATATGCTTGCTGTATTAACTGTTTAAGACAGGAATCTATTGTAAATCACCAACATTATATTCAGGTGATTGCACATGAGAGAGAGTTAATTTTCCATTCCATGATGTTTTGTAATAATAATCCATAACTAATATAAAAACCTTGATAAGCAATTTTAACCCTGTAATTCATAACTGTAAAATCAAAATCAAAAATACTTTATTCGGCCCTAATAAGACGCTTATGAACGTTAAAAACTACCACCGGTTCGGAAAACAACCCAGCCATTGAGAAGAACCGGCAAAAAACTCGATCGAGTAAATTTTTTTTTACATATATTTCCAATACATCATACAGTAGCTTATAGTGGATGCACAGAGAGGAGTCAATTCCAGACATCACTATCGTCCACATACTCATCCACTCTATAATATCCTTTTGACACAAAAACCTGCTTGAGATGGCGCTTAAATTTACAGTCCGGCAAATCGGTAACAAGTTTTGGAATTTTATTGTAAAACCTAACACTATTACCTAAGAAACTATTACTGGTTTTGCTAAGTCTGAACATGGGACGACCAGTTTATTACATTTTCTAGTATTTACATTATGCCGGCCTTTTATTAAATTCAGTTTTTCAATTTTTACGGACATACATTAAATTATCAAGAATGTATTGGGAGGGTAGAGTTAAGATATCGTACCGTGCAGATTTTAATATATGTTAATTAGTAAACTATAATAATTATTGCGAAATAATTTTCTCTAAAATGGCTCTCATACTTGCCATTGCCTAATTTATTCCAATCTTGTTTGTTCTAATAATTATTAATACCATTTATTTATTTATTACACTTCCTTAATACTTATACTTATAGAAAAAAACATTAGGTGTTGAAGGTATGGGTGCTGCACTTTACGATCCGACTCGAAATGAAGCCAAATGTTTCAAAATTACTGAAAACATATCCACAACGTCTGTGGAAGTCATGGCAATTTTCAGAGCAATATCTTATACTAGCTTCTTAGACTGTAAGCATGTAGTTATTGTTACGGATAGTAGAAGTGCGTTACAGCATTTAGCTCGGTGCGCCTCTGGAAACAGAGTGAAGTTACGTGAAGTCCTCAAATTGGCAGAAAAAGGAATAGATCTTAAATTGCAATGGGTTCCATCACATATAGAACTGAAAGGCAATGAAAAGGCTGATCAGTTTGTTAGAGCGTCAATTTTAAGGGGTTCAAAGGTTAAAATTAAACTAGATCATACGGAACTGTTCGCCAAATTCAAATGTACGTGTTTTTTAAAATGGAAAGAACATTTTGATAAACGATCAAATGATAAAGGCATCTGGTATAAAACTGTGTAAAGTGAGCCGCCTCATATACCATGGTTTAATAACAGCAATGTAAATAGATCTTTAGTTGTGATCGCAAACAGAGTACGTTCCGGACATATGCCACTCAACAAGTTTGCATTTCTTATGATAAAAACTTCATCACTCAATTGTTTAACTTGTGAATCGATAGAAGATCAGCCCGACTGGGTCGCAACCACCATGTATATGGCGAAAAAGCCCTTCATAGTGACTCGCTTTTGCTTTTGCTCGCGTTTCGGGATCAGCCTGTGCATATCCAGTACCGGGTGACTTTCGTCATTATGGCCGGCATGATAATGGCGACTGACCATGGATGATCTGTCTCGCGGTGGTCGCCACTGTACTTGGATCGTACTATGCTTACCATCAGGCATAGCGCAGTCACTCTGTCGTGCTTCAATAAAAAAAAAGAAGACTCGCAACACTTGTTGTTGGAATATGTCCGCAATAAATCACAACGAGAAGCTGTTATCGCTCAGTTACAGACTAATAGATTAGATCAGGGTTGCTTCCATAGAATCTTGTATGCACATGCAAGTGAGGAAGCCAAGATTCTATGGAAGTTTGTGTTAAAGTCTATTCTGTTAATAAGCTAAGCTTAGTGTACGATGGGACTGACATGTTCTTCGTGGACCTAAGTCTCTAAATAAAAAAGATATAAAAAACAACATTGTATACACGCGGAGGAAGTGGAACTTCTTTGGCTTAGATATATTAGATTACAAGCGAGCCCGACGGACGTTGTCCAATCCTGATACAAAAAAAAATCTTGATAAATTATATACCTTCCTCATGAATCACATTGTCTACTGGTGTAAACTGCATGATAATCCGTTCAGTAGTTTTTGCGTTTATGGCAAGCAAACAAACACACGTGGCAGAGAACTTTCATTTATAATATGTAGTGATAAGAATGGTCATAAAATACACTCATCAAAAAAGTCTAAGCAACATGTACTAATTTAAATTTTAGGATGGTTCTTCACATTATGACGTTGTATTTTATTGTTAAAATAATATTTTTAGGGTTCTATGATGTAAAAATAACAGCTGTTGTCTCTATAAGTTCTTTTAATAACAGAAATGAACAATATTATAATATACTGTAGAAACTAAGATATATAAGAAACTAAACTTTTTTTTTTCAAAATAAAATTTCTAAAGAAAATGTACTTATTGTGAATTATTCAGAACTTGTCGGCAACGATTATTCATTGAATTGGAATTTGAAATTCCCAATGGAATTGTAGCAAATCCTTCAGCTGTTGGGTTGTTGTCGCCCCGTCCAAGTCCTTCAAAACACGTCTCTGGAGCATGTCTCATGCGTGCTCGATGGGGTTGAGATCTGGCGATTGTGCCGGCCAGGGCAATACCCGGATGTTCTCCGTTGCAAAGTATTCACTGGTTCGCCGAGCTGTATGTGAACGCGCATTGTGGTGCACTAACCTAAAATCGGAGCCAAAGGTTTGTGCAAATGGGTAGACATAAGGTCTGAGAATATCCTCAATGTAATTTTCGGCATTCATGTTGCCATTTACAAAAACGAGCTCAGTTCGCCTGTTCTTCATAATACCCGCCCATAACATAACTGTTGAGCCGCTGTATGGATGAACTTCCTGAACGCACCTGAATCTTTCAGTATTTCCGGGCCGACGATACACTCGCACCCTTCTTGTACCAGCCTTAAACCCGAATCGCGACTCATCGGAAAACATAATTTTATCCCATTGTTCCTGGGTCCATGTTATGCGTTCTCTACACCATTCATATCGACGAGCGCGATTCCCGTGACGTATCGGTGGGCACCTGATTGGGCGTTGAGCTCGTAGGCCGTACTCATGCAGTCGATTTCGCACAGTTTGAGGACTTACATCAACACCACTTGAAATTTGTAGCCTCAAACTTATCTCTCGAGCGGTTAACATCGGCTGGCGTCTTGCAGTCAGTTGTATGTACCGGTCTTGCTGAGTGGTTGTACTCCTTTTACGGCCTGGATGCTGTTCAGCGGGTTCTCCTGTATTATTGTAGCGCTGCCAAAGACGACAAATAACACTTCTATGAATGCCAAAATGTCGAGATACCTGAGATTGATTACTTCCCGCTTGCAACATCTCTACAGCTCTTTGCATTTCATCTGCCATCAAATGACGTCGCTTCATGACGTAAAGAATATCTAATAATTCAATTTTGTCGCTAACTTTATTTAAATGGTTGGTAAAATTAAAAAACAAGACTAAACGTAGCAATTAAAACGCACTTAAATTCAAACAAATTCGCAGTCATTTGAATTTTATGAAAAAACAAAACATAATCAAATTTTTTTTTACAACCAGCCAGTATGACATCAATAACAAAAAAGTTTACTTACCTACGCACTTTGTTTGAGTAAATACTTAGAAATTAATTAATATAAATGATAAAATTTGTAATATCACGCATGTTGCTTAGACTTTTTTGATGTGTGTATTTATACTATACAAAGTCCCGTAGTATAAATACTTATTATACATTTATTCATTCACCTACACACAAATACATATTTAACTTATGTTTAACGCGTTACGCATACCGAAATTTTTCTATCCATCGAATATGGTATATAATATAGTATCTGGTATGGTGACTGGTTAGTTACCCTTCAAAAACACAAACCGATAAAGTTTCATCAAGTTGTCATGATCAAGTTTCATACAATACAGCAATAAAAATCTGAATAGCAATCACAAAAAACAGACAGGATTATTTTAATTGATAACAATAAAGAAAATTCTAGAGAAAATAATTACACTCAACGTAATTTCCATTTTTCCGAATGTTAAATTAGACTTCCAAGACACTAAATAAAAGTTATAAGGAAACTCAGTGTTAATTATACTTATACATAAGATTATTACTCAGATTTCATTTTACTTGCATTATAAAGATGTATATGTAAATGGTGTTAATGAGACAATAATTATAAAAAGAATTACCTCACGTTACTGAACTATATCAGATAAAATATAGGAACCATTCCCAGCAACGTGAAGATAACAAATTTACAAACAAAATATACATGAATGAATTGTCAAATCTCAAACAAGCATTGTAAAATATAAATGATATTGACAAATCAATCGTCATGCTTGCTTTCATGTGATGCTCTTCATTATCTGAGGTCACTTTTCCTTGAACCCTCACACGTCAGTGATAATACATAACGTTACATAGTTTTATTGAATATTATGGTGATTTATAAATTCAACTATTATAAAACGTATTTATATTATGTTATCTGTGACTATTTATCTCTCTAATTTTTTAATTAACTCACTATAGTAGCCAGTGTTTTAAATGTTAGGTTTCATAATAAACTCCCAAAGCACATTACCGATTTACCGGATAGTGAATTCAGGCATCAATATGAAACGGGTTTTAATGTCTAAAGGTTATTATAGGATGAATGGTAGCTCTGACGTTTATAACCGTCTTGTCATGGGCTAGATTGAATAAAGTACTTGCAGTTTTTATATTTTAGTGTATTTTTATTTCAGCTGCAATACCAGGCTTCTCTCTAGTCTTCGGTAACTTTATAGTGCCATCCATAATGGCACGATATGGCAGAAGAACAGCTAACCTCATCAGCATCGTACCCCTCATCATCGGTTGGACTTGCATCCTATTAGCTAACAATGTTGCCATGCTTCTAGTAGCGAGATTGTTCCAAGGTCTTTGCATGGGAATGACGACTTCACTTGGTTCTGTATTAATTGGAGAATATTGTAGTCCAAAAAACCGTGGAGCATTCCTCATGACTATATCAATTTTTATATCAATAACTGTTTTATTCGTGCATACTATGGGATCTTACTGCACGTGGAAACTTTCTGCTGTGGTATGCGGCGTTATAGCTATCGTAGACTTCTTTATTGTGATTTGCTCACCTGAATCTCCAAGTTGGCTATCTGATCAAGGACGTTATACTGATTGTAAGAGAGTCTACAGATGGCTTCGAGGACCAAATGAAGAGGAAGAATTAAAACTGATGATTGAAGCGAGCATTGTGCTTAGAGAATCTAAAGCAGATGCCAACATCTCAGGAGGTTTTATAAAAAAATTAAGAACCAATATTGTTTACTTCAGAACAACTATAAGAAAGAGAGAGTTTTATAAACCAATTTTAATAATGATCCATATTTATATGATAGGACAGTGGAGTGGTGTTAACATATTAGTGACCTACGCCATAGATTTGTTTCACAAAGTTGTGGGATCGAAGGTTAATATGCCCCTCTTAGTTATTACTTTAGATTGCCATAGAATAATTGCTAATATCTTCGCGATATATATTATAAAACATGTTAAACGAAGAGTGATGTTATTTACGACGGTTGGTATCGATATTGTAGCTATGGTTTTAATAGCAGGATACACGTATTCAAAGGAACATAATATGCTGCCTTTTGACCATCCCATAATAGGTGTCCTACTGATACATGTCATAATGTTTGCTGTTGCAACGGGAACGTTATCACTATGTTTTATAATTGCTGGTGAGATATTCCCGCTAGAATTCAGAAGTTTAGCTGGAGGTGTGAGCGTTTTATTCTATTCAGCAAATCTATTTCTAACGGTTAAGACTTTACCATTCTGCTTCCTTTATTTGGGCGTTTATGGTACGTTTCTAATAAACGCTACAGTTATGGCATACTGTACGTTGGTTACGTGGTACTTATTGCCAGAGACTAAGGATAGAACGTTGCAAGATATCGAAGATGAGTTTCGAGGAAGACCGTTGATTGTTGAAGAATTAAAGTCCGTCCAATCGTTGACATCGTGGAAGGCTACAGATAGAAGGTGTAGTACACCGGTGGTGTATTAATTAATTGTGATAGCTTATGGTGATTTTTTTTGTTAATATTAATAGTAAAATGTTTTATTTTTTTTATCAATAGTCTATATTTAATTCAAACTTAAATATTGTGCATGAGAGTTATTAGGAAAAAAGATCATCAACTATAAATAACATGACAAATGTATATTTAAGATTTTATTAGTTGAAAATGTCACCGAAATGGTTTTTTTATTAATAGGCAGTAATATAATTCAATTAAAAAAATATGAACGTAACTAAATTACCGGTAATTTTTCATTTCAACAACTGATTCATATAATTTAGTAAGAGTGGTACTAATCATTTTCGTCTACAGAAAACTAATCTTTTCAAAATCCTAAAACTGTACGTGTGTAAATGGATTTTATGAAATATCTAGATGAGCTCCTTTTGTTCATCTGTTGTGATTATGACTAGACAAAAGTATTGATATAGTAGATAATTTATTATTATTGTAGTAAAGCTGGATTATAGAGGTTGGATCAGAGCCAAAAAAAGAGACCGACGTTTAAAAAATTGTAGCATTGAGAACTGTAAATTGTAAAAATAATAAATGAATTAATAGCTTTGTAACGTTGTATGTACTTTTCACATTTTTAAGTGAGCGATACACATAAGTGTTATGGTGAGCAAATGTATGTAACATTGAGGCGTATTTGACGCCACTATAACTTCGATGATAGGCCAACTAGCAAAATCTATCTTTTATTATGAACTTCAGGAGGACAAGCGTAAATAAGACGGACAACCCTTCTTATACAAAGATGTACTAGAACGTAACATAAATTATAGTGACATAGGCCCTTAGGCCCCTAGGCCCGTAATAGAAAAAGATGGGTGCTAAATATACGGAGTAGAGTTACCAGGTACAAACTGGATGAACTACATTCGATATTAAACAGTGTTACTTATTTATTATGTATAGACTCTATACGAAAGCAGACCCATTATATAAAGTTAACCATATGAAAGTACTTGAACATCAGGGTTGAAGCAATCTATTGCTGCTAACGGCCAAAAGCGTACGTTTTTTCTAAATTCCATATTCCAGTCCAAAATATTTCAGTTCTTTACAATATTTGAAACTAAAATGAATCAATCATCTAAATTCAATTAAAATTAAGATCTAATTACGTTCAACAATAATTACTTATTGTAAAATTGAAGTCCATCGCTTAGCAAATTTGGTTTTACATGGCCTTCAACCGTTTAAACTAATACAAATAATGTAATATCAACATTAATACGATTTAGCTCTGTACTGAGGAGTAAAACCAGACGGTTAAGATTGAGGCCTTTTTAAGTTGGATAAAGACATTATTTTATTAGATTAATATTACGTAAACATCATTAACAAATTTTAATTCAGGTAATCAGGATGTTACACGTTATTATACACGTATATTATACATTTGCAATTAATGGGTTTGTAGTTTAACTACATATTGTTACATTTTTTTAAATATGAACATATAAATAGTTGTGAGATAAATATACCACGAAAATATAAAAGATGTCGCCGATTTTAAAACAGGTATTTGTGTTTCATTTTCTTCCAGGTATACAGATTAAAAGATATACTTTTTTATACGTTTGAAATAGATTGTATTTATTATAACCTTTCTAAATACAACGAAATCACTTGCAAAATCACTCAAAAACCTATACATTGAATAAGATCTATTTTGGTTCTGAGTCACTTGATCTATTATATGTCGTAAAATTCACGATAGAAAATTGAATATAAAGTTGTGAAACTACGACTTGATATAAATATTACGCACGTTCACTAACACGGGTTTTCTTGTTATGCAGAAGTTATTTTTTCGTCTGTCCATAAAATATACAGACAAAAAACGACACAGACAAAATCACGGATATTAGTTAGTGAATAGAATAATAAGGAAATCGTAGGTAATATAATTATACATATAGGACCGCAGAAAGCAATTTATAAAAGTTAACAAATGAACAGCGGTTCAGAAAACTTTGTGCTCACTAAAAAGCCGGCAACAAACTCGATCAGTTTTCTCCTTGTTTGATTTATTATTCTACTAGTGATATTATTATCATATTTTTGAAGCATCTGTCTGATGAGAATCAGCGCTTACATAGAATAATTCCTTATGAAGCAATCAACATTTAATATTTTTGATTCCTTAAAAGTAAAAGAGTAACATTTAAACTCTAGAAACAATAACAAATTGGTCATTCCATGGTTTATGTTCACTAAGACTCATAACAGTTTTTTTGGGTAAAAGTGTTAGGTTTTATAAGAAAGACGCAAAGCACATTTACGATTTCCCAGCTAGTATATTTTAAACACCATGTCAAGCAGGATTTAATATCTAAAGGCTATTGAGGTAGATCAATATGTAAATGATGGTGACGTCTGGAAGTGATGCCAATCTTTGTGCATCCACCAAAAACGAATATCACTATTTATGTTTGTAAAATTATGCATAATGAAAAGATGCACTAGATCCAGTTTCTTGCCGGTTCTTCTCGATGAGTGGGTTCTTTTCCGAACCGGTGGTAACTTTGACGCTCATAAGCGCCTTCTCAGGGTTTAAACTGAATAAAATATTTTTGATTTTGGTATTAGAATTTATATAAACCCATATTGATTCTAAGTCGGCGCATTATATTTCCAAATTACTGCAGATTAGAATGAATTTTGGAATTTTCATTGTGCAATTTTAACAAACGGCGACTGTGAGCTGACTGTGGCTAGTGGATATTGATTTCAGTGTTTTGTAACCTTCGGAGTGGTTTTGAACATGTCCCAGTTCGCTCTTGTTAAGGGTTTCACAACTATACTCCTACCGCAACTACAAGCTCCAGACTCGTACATATGTATCGACGATACGTCAGGATCTTGGATAGGTAAGTTTATTGTAATACTATTTCAATGATAGCTGGCAGAGCCTACTTATTTTTCAAAGGCATCTGTGACGTATCGCAGGTGTCCATAGATAGTGATTACTTACCATCAAATGATCTGCATATTTGTTTACCTCCAATTGCTTAAAAAAGAGAGTGCAAATACGAAAATTAATATTCTATGATTATTACATTCTAGTTAGCAGGTTTCATATAGCTGCTACATATCGTATTAGTATTCCAATATTTCTGTGCTCAATATGTGTAAATGCAGCCGGAAAAATAGAGTAATAATAGCCTATAAAATAATGAAATTTCCAAGCATGTATTTGTATATTAGTAACATGCATATTGCTTATCGTATGATGGATGTGAATATAATAATCACAGACTCAAATTATATTGACAATTAACTTTACCCTACATCCCCTGTGTAGGGATTTCAGTCTGGCGGAATTGAAACCACAGTATATATAGTGACAAATTAGTTGTACAGACTCTCTCTTGCTTCATCAAATTCCGGAGTTATCTAGTATACTATAGCCAGTAGGTACCGAAAGGCTTGTAATATAATAATGGCAACTCATGATTCATTACTTACCTTTAGACCAGTTGTATGTCGTGGTTCCATAAAAAAAAAACATGTTATATCTGATCTATTTCAGCTGCTATTCCTGGTCTATCGTTGCTTTTAGGAAACTTCACTGTTCCTACAATTATGGCAATATACGGAAGGAAACCTGCACATATAATCAGCAACATAGCGATGATCGTCGGATGGGTCTGTATTGCAATGGCAAATAGCGTACTACCTATTTTCCTAGCCAGACTGCTTCAAGGCGTTTCATTAGGAATGAGTACATCATTGGGCCCAATTTTAATAGCTGAATACGCAAGTCCCAAAAATCGAGGAGTATTTTTAGCTTCAGTAACCCTTATCATGTCTTTAGGGACTTTAATTGTGCACACCACCGGATCGTATATAACTTGGCAGAGGACTTCAACCTTATGTAGCATAATAGGTGTTGTTAACTTGATTATTATTGTTGCTTCACCCGAATCGCCAAGTTGGTTAGTAGCTCGAGGAAGAATTGAAGACTGCAGAAAAGCTTTCCACTGGCTTAGAGGACATGATGAAAATGATGAACTTAACAAAATGATTGCATCTTGCAGATCGAGAGAATTAACATCAAATGTTTCAAATTCTTTATATAACAATGTTAAGAACAAATTAACTAATTTTAAGAATTCTTTAATTGAAAAGGAATTTTACAAACCAATTTTTGTGATGTTTCATGTTTACGTTCTAGAGGAATGGGCTAGAATTAATATGTTATCTCCTTATGTACAATATGTTATTGAAGGCATGATAGGAACTGAAAACATCAATACACCGTTATTAATATTTAGCATAGATGCTCAAAGAGTTATCACGACTGTTGCGGCTATTTTTATGATTAAAAAATTTAAAAGAAAAACAATTATACTATATATGACTGTAATGTGTATTATAATTTTGCTGTCATCAGCTGGGTATAGTTATGCGAGAATAGCAAAAGCTTTACCTTTTGATTGTCCATTTGTGGGAGTCATACTGATACACTTACACATGTTTGCTGTTGGAGTCGGTTCTATGACATTACCTACAATAATATCCGGTGAAATATTCCCATTAAAGTATAGAAGTTTGTCAAGTGCCATCAGTTCTGTATTTCTCTGTTTTAATATGTTCACGATGCTTAAAAGTTTTATTTACTTGCATAAGCATTTGAGACTATATGGAGTTTACGTTCTGTACGCTGGTGTTGTTACTTACTCTTTGGTTGTTATTTGGATATTTTTACCTGAAACAAAAGATAAAACTTTACAAGAGATTGAAGAAGAATTCAAGGGGCGCTCCGTTAGAAGAGAAGATATTCTATCATCTCAATCACTAGTGTGAGAATAAATTTGTATATTCTCTACTTTTATCTCTTTGTTGATTAATGTGCGTTAATTTTCTTAATTTAAAAATAAAATTTTTTCGTGTTTATTTCAAGTTTTAATTATTTCGTTCAGATGATTAACTCTGCCAAAGTTGGTTTGTATATTAAACTAGCCTCTACCCGCGACTTCGTTCGCGTGGAATAGTTACTTTGGGCTAACACACGCAGCGGAAATTCTCAAGAGGAGAAAAACCCCGATTCTTAAACATTCTTCATTTGTGCTCCGCTCCTATTGGTTTCAGCGTGATGTTATATACCCTATAACCATCTTTCATAAATGAGCTATATAACATTGTGAAGAATTTTTCAAATGCAACCAGTAGTTCCTGAGATTACCCCCTACAACGTCACAAACTCACAAACTATATCTCTTTACAATATTAGTATAGATTATTGAGTGGCTTTTTGAACATTTTTGATTTGTAATCCACAACGTCCCACGCCGGAGCGTCTACGGCCCGATGGATGAACCTACTAATTGTGTCGTCAATCATGTCGGTATAGTAGACACAGATATTGGTGTGCCTGAATATTGCCAAAATGTATATTGAAGATGACTCAAATGTTGCAATAGAATAAATACAATAAGAACATTTTTTAAAACCTTCTCTGTTTGACAAAGGTTATTTCTAATAGAAAAGATTACTAAACTAATTTCTATGGGATTTTCACAAGTACGTCGCGGACAGAGCTAGTCTATAGGAATATACTTGTAATAAAAATTGTCTAAATAAAAAGTGTCTGTGTATAATAACAACTTTATACCGATTGGCTATGAAAGAATAAATAGTGATCACAAAAATGCGAATTTAATTTTTTTTTTCGTTATAAAGGGCTCTCTTGTGGTATATAGTTTAAAGTTTTAAGTATGTTGATTATGCATGTACATATTACATGCATAGCCTCAACCTCCCATTGCACGGGTTCGGTGGGCTGGAAGGCAGTCTCGCAACCGGACTGACTCAGACGTGTGCGGTGTGAAAGCGCCTGCCGCCAAGGGTATCGCGGAACTCGCTCACACTCTCCTACGACACCCCCATGTTGTGGTACATTTTCCGTTTTTAATCATCTTAAGTTCGACTCGGTTCAGTTCTTCCCCCGAGGACCTGACAGTCTATGATAGAGTTTTATCCACGCTAAAGAATAAAAAAGATAGCTAGCGTGTTGTACTTTAAAATTGTTTAAAAAAACATTTCTATAATAATGTACCTTCTCAGAATTTTAAATTTTTCTAATACAATTTAAAAGAAATTCGTGTAGAGCTGCGTGCACAGCCAGAATTTAAGAGTTTAATATGCTAACGAACGCCTAAAAAATAATTTTAGCAATTTACGACATTCACTTGCATATGTAACCGGCTGGGACTTCGTCTATATTAAATTACAATATAAAGCTATATATCAATAAAATATGGCGAGGCGCCATCTAGTGATGAATTGTAGTAGAATGAGTATTACAAAATCCTTCCCCGGGAAAAATAGGTGTTAATTTTCATACATATGTGAATATGTAGACTCCATTTTTAGAAGATAAAAATTAATAAATTGATCTCATTATTTTTCATAATCATCTAAAAGAATTCCCATTTAAATTACACTTCCATTGGTAAGATGGACGTATTATGCATTCAGTTTGTTTATGATTTTGCGCCAAAGATGGTTTAAGGAGTCGCATTACTTACAATACGCAACTACGTGGCGAAAGTCTGCGCTTGCGCAATTCGCAGCAATGGCGAAAGGTCCTAGAGATGGGCTCAATCGATGTTGAGTTATCGATAGAAAATACAGCAAATAAACGAAATAAATTATTTAAATATTATTATCAACTCAAAATTATTTAATTAACAGTGTAGTGTTTAGATTGATGGTCAATAATTATGTTATTTTTATCTCAGTAAATATACAACACTGATATTGTCTAGAGCAGTATAGTACACACCCTTTTTTTAAACGGGTCACCAACGTTTCACTCATGGAGTCGCAGGCCGCAAACTACAAATATTTAGGTATCAAATAAATAAAAACAATTCAAATTAATAGCGTATTAATGTAGTGAAAATGGTTGTCCTATAAAGTGAACGTGGTATATCCCTTATATCATAAGGAACGCACTACCGTCTGGTTAACTGGGATCTATTTAATTTACTCAGCATTATCACAGTTTTTCTGATGGGTATGAAATTTAAAATAATTGAAAATAAAGTATAATCGGGTGAATCAACTACTTTTTATTATGTCCACAGGTTGAGTATAGCCGCTGGAGAGCGTGTTGTTCCATCAGTCAGGGTTTATTAAACGAATGACCGATTTTTTTTTTTCGAAATGACCACGTTATCGCCCTAGCAAGGTCTTAACAGCTTACCGGACTACCCAATGAACGACTTTCTTCCTTATAATTGGAGTAATCAGATACAAATACTTAAAACAAATAGGGTGTGTGGTAAAAATAGACGTTGTAAGTGACATTTTTGTATTACAAGGAAATATTGTAATCTAAAAATACAACAAAAAGCCAACGTCACATTGTTTAGCTTCTTAGATAATTCCGCCAAATGTCAAGTATGGCAAATACACGTTTTAAACTTAATTGCCAAATAGTTGGTGTAACAACGTAAAATGATCTAAGATAGCAACCTATCACCATAGGCAAATCACCAAAGGGGGGTAACTACCCCCTAAGTACAGTAACTACTGTACTTTGGGTATCACAGCGATAATATGCAATACTATTCTTTGGAAATATACATACTATAAATAGCATAATTATATAAGTATAAGTATAGATAAACAACATTTAATATTACTTTCTTAGCTGCGGTCATCGGACGAGAACTAACGTTTTCGGTAGAGTACCCGACACTACACTTTTCACCCCTATCACTTTTCATCACACAAGAAGGTTTCCGAGCAGAATTTCAGAGCCCTAAATGAATGAAAGTATACTCTTGAGTTTGCTTTTGCTCAGTTACTTTTTGCAGGGAACTAGTCGTGCTTTTGTTGATCTAAAAATGTATCTCTTTTCTGTAGACATACGTTTCAAAAATGTTTACTCATTTGTTACAAACCCAGTTAGTAGATTATTTATCCGTGTCTGTACTAAGCACTATGTGGAAGAGCCGCAATTAAGGAATGAAAAAACCACATGGGGCCTGCGAGCCACGGTGTGCTAACCACTGACCTAGAGGCTTATATTTCTTTAGCAGGCGTCACTTTGGGGTATACACCGATTGATCTCACTAAATCAAACATCAAACTAAAAGAGAACGACTGTGACAGTTTTAACACTGTGTGCCTGTTGATAGGGATCCTATCGGATGTAGGCACTAATACTTCGGGGCAGTGGCGGTTATGCAGTCTTGGCCGTCCTTTTTTTCTTTTTTTTTATGACGAGGGGATATCCTTTATGGATACCCACTCTCCCGGGGGAGAGAGTGGGTTATGTCCGACTGCCGCGGACTAAAACCCCCCGATGTACCTCTACTGGCTAGATGGAACGAAAAGGGCTCGACCTGGCTAGCAACCATGTCGTTCTGAGCAGCCGGAGTCTTGGCCGCCCTAGGCCCCAGACCATGTAGTCAGTACCAGCCACCCCTGTGTCAGTGAATTGTTTGTCACGATTGGCCGCCCCTAATACCTGGCCACCCTAGGCCCGGGCCTCCTGGACTTTAGGGTAAATCCGCCACTGCTTCGGGGATTACACGGATCATAAATTTGACTAAAAATATTGGTTGTCTGTAAAGTAGGCTTACAGACGATAATCTTACATGATACGTCATATAATAACATTGATGAATGATTGCATACTTTTAAGAATTGAATTTAATTATTCTATATATAGGCAGATGCGCCACAAGCCGAACGCTTAGGTCTATCACGCTTGTCTATTGCTTATTCCGCGCTCTCGCTTGCACGCTCGGCTCAGGCGGACGAGACAATGAGTCATGCTTTTTCATGCCGGCGTTCGATTTATAAGACGTTATCACGTCAAAAATATCGATAATTGTTATGCAAACGTTATTCACTCTTCCCTATTCAAGTTGAACCGACAGTCAGTTGCATCGCGGCTGTCTCGACACGCGACGATGTTTGTTTATGTGTTTTAACGAAAAATATATTTCCAGTGATAAATGAGTATATATTTAGATGCCGTGTTTTACACTTTTAAGGAGTATAGGAACATAAAAATAAATACAGCGCCATCTATTAAATAAACTATAAAGATAAACATGATTGTAATGCAAGGAGACGCTTCATCGTTGACCTAAATTTTATTCTCTATCAGGTATGTCCTTTTTGATCGAACCAAAGACATTAAAGCAGGTCAGTTCTTAAATTTAATAAAGTGTTATTAATCTGATTTGTAAGGTGTAACGATGTAAGAATGTAGAATTAGCTTTGCCGTATTTGTAAAATTTTTAGTACTAATTTAATGAAAGTGCAGAGTCAATATATATTTTTTTTGTACATAGATAATATATAATATGGAATAATTTTATTTTTTCCGCTTTTCGGAAAGGAGGAGGTTACTATGTTTGTCTGTATGTTTTTTATGTATGTTAATGGATATCTCCGTCAATTGTGAACCTATTATAGTGTTTTTTTTTATTTTGAATTGGTTACGCTCAGAGGTAGTCCTATTTAATTTTGAAGAAAATATTCAATCCCTTAGGAGGGTGATATAACGCTTATTTGATTTTCACCCATTCTTACTCGTGTATTTTCGTGTAGTTTAAACTAATCCAAATTATTGTTTTAAGCCGTCCGATACAAAATGGACTTTTTATTATTATTCCCAGAGATGATTCGAGCTTCTGATATGAGTACTATATGTCTCTTACATCGGTAGTGATTATTGTGTTGTGGTAGGGTTGTTTGGCCAGTAGTTGAGGCGCATTGTGCCGATGCGCCTCCCATGATCGTCGGGGAGGGCAACTGTCGCCCTCCCCTGAGGGGTCTACCATTCCGACCCCTCGACTGCGAAGAGGCCCCTGATGAGGGGCCTTCACCTGCAGGGGAGTAGACGCATTGCCAGTGGCAGCTCCTACTTCCCGGCCTATAGGTGAGTGAAGACACCATGGGGTTTTAGTCCGTGCAAGTCGGACATAACCCACCCTCAGCGGCCCGGCTGGGGTGGGTATCCACATAGGGATTTCCCCATGTAAAAAAAAAAAAGGGTTGTTTGGCCAATGGACTATTGACTAGGTGTCCGTAAGTTCGTAACACGATCTGTACCAACGAATTTTACAGGATTCACACACACACACACATACATACACACACAGATATATATATATATGTATATATATATATATATATATATACACCGCGAGGAGACCTATACTTGCACATGTTTTTGTAGCACCACCGTACATGGGAAAATATAGAATCGCAGATCCTCTGAGTATATAATGATTATATACATAGCCTCCTTTGGGAAGAGGTCTTTGGTCCAGCAATGGGATTTTGACTAAGTAACGATATTACAAAAAAAAACATCACGTGATTTTGCACATTTAACAAGACTAAAACTAAACAGACCCAGTTTATTATAAAAACTTGAGTGATTTGAAAAACATTTCTAAACTTTTACGTGGTTAGACTTCAGGTCAGCTTGTGCTGATCCAAATCCTATTAGAGTTTTAAATATAGAGCGGACCAATATGTGAACGATTGTGACGCCTGAAAGTGATGCTCCTCTCTATGCATCCACAATAATGTAACTATCTGTTTCTAAAGATTATGTATTATAAAAAGATAAACCAAATCTAGTTTCTTACCGGTTCTTCTCGATGACTGGGTAGTTTCTTCGAACTGGTGGTAGTTATAATATTTATAAGCGCCTGCTAAGGACCAAAATTGAAAGTATTTTTGATTTTAATTTTGAACCTTGAGAACGTGTATACAAAATGTCACGATGATCGGTTGGTTAGTTAAAAAGTGTAACCAACTCGCATTTAAATTATGTTATTAAAAAAGATTAGCATTAGAATTAATTATAGTTTATGTACAAATTATTATTTAAGCGCCATTTCTCAATTTTAAGCTCTATGCAATTAATTACAAGACAATCACATACGTAACGAGTCCTTGAAAACTTGATGTGAAAATGTTTTTGCAAAACAAATTTTATCGAAAAGTATTTTTAATAAGTGGATAGATTTAAATAGTATTTTGTCGAACATAAACATTACACAAAACAGGGTTGTGACGTTTAATATTGATTCTCATTACACGTACGTTGATAAATTGTACATAGCGACACTTCCGCTCTTGTAATATATTAACATTACAACTAGAATTTTCTGTAATTATGGTATGGTATATGGTATTTTCTTGGTGTAAGGGGTGTCGAGTAACATCTTAAGACTTGAGACACCCAAGCCAACCTCACCTACACGTGGTGCACCCTGCTGATCACCGAACGAGGCAATGGCGATAGCGGGGTGGTAGGGTTATACAGCCCGACTGGGTCGCAACCACCATGTATATGGCGAAAAAGCCCGTCATAGTGACTCGCTTTTGCGTGTCGCGTTTCGGGATCAGCCTGTGCATATCCAGTACCGGGTGACTCTCGTCATTATGGCCGGCATGACAGTGGCGACCGACGATGGATGATCTGTCTCGCGGTGGTCGGCCACTGTTCTTGGATTGTACTATGCTTACCATCAGGCACAGTGCAGTCACTTTGTCGTACTTCAATAAAAAAAATAATAGCATTAAAAGTTTCTTATCTCCCGTCAAATAAACTAAGTTCAAAATATGTGGAAGCTGTGGAACAATCTCCTGCCTAGTGTGTTCCCTCCTTCGTATAACACGGGGTCCTTCAAGCGTAACGTGAAGAGACCTTTTCGCAGGCCGGCATCACAGCGGCGTCCGCCGAGGGATGGCGTGTCTCTCGGTGGTCGCCATTGTTTTTGGATTGTACTGTGCTCACTATAAGACACAGTGCAGTCACTTTGCAGTGCTGCAATAAAAAAATGTCAGTAAGAATGTTGCGACTGCTCTTGAGAGCCAGTTTTCCTATACGTATAACATATTTATGTATATTATTATGAACTAGCTGTACCCGCGACTTCGTCCGCGTGGAACTTGATCTACAAAACGGTAACTAATAAAGTCATCTGAATGTATTCTCTAATTATTTACTTTTCTACTCAAATCGCGTTGCCATTAAAGTTACAATAATTTTTGATAGAGTGAACCGACTTGAATGAAACCAAAACTAAATGTTATCCGAAAATATGCTTTATGATTTCCTTGAAAAGGTTTTATTATAAACGCAGTATTTTAGCAGTGTGCGTGTTAAAACAAACACGCATGAGTATATTTGAGTATGATAGTGGATGGATATACGAGTCGAGGAAGACCGAAAAAGGTGTGGATGGATTGTGTGAAAAATGATATGTGCGTAAAAGCGACATCTGACAGGAGAGAGTGGAAAAAGAAAACATGTTGTGCCGACCCTACTTAGGTGGGATAAGGGTAATGATGATGATGATGATGTGTTAAAACAAACAAACAGACAGAACAGACAAATATTTCAAAAAATATTAAAATGTATTTTATTAGTTATTCCGGTAACAATGTTTTTTTTACAGAAATCTAAAAGTTCAGACACGTTAGATTGACTTTCTTATTATATATATATACAGTTTTATACACAAGCCCGAACTTAAGTTTGTATTCAGAACGTCCAAAAAAATTGAGAAGAACTATATATAAAGTAGCCTTAAAAAATTCTAAAGATTTCTCAACATTTGGTATCGTCTATCGCTCACAATTCTCATTATTGGCAATTAATTTTGCAAGTAAACTCTATTTAAGATATAGATACAGCACTACAGGTGCGGGTACGCGTCTCCACAGATACACAGTAGCAACCATACCGGCAAGAACGAAGAAGTTCGAAAATTCTTATCTTTGTCGTACTGTGAAGATGTGGAATAGCCTCCCAGCCAGTGTGTTCCCTTCCTCTTATGACATGGGGTCCTTTAAACGAGGCGAGATGAAGCACATGTGCAGGTCGGAATGATAGCGATTACTGCCGTTGTTATTTAACAGCGACAGTCACCGATATCTGTGGAGTGTACCGTACTTAACATCAGGTACCGTACAGTAATTTTGCCGTACCGTAAAAAAAAAAGAAAATACAGCACTTTAAGACTTAAGTAGGTACGACAAAACTATTGAACGTGCCGAGGTTGAAATATGATGAGAATTTTTTCATAGATGTTTATAGACTACTTATCTTTTGCATAACCTTTGCCTTTTTAAAAAAAATATATTTTATGTTCGGCGAAGCGGTCGGTAACAGCATGCATATGTCGGCAGATCTTTGCACGGGTAAATATGAATGTGTAACACACAAGTGTTTGTGAATAAAAATTTTACATTCATTGTTTGAACAACTGCCGAGCTTGTCACAAAAACAATTAGAGAAAGACGATTGTGAAAATGATATATATAAAAGTTTAAAAGAGAGATCTTTTGTAATTAATTTTTATTTTTCGATCCTCGACCCTCAAGGGGCACCATCATCATCATCGTTAACCTGTAAGAGAGCGACTGCAGGATCATAGACTTTCCGAAGATATGGTCATAATCACCATGCCAGTCCACGACGTATTGCCCACAGTCCTATGTTTTCCCATATAAAGTAGTCCTATACAAGAACATTTCTCAGGTTCAGGTTTCCTCACGATGTATTTCCTCCACCGTCAGCCGATAGTGTTACCAATATAACAGTAGATGTACGCAAATTCTGAACAATTCGTTCATACATGCCGGAGTTCAAACCTGTGGACATCGGATTGATATTGCACTGGTCAAATCACTGAATCATCACGACATTCAAGGGGCATAAACTCTTGACATTTAAATCTATGTGCTAGCGTATATTAAAATAGATATTAAAGTGCGAGGTCCATATTATTGTAGGCACTTTTTAAGCTTTTCTTTTGGTTTTATGCACCTACGCTAATAATAGTTCCAATAGGTAAATAGTAGTTCAGTGACTGATTTTCTTATCCAAGGCTACGATTCGTAGCGGGTTGAAGGTTGAATCGGTACAAACCTTTCGTTCCGCATAATTATTTTTTTATAATGTCATTTTCTAAGGAAGAAACGAATTCAAAGAATTATGCTCTCAAACACAATAAACTACGTATATTAAAGTACCTACTACCTACATTATAGAAAACTAATTAGTTTTATCGATGACAAATTATACGGAGGAAAGAATTGTTAATTAATAAACCAACACTAGTTATATCCGCCTTATTCTCGGGTTTAAACGATATCGATTTTTTTTTATTTATTGTTAAATATTTTAGGCTATAAACTTACGATTTTAATAATACCCAAGCCAAAATTGTCTTGTCTTGTCTTGCGCAAGTCTTGTAGGGGACAGTTTTGATATTGATCTTGCTGAAATTCGGCGATATTGGTCTTGCAAAAACGGTATTGAGTTTTCCTATATTTATTGTTAAATATTTTTAGGCTATAAACTAACGATTTTAACAATACCCAAGTCAAAAGTTGTCTTGTCTTGTCTTGCGCAAGTCTTGTAGGGGACAGTTTTGAAATTGGTCTTGCAAAAACGGTCTTGGATTTTTTTTAATTTATTGTTAAATATTTTAGGCTATAAACTAACAATTTTAACAATACCCAAGCCAAAGTTGTCTTGTCTTGTCTTGCGCAAGTCTTGTAGGGG
>JACEII010000133.1:108699-164907 GCA_014332785.1 Antheraea mylitta
AATGCGATATAGTTTCACTAGGTCAACAAACACGGATCACCTTACATACGTGCACATACTGTGGAAAGCTTTTCTTTTTTTTCTTATTTTTAGAACTTAGTTTACCCAATTGTACAATTTATAACGAGCTCACATCTAAGCCGTTACGATTAAACATTTGATCATCGAGCCTTTCAATTCAAAAAGACAATTACACACATTTTACACTCAAGTGTATTTAAACAACATTCAGTAAATTATACTTCAATATTCTTGATTGTATTTGATATCTCGTTTTCTTTTTCATAATTTAATTTTAGTTTTTATAGATGAATATATAGATAGAATAGATGATTTTAGTTTTTATAGATGGTCACAACCACCATGTATATGGCGAAAAAGCCCGTCATAGTGACTCGCTTCTGCGCGTCGCGTTTCGGGATCAGCCTGTGCATATCCGGTACCGGGTGACTTTCGTCATTATGGCCGGCATGACAGCGGCGATCGGCGATGGATAATCTGTCTCTCGGTGGTTGTCGATGTTTTTGGATTGTACTATGCTTACCATCAGGCATAGTGCAGTCACTTTGTCGTGCTATAATAAAAAAAAATTAATTTCAGCTTTCTCACCTACTCTTGCCTTTTTTGTTTTCCAAACGTTTACCAATAGTTTAATATTATGTGAGTTACTTTTTGGATTACTAAAAATGTAAGTTGAATGGATGTGATAAAACGTTGTAAGTTTTCAACCTACTATGGTCGATCTTATTTTTGTTTTTATATTATTCATCGTAATATTTATTATAAATCAGAAGTTGTGGTGGCCTAGTGTACTGGCATGCAACGACGAACTTATCACAATTCGCATACATTTACTAATTTAATATTATAGTGAATTACGAGTTATCGTAGATATAGTCTTAGTCAGAATATCAGTGCCGCGAATCTTGGACTTGTTTATTGCATCTCTTTAATATCATTTTGCATATATATATTACATTGTGTATGTCAAACAAATGTTACTTTCTTTACATACGTAAAACTTACTAAAATTATAAACAATATCAGTCATTCTATATCTAAACATATACTTCATCGGTTTTCACACGTATAGCATGTGAATGATGAGGTAATTAGAGATGATTGGTTCCAGATCGAAATAGATATATAAACAATATTCGACATTGGATTGATATCAGTCAAATTTGAGATGGGAATTAAAACAAGTTATACCAGCTCCACACATTCGGTACGAGATTGCATCAGCTAATTCCGAGCCGTGCCGAATCAACAGCTACATGGGTGCCATCTTACTATCTTTAACAATGATTCCTTAAAAAAAGAAATATAATAACGATTTTTAATTTGGATAAGCTGAATTTAATAAAAGACCAACATAATTTAAATACTAAGAACAGTAACAAATTGGTCATTCTATAGGCTCACTAAGACCAGTAATAGATTTTTAAGTAATAGTGTTAGATTTTATAACAAAGACCCAAAATACATTACCGATTTGCAGGATGGTGAGTTCAAGCACTATGTCAAGCGGGTTTTAATGTTTGAAAGCTATTACAGGGTGAGGTCTGGAAATAACGCCCTTCTGTGAATTAATCAAAAATTAATATAAATATCTACGTTTGTAAATATATATATGTATATTTTTTACGTGGAAAAATCCCTTATGGATACCCCCCCTCTCGGGGGAGAGGGCGGGCTATATCCGACTCGCACGGACCAATACCCCACGATGTGCCGACAGACCGTGTTGTTGGGGCGGCAAGGGATCGATCTAGGCTATTCCCCTTGTAGAGCCGCCCCAACGGTCCGCCCGGCGGAAGGTGGTCGCAAAAGGAGGCCACTGCTCGCCACACCTGTTCGCTGCCGAACAAGGCCGAAACCACACCCGGA
The DNA here is from genome assembly GCA_014332785.1 of Antheraea mylitta. NCBI lineage: Eukaryota > Metazoa > Arthropoda > Insecta > Lepidoptera > Saturniidae > Antheraea > Antheraea mylitta. The sequence continues at coordinate 110,590 of JACEII010000133.1, forward strand.
CGTTTGTAAATATATGTATTATGAATAAATAACCCAAACTGAGTTTCTTTCAGAGTCCTTTCGATGACTGTGTTGATTTTCGAACCGGTGGTAGATTTGTACATAAGCACTTGATCTTGATTTTGAACACAAATTACAATAAGGAATATCGAGACATAATCCTATTTATATTATCCAGGTCATACCAAATATTAATAAATAAAGTTTTTTATATTATAGCAGGCAAATGAACAGGTGGGTACCCTTATGTTAAGTGACCACTACCGTCCATAGACACGGGCAACAACATGGGAATCGCAAGTTTGTTGGCAGCCTGTTTTAGGGGAGATGAAGGGAAGAGAAGAGGTGGGCTTCCAGCGCTCTCACTGACCATACGAAACGCAAAAATGTAAGCATTGTTATTTTACGTCGGTTTTCTGTGATACCCCGGGCGAGCCGACCCATTCATGCTAAAACTAGTGATAGTTGCCACAATTTCGAGTACATTTATATATTTTGAGTTTAATTGGTAAAACTATCACCTTATGTAGATGAGATATGGTGACAAAATTTTTAATTACATTAACAACAGCCCGCAACTTTATCTGGATTTGTAATTTTATAAAACATGACTTCATGTAATTCTAATCGTTTTTGCAACACATACCAAGGGCTGTCATTGTTAAATGAATAACAAAGTTTTGAAGCGATATGGCCATAGTTGATGACGTGTTCGGACACAGAACCGATGGACGTAGGATTGAATCTTTGCAACAAGTAACTAACAAGTTTTGTAGGTGGTAGAGCCACGCTAAAGTCATAACTGGTTTCAGCATGAATGGGTCGGCTCGTCCTGGGTACTACAACCCTCTCACAAAAATACCGACGTGAAGTAACAATGCTTGCATTGTTGCATTTTGTTAGGTCAGGAAGAGCCACCTCCAACCGCCCTCACCCTTTCATCCCTATGCCTTTCCTCTCCCCATCTCCTCCAATACAGGGTGGCAAGGCACTTGCGTCTCTTCTGGTGTTGCTGGTATCTATGGACAGTGGTGATCACTTAACATCAGGTGACCCACCTGTTCGTTTACCTCCTATGATATAAAAAAGAAACTAACACTTGATTTAATTTGATTTAATGTGAAAATCTGTCACTAAACAGCTGTTGGTGTATTCCGATACACACACTTGAGAGCCAGTCCTCTCTAAGTTCAGCATGTTAACCATCTCAGAGCAAATCATCAGTTGACATCATTACTTTTAATAATTAATTTCGTAATTTAATAAAAAGAAACACTATAAATATATTTTTATAACGTCCAATACGCACCCTTAATAAAGTAAACGCATTAAAAAAGTAGTTTTTTGGGAAACGTCAAAAAACAATTCGACGATAACATTATCTTTACCAAATTTCCTCTAAAGCCTTTATTTACAAAGTCATCGTCATGAAAATTTGCAAACTTGGCATTTAGTAGTTTATCTGTATTACCAATAACTTACATTGTAAAAATGTGGACTTTAAGTACTAAATAAAAAACTATCCACAAAACATTTTCAAGTTAGACCTCTATTTCACAATCTTTTCCGTTTACCATTAGAAGCATTATTCGATTTGTGCCTATATTACATAGAAGTAAGTCTAGAGATTTGAGTAAGTTTACTATACGAGGGACGTAAGGGGTCCTTACAATATTAATGCAAAATTCACAGCAGATTTTTTCTAATATAACGGCATAACTTAAACTTCCAGCTTCGTCAAGTATTGGCTCAATTATGATTTAGTCTCTATATCGGGAACGCGCGCAGCAGAATTCAGAAATGTACAAAGGACATATATGTTACTGTCACCTTATTTGCACTCGGCTTTCTTTGTCTGTGAGATTTTTTTTTTATATTTAAGGAGGCAAACGAACTGGTGGGTCACGTGTTGTTAAGTGATCACCACCGTCCATAGACACTAGCGACATCAGGGAAGTCGCAAGTGCATTACCAGCCTGTATATGAAAGAGGGGGAGGGGAAGGAAAAGGAAGGAGGAAGGTAGGTGGTCCTCCGGCGCTCTCACTGATTAAACGAAACACAACAATGCAAGCTCTGTTATTTCACGTGGGTTTTCTGTGAGAGAGGTGGTACTACCCCGTACGATCCGACCCATTCATGCTGAAACCAGTAATAGCTTCAGCATGGCTCTACCAGCTATCAAACACTATGAACTGAAAGAACTATCTCTAATGAGCATCTCTATTGCAAAAACTAAAACCCTAAAATTTCGATATGTGTCCTTACTTTATTAAGTGTGCGTATAGACTACGCTTTTCTTTTGATTATAAAAATTTCTGAAGTTTTATCGGGACGATTCTAAGAAGTGCTAGAGAGAACATACTGAATTTTGAAACTCCACTACTCTACCATCTCTACACTACACACTCCCCTACCATCCTAGCATATACGAAGACCTGACCATGTTGATGAAAGAACAGGTAGACTACGAACTGCTATGAATCTTATATTTCAGTAAAATGTAATATAACGGAATCTGAAGATTGTTTTATACTACTAACTAATAGTGAAAGAAATTGTCACTAAACATATATCAGCATTCGACATATGTCGACTACTAGCTTTGCCCACGACTTCGTTCGCGTAGTACACTTATTTTGAGCTAACGCCAACACTCTGCGGTAGCTCTCAAGAGGAACAAAACTGCAATTTTGAAACATTCGTCATTAGTGCTCCGCTTCTATTGGTCTTAGCGTGATGATATATAACAGTACTCGCCAAATGAGCTATACAACAATGAAAGAATTTTTCAAATAGGACCAGTAGTTCCTGAGATTACCTACTACGACGTCACAAACTCACAAACTTTACCTCTTTATAATATTAGTATAGATGTAAAGACTTGTATAATTGTAGGACCACAGCCTTAACAATGATATGACATTAGATATCATATATTTAATCATTTTAAGAAATATTTTTTTAATTCATATACCGGACCTAGGGTTGTCTAACAGACGAATTATAGCAGCGGTTTCCAAACGTTGCAGAAAAGCACACAAGTCATTTTATGGAACCCTTCATTATAGATATTATATATGTTGTTTTATCGTCTCACCAAACTTTTCCTTCAAAATTCAATCGTTCTGTATCATTAAATAGTATAAAACAAGGCCCCCTATCGCGTCTGTCTGTCTGTCTGTTCGCGATAAACTCAAAAACTACCGAGTGGATCGTCATGCGGTTTTCACCAGTGAATAAATGATTCATAAGGAAAGTTTTGATATATAATTTCTGAAGGATTTTTTAATAATCAGGACGGGAGAACGTCTGCCTGGCTTTCTAGTTCCATATAATTTTAAGTGTAAGTATAGGCACTTGTTTACTAAAACGCCACATCTACGATTTACTGCTAACAAGATCTACTAAACAGCTGCACCAATTTTGGTGAAATGTGTGCGTTTTCCAATCCAATTATTCAGTTTAAGTCCTAATAAGGCACTTATGAACGTCAAAAACTACCACCTACTCGGGAACATATATTTCCAATACATCATACAGTAGCTTTTAGTGGATGCACAGAGAGGAATCAATTCCAGACATCACTAACGTTCACGTACTGATCCACTCTATAATATCCTTTTGACACTAAAACCAGCTTGACGTGACGCTTAAATTTACAATCCGGCAAATCGGTAACATGTTTTGGAACTTTATTGTAAAACCTAACACTATTACCTAAAAAACTATTACTGGTTTTGCTAAGTCTGAGACATGGGACAACCAGTTTATTATAGTTTCTAGTATTTACATTATGCCGATCTTTTACTAATGGATCCGATAATGGTTTAGACTTACAATTTGACTCGGTCGATGGCGCTACATTTGACTTTTAGCATTTTTCTATTATTAAGGCAAGACAACGTCTGCCGGGACCATTAATAATTAATATAAAAATACAAAACAGAACACTTTATCTATTGTATTTAGTTTTCATTTCTGTCTACAGTCCTTATGACTACCACATTTTTTTTTATTGTCCTATTATTTTATAATGGTATGGGTGTATCTTATTATTCCTATTCATTTCCATCAAACAGTTATAATAATGAGATTATTTGAAGTAAAAATAATATAACAGAATTTGCGCAATTTTTCACGGAACCTTAGGGTTCTGCGGAACACATTTTAGGAATCGCTAGTCTTGACCGTCGCGTTGCGGAACACAATATATCGTTTTTTTTTAGCATGACTGCACACATTTTGAATACGCTACCAGCATTCGTTTCATTATAACAACAATCTGATTATTGTCTTTTTTTACCCGGAATCGAACTGCGACCGTTTCCTTATTGCTTTTAAAATATTTATTTCTGAGTACATAGGCATTTTTTTTTTCAGTTCAATTGTTAATTCATTTTATTGCAACGAGAAATACAGACTAACTTATTTTGAAAAATGCACCTAATTTATGAACCAATAAGGCCTAATATGACTAATCTTTACTCTTATGATCTTAATTATCTTGACTATACCGATTTATAGGCTGCAGTGACTATTTAACAGCATTTAAGTTTCTATTTACTATTTCATTATCTACTCATATAATAAGAACCTAAAACTAAATTGTCTGTATTTTTTAGATTTATGAAAAAAAAATCGTACATATGTATTGGTCATGTTACATATGTATTACTGTTTCGTAGGTGGTAGAGCCCCGCTAAAGCTATTTTTGGTTTCAGCATGAATGGGTCGGCTCCTCCGGGGTAGTACCACCCCTCTCACAGATAACCGACGTGAAATAACAGTGCTTGCATTGTTGTGTTTCGTTCGGTCAGTGAGAGAGCCGGAGGCCCACGTCCCTTCCTCTTTCCTTCTTTCTCTTTCCTTCCCCTCCCCCTTCTCCCATATACAGGCTGGCAACGCACTTGCGACGTCCCTGATGTCGCTAGTGTCTATGGACGGTGGTGATCACTTAACATCACGTGACCCACCAGTTCGTTTGCCTCCTTTGATATAAAAAAAAAAAAACAATTTTTCAGTAATAAACTAAACTAAATCAGAAAAAAGGTGCGATTCATTAGTCCGTAGAAAAAAAACACCATGTGCTGCCGATCAAAACTGAACGTGTGTATACTTCAAAAGCCTTTTATTAATTATTAATAATTATAATTTTGAACCAGGTTTTCATATATGTTTTGTTATTTTAGGTAGTGTCTGAAACAAGTTACGAGGTAAAATGTATATAAAGTCAACACAAAATGACTACCTATCCCTACACTTTGTTGCAACACTTTATTTGAATCTTTACATAATAGTGAACACAAGGTTGTAAACGTTTGCTTAAAATAAAAATTACAAATAAAAAATCGCCGTTTCTATAAATCTAGCTTTTATATTTAAATCACAATGAACACTTTTTTTACATGACATATTAAGCTACGGATCTTGCATAAAACATTAATCCTAATCTTCATTGCTGAATACTCCTACGGCATCCAATTAGGTCCCATCATTGAAAAAATATATATTGCTTGGAAAAAGGACTTCAATATTTTTGTTTTGTGTATACATATACACCGTGACTGTTTAAAGAGTGACAACCTTCAATCGTGTGATAGTTCATGGTCAAGTTCAACATATAAAATAATAATACTAAAACAAATACAAATAAACAACAAAGAGATCTTTAGTTAAAGTTTATTCTAAGTCTCTCGAAAGTATGGGTACAGATTGAAATAAACCTAGTTTGAATGACCAGTGACAAAACCTGCGTGCGGTATTCTGGATTTTATAACCTTCGATAACAAAACGAACAATAAACCGTTTTTTTTTGTTCAAACTCAAACTCAAAAATTATCCTTTGTTTTTTTTTATATCAAAGATGGCAAACGAACTGGTGGGTCACGTGATGTTAAGTGATCACCACCGTCCATAGACACTAGCGACATCAGGGACGTCGCAAGTGCGTTGCCAGCCTGTATATAGGAGAAGGGGGAGGGGAAGGAAAGGAAAAGCAAGAAAGAGGAAGGGACGTGGGCCTCCGGCTCTCTCACTGACCGAACGAAACACAGCACTGCAAGCACTGTTATTTCACGTCGGTTGTCTGTGAGAGAGGTGGTACTACCCCGGAGGAGCTGACCCATTCATGCTGAAACCAGTAATAGCTTCAGCGTGGCTCTAACACCTACTAACCTGCCTACTACTGGAATAAAGTGGATCAATATGTGAACGATGGTGACGTCTGGAAATGACGCCCCTTTCTGTCCATTCGGCAAAGATAAACGTTTCTGTATATGTCTATAAAGATATGTTGTGCTGTGCTATGTATAATTAAAAGATAAACCAGATCAATTAAATATTGTAATTATGGAATATGAAGCAGTTTTTATGACTATAATTTAATTACGCGATAACATTTATATAAGGTACTCTGTGGTCAGGGGATACAGAAAGTGGCTTAGGTACTTTTTGTTCAGAATGACTTAATAACACATTAAGTGGCTTGTGACGGTAGCTTGCTATTAAAAGCCACGTTATTTGTGAGTGTCGTTATATATGAACCCGAAAAATATTTTTTTTTTTTTCATTTGGTAGTTGAATTTGCAAAGTCGAAGAAAAAACAGTCGAATGCAAACGTTTCATACGACTGCTGCCTTAACTATAAGAGATGACTGAGTTCTAGAGAAAAGTTGTAAAGCTGGATAATGCCCATTACCGCTCAACGAATTGGGCACGGGTCAGCTGGTATATATATATTTGTGTATGTCTTCATAGACATTCTAGATATAAACTCCAGTTACGTATAAGAAGAGCTAATATGTTCCATTTTTATTATCATTCTTTTGATTAAATATTTCGTAGAGTCCCGGAGAGAACTGGCTACATAGTGCGAAATATCTCTACGAAAGCCGCACTCATTTTTCTCACTCACACATAAAACCGTTTGCATGTTGTCTCTTTAATATTATCGTCTATTATTGGTAAATAAAACAGTCGACCGGTGTTATCGCGACGTGCGAAAAAGCAAGTGTTACGTCCAGTAAGTTAGAAAGAGACAGTACTCTATGTAGCTTATACTCTGTTATAATATGATTATAGAATATACGAATCAAATCAGGAATACTTTATTTAATACCTGTGAAGGCGCATATGGAGTTCACAACTACTACTGGTTCGGAAAAACAACCTTCTTTTCGAAATGAACAGGAAGAAAACTACATGTGGTTTCAATTTTTTTGTTTGGTTGGTTATAATAGTTTTAGCGAATGAACTGAGAGATCTTATTTCTAGAAATCATAGTATTGTCATGGTGGCCTAGTGGTTTGGCCGAAGAAATATCAATCCGATGTCCGCAGGTTCGAACTCTTATTAATTCTAAATCTTATTAATTCGTAAGGGGAACAATCGAATTTGAAACTGAGAAATTATCTTGTTGTATTATTACTGTTTGTGGGAAAATACAGAACTGTGTATTTCTCAGAGATTGAAATCAGCAATACGTCGTGGCCTGGTGTGGTAATGATGCCCATATATAAAAATAAATAAAATACCTCTTTGGAAAGAGGCCTATATAGGTCTTAAGCTGATAATGATAAATGACCATCGTTCACATATTGATCCACACTTTAAAACCTACTTAACATTGTGCTTGAATTTACTATCCGGAAAATCGATAATGTGCTTTGGGACTTTATTGTAGAACCTTACACTATTATTATGTTACTTGTTTTAGTGAGAGAAGACACTAAGTACATGAAATTTAGTCTTTAATTCGCGACCTACATTTAATGTTAAATTAGTTGAAATGCCCGTTTTTGTATTTGCAACTCTCCTATGCTATTTATTTAATTGTAGTACCATTGTAAAAAAAATGTAACACGAATTATCTGTATATTATTAAATAATACATTTACCAAGAGCAGAATAAATGATAATAGCGCATAACAACAGTTATAATTTTAAAACAAACCAACTGTGTATACCTGCATATAATAACCTCTATAGGTTATGATCAATAGAGACAATAAGTTTAACACTTTGAAACACGAGAAAACGTGACGCTTAATACTATTACCGTAACAAGTTTTTGTATAAATACATATAACTCCATACTTTATTACATCTTTGTAACAGATAATGACTAAAAATGTATACTAGATGTGTACCAATCAAGTAAGCTCACAGAAAAGTATCTGGAAGTCTAACACACATTTCCAGATATTCGTAAGAAGTGTTTGTCGATAATTCTCCGACACGCATACGATAGTGGTGGGGTGGTATCGATACGATATTGTTTTATTGTTATCGATGATTTTATTCCGAATTTTTCACTTACGACAGTAAAAGATATAATACTGTTCCTGTATGTACACTTCTAATTAATAGCATCATATTTATACCTTGAAAAACATATTACACACATGTATTAATGTGTTTCATTTTGTATTTTTCCTATATATAAATGGTAAATCTGCCACATTAAAAAGAAAATACGAAAGAAAGTAACTTCAGAAAATATATAAATGAAGAGTAATAGAAAAATATTTGTTAGTATACTTATGCGCACACTGCATAAATCGTACTTCACAGATCACGATCGATTCAATCAATAATAGCTTAATGATTAGCATTTTCGGATACTCAGTCGGTCAGAATTCTTGTGGATAATATGGAGCTTTCGATGAAGGCAACATTCTGATGAAACCATAATACGACTAGATAGCACTCTGCAATAAAAATCCTTTGCCAAGCACCTTCAGGTATGTTCCGGCTGCACTTGAAGACCAATCTCTTATGTAGATTTAGCGTGTTTACTATCTTAAACTATATTATCACTTAATATTTGGTAAAACTATTGTCGAATATTTTTACCTATTAAGTATACAAAAAAAAAAATTTTTTATTACGTAGTACATTAAAATCCGCTAAATACCGTTATTATCGTATATTGTTTATTAAATTTTTTCTTAGTTATTTTATTAATATGAAGTGGCAAATAGGAATTCAGTCCACCTAATGTTAAGTATGCACTTCAGCTTGTACTTTTTTACAAAGACAAAGCAACGTGCGCACTCCTGCTCTGCCGTAGAACGAGATGTAGTGATAATGCTGTCAAGTTCGAACCTTTCATGTTACTCGATTAGGCCTCCCACGGCAGCGGCTCAAGCCTTTCGATCCCTCGGTAGGGAGCCCTTGAGTGCGTTACTTGCGCGATACGGTGACACACAAATATACATCACCGCTACAACACTACACGATCACCCCCACACACGTGCACGTCTACACGCTTACACATGAAAGTGGAAGTGTTTACTTTTTTTCCCTTATCGAACTGAAAAACTCTCAATTTTCCGATAATAAATATATGGTGGAGTTGTTGAGGCATGTATGCTTGGTACACATATACGTTTCAACAACTCATACATATATGAATAGTTAGCTAGGTTAGCTAAGATAGGTCGCGATTTTGCATGCAACAGGCAACAGCCAAGCCGAGGTGTGCCGTGCACCCTCGAGCTGGTTGCCAAAATAAAGTCGTCTGAGTGCCTTAAGCGCTCGCCTTAGTAGTCCGGTGAAGCTGTTAAGACCTTGCTGGGTCAATAGCGTAGTCATTTCGAAAAAAAAAATCGAAACTTTCATAGGTTCTACCAAACTTTTAATTAATTCTAAAGCCAAAATATATACAAATATATAATGAAATGAAAATATAATGAAACGGGAATGAAACTATATTAAATAGAAACTGAAATAAGATTCTAGAAACTAAATGACAAGTAACTGATGTTTCGCTGATAATATGATTACGGTCGTTCGTTTAACTGATAAGAAGTGCATACTGTTCTTTTTTACAGTGAATATTTTGTCCTTAAAAAAATGTATACACAAACAATAAAAATTATACTTCGTGACAAACAAAAAAACTTTTGAGCTTTACGAAAAAGCCTTGTAAATAAATGTTAATATTTATTTGAATAAATATAGGTTTACCCTGATTTCATAACGAATATTTAGATTATGATAACAGTTGAAACATAAAACTCAGCACAGTATTAAAATAAATACATAAGAATGACTGTGTTTAATCACATTATGTTATGTAATATTGATTTTATTATACTCCTTACCTAATTTATATACGACATTATGATAAATATACAGTAATTTGTAGACATAATAACTATGTAATACAATAGCAGATAATAACTTATCAAGTGTAAATATTTTATAAAACAGATATATTATAAAACAATGATTATGTCATACTAATTAATATCTCTTGCAAAGTAGATCAAGTTTGTATAATCACAACTAGCTGTGCCCGCGATTATGTCCGAGTGAAATTTCTATATATATATATATATATATATATAAATTTAACATAGAAATTTAACTCCTTTGCCGTGTTGCATGAGCGTAATGTTAAGTCACCAAGATTTGCTAGTCCTGATATAGCTATATACAAGACAAAGTGAAAGTCGTTATTTCAAAAATATTTAGATGCAGATAAGAGAGTCGTTGTAATCAGAGTCCGTTGAATGTCTTGAGATTAGCAATTTTTTTTTTTTATAATATCAAAGGAGGAAAACGAACTGGTGGGTCACGTGATGTTAAGTGATCACCACCGTCCATAGACACTAGCGACATCAGGGACGTCGCAAGTGCGTTGCCAGCCTGTATATGGGAGAATGGGGAGGGGAAGGAAAGGGAAAGCAGGATAGAGGAAGGGACGTGGGCCTCCGGCTCTCTCACTGACCGAAGGAAACACAACAATGCAAGCACTGTTATTTCACGTCGGTTATCTGTGAGAGGGGTGGTACTATCCCGGAGGAGCCGACCCATTCATGCTGAAACCAAAAATGGCTTCAGCGGGGCTCTACCACCTACCAATTACATGCTTGACAAAATTATCGAACTATTTTATTGTAGACTCCTTTTGCATCGTGCCCAAAAGATCGAATGGACATGTGCGGAGACTATCGCAGAGCATTGTATGCACTAGTCTCTTCGTGCTAAGCCTAGGGCAATCTTGAAGCAACTGTTCAAAATTTTGCACAGACATGTTATCGCAGGGGCAGGTATTGTCGTTAATAATCTTAAAGCGATTAAGTTACTGCTTACAATAACCATGCCCAGTTAATGTTTGTGTCATATGGAATGAAAGTCCAATACATGTACCTAATTTTGTAATATCCTCCAATTTGGGTAAACGTGTAATGGTGTATGTACCCTGAGGAGAGTTTTCATACCTAGCCTGCCAAACTCTATGATGTTCAGCGCTGATTTTGCGCTTGGCGAAACACGTCGGGAAAAATGCATAGCTAGGCGCAGATTGCAGAGCCGCAGCGTGTTTTGCTGTCACATCAGCTGCCTTGTTTTCAAAAGGGCAGGGAGGAATAGCAAAAAATAACCTGAATAAATTTGACGTAATGCCTAGCTTTCAGTCCCCTTAGTCACCAAGCCCAGTATCCTCGGCGTTGACATATCGAGTGACGTTCAATTTGGCGGTAATTTGGAGAGCAAAGCATTGTTGGCCTCCAAAAAACTAGGTGTCCTTAATAGGGCAAGACAGTATTTCTCACCGAAACATCGTTTACTACTTTATAAAGCGCAAGTCCGCCCACACATGGAATACTGTTCTCACCTTTGGGCTGGAGCGCCTCAATATCAACTGCTTCCGTTTGACCGCATCCAGCTTAGAGCAGCTCGAATCGTTGGCACTGCGTCGGGACATCGCATCTCTTTGCGTTATTTATCGCATTTATCACGGAGAGTGTTCAGAGGAGTTGTTTGGACTTTTACCTGCCGCTACATTCCACCATCGTACTACCCGCCTGAAACTTAAATTTCATAAACACCACCTCGATGAGTGGAGGTCTTCCACGGTGAGGTTTCAAGGTCGTTTCTGCCTCGTACTGCGACCCTGTGGAATCGACTCCCAGCGGCGGTGTTTCCAAGCAACTATGAATTGCAAACTTTCAAGAAGCGAGCGTACACTTTTTTTAAAGGCCGGCAACGTACTTGTGACCCCCCTGTGTTGCAAGTGTCTATGGACGGCGGTGATCACCTACCATCGGGTGACCCGTCTGTTCGTTTACCCCCATAATAAAAAAAACGTAATTGTAATGGTGCGAATCGAAAAACTATTGAGGATGGTTATGTTTATAAAATAGAATTAGATTTTACTAAATATCGCTTATGTTCTTTATAAATTAACAATGGTAATAACAATAACAAAACTTCTAACTTTGACTAAACTCATTACCTCAATTTAATTTTACATGTAGCACTAACAGAAAACGTACAAGACAATAAATATTCAAGTCAAGGTAAAAACCTAATAAACATGAAGAAACTAATAAAATGACACTTAGCGTCATCTGTGAATTGTCAATAACCGTATAAACTTCCGTCTAGTAACAAGTACATACTTAATAATTGAGAAATCGTAAAAATAACATTAATACTCATATAATAAACAAATCACACTACCAAAAATTAGTTTTACATGTAGCATTAACAGATAATCTAATGAAAGCAGATTCGTAAAGAACATATTCCATAAAAACTAAGAAGTATAAATAATTTCAAATTTTTTTTTTCGAAATGACTACGCTATTGACCCAGCAAGGTCTTAATAGCTTCACCGGACTGAATAATGTCAATATTATTTATGTTCTTCATTGTAATGTTTCAGGACATTACACTACTAAACCCATGTGTTTAGCACTATCCATTACATTTTGTGAAAAGGTTTTTTGTTGTACTCTACAAAATTTTGTCAGTCAAATAATTCCTGTGTGATACACATAAAACCAAAATATAAACAGACAAAAAAATCAAAAATGTATTGTGTTATCGATTCTAAGGACGTACCAGTTATTGTATCAAAAACAATTAATTTAAATACAATTATATTATCTGTACAGTTTTCATCTCTTCACTCTTTTATTATAATAATATAGCATTGTCCTCGTAACGCTGTGCATATTATTTTCACGTACCAACTCTGCAAACACACTTAAAAAGTTTTGACGACATAAAGAACATTTCGCAATGCTTGAAATAGTACAGTACTACAGCGTACTAAGAAACAGAGTTCAAAATAATTCGTAATTGTTTTAAATAAGTAAAAAGACGCAAACACACATTTTTGCATATTTTTTGTTTCACAGTGTATTAATATTTTAATAAACAGACTAAAGAATACAGTAAACTATTTTATTCTCCGTTTCATACACAATAGAGTATTAATATTTGCTCAGGTGAAATTTATAAAATTAATATACGAGATACAAAAACTAAATAATGATATATATGCATGAGTAGAATAATAGGTTCATGTAAAAATATATTAATTAACCTCAATATAACAATTATAGGCATTATATCCCAATACATCTCTCATTACTACTTACCAGATTTCTACTACCTAGGCACTAAGATATAAAGGGATCAAGAAATATAAGATAGATAATTGTTACGTACTTAACAAAACCCATTACTTAATAAACTTGTAAAGCTTATCACAGCCCTATTCGATATTTTTAACGTATGAAAAGAACTTCTAGCAGTTGAATTTTAATCCATAACAGAAACGAAAATAATTTGGGTCACACAAAAAATAATCCAGTTCAAAAACTAAAATCGGTCGTTCAGTTTTATAAGAAGCCTTTGAAGCTTCGCTGTGAGTTTTGCCATAAATAAATAAGGAAATATTAAACACATACGTTAAGAGGATATGATACGAACTTATAAAACATCTAAATATTATAGACGAATAATAGTCAAAAATCTAACATAAACCAAAACTGAATAGAAATAAAAGTCATTTCTTATTGCAGCCTATATAGAATAATAGGATATTATCTATAGAGCAAATGAAATTGACGTTTATTTCTTGTAGTCTGCTGAAACTGTTAAGACCTTGCTGGGTCAATAGCGTAGTCAGAAAAAAAAAAAAACGTTTAATTCTTTCTTTGTCTTTAAGTGATATGGTTGAACGTTATTCCATAACACTACTAAAACTTTTGTGTGGTAGAACCTCTGTAAGGTTCTACAGTGGAAGCACCATCACCAGAGCCGTTTCTACAACAAAGATATAAGTCTCGTGTTACTATAGATCAATCCAATAAGTGTGGTCGGTAATACATTGTCACTCGAAATGTATCAAATGAGTCATCAGTAACAACAGTATAATTAATAACTAATTTTCTTGAGAAGAATAAGGTATAGTTATAACTTATTCCCAAAAAAATAATTGTGAAATACCAAAAACAACAAAGAAAGATTCAAACATTTTTTCAGTTTCATTGATCAACTATATTTTTGTTTGTTACAAACTTTAAATGCGGAAACGTATTTATTTTAAAAAATTGGCAACGAAAACGCATTTTCTACACCTACACTCGCTCATATGTCTAGGTAACTTTGAAAGTCAGTATGAAATTTTTAACCGGTGTTAAAAATCAATACATTTAAACATGATTTGATAGAAAACATCATACGTCATTTCGTTATCTGTTAATTATTATAATTCATATGTGTTCAAGTGGTTAATCGTTTAATATTTAAATGTCAAAAATATGAGGGCGTATTTTGCGAATACGAGATACAGCAATAAAATCAGAATTGGAAATCCCATTGTATTCAACTCCGATAAAATGAAAATAATTAATTATAATTAAAAAAACACTAATTATCGATATATGTTCGTGGCGACACTATCATGACCGTACGTACTCGTTGCGTGTGCAGACAGTTTGTGCGGTTAGGTTAGCTATCAGTGTAATACATGTGACATAGCAATCGGTCGTGTCGATTCATAACTCTATTACAATCGAAATCGATTAACGCAATCGATTATTATTCGGATAATAATAATTATCGTTGTGTTGCGAACTGTTTGATCGTGTAAGACGGGAGCGTCAGTTTGAAATTCCAGTTTTAAATTTCAAAAGTTGTACGTTACCGCCTCTCTCTTGACAATAAGTGCGTTACGGATATAGTTGTATTCAAAATATATTTAACAAATGTGAAATTAATATTAATGTAAGTATTTACTGTGTTTTTTTAAATTTACTTCGATCAAGGTCTTTCCATTATTTGCTTGATTATATATTTCAAACATGAACCGCCAAGACTTCTCAGATGTGCAATGTAATCATATATTATGAGTGTCGAAACGATTTAGATCAAATATGTACAGCTTCGATATTTACATTTCATCAAAATCTCCGAACTTACGTAAGAAAGTTCACACAAGTAATGTTTTTTTGTTGCGCAAAATTTTAAATATATGATAACTATCTATATCTTCTAAGATATTGAGATGATATGCTGTATCGGGCAGGTTTGACCTACATTTTATGCCCTACAAATATTTATTTACATATGGATTAATATTATGTTCGTGAAAATAGCGCTATATATTTGCAATATTTTTTTAATAATACGTAAAAGATAAACATGATTATTGTTTATTAGAAGATATATATTTATCATCAAGGACTTATCTGTAGGAATTTTTTAAACGTGCAATTCATTAGTTGTTATTATTAGACGGCGTTTCACGCAAACGCTTGAAATTCCTCAAGATTTCATTACAATAAGTCAACTCTGACTTCCATAAATGTACATATATTTTACACAAAAACCTTTAGGAAGAAATTCTCTAAATGATAATGTAATTCGTTTCGCACTTAAAAAAAAACTAAAATAAACACACAGGCAAAGACGAAAAACAACTTCGATTTACAAAAGAATACTAGCTGACTTGACCAGGCGTTGCTGCGGTAGTTCGGTGAAGCTGTTCAGACCTTGCTAGCTAAATAGCGTTGAGTTCGAGAAAAAAAACGCGTTGCTGTGACTCAGATAATATTATTTAATTGATTTATTTTTTTATTTTATATTATTAAGTATTTTCAACTTTAAACTATTTAGTATTATTAGTCTTCAAAATTAAAGTATGGCGCCATGTATGATACATCTATAACAATCGATCCTACAGTTTTCTGTCAATAAACTAATTTAAAGCGCCATCTGTTCGAGACTGATGAAACTTACAATTAAGAATATTCAACATTGAAAACCATTTAATTTGTTATTAAATATATCGAGGACATTAATCGAAGTATAAATCATCCTCTTTTTCAAGTTGGATCATTAAAAAGAACGACGACTTCATCGTGAACAAACATCATGACATTGGATTTTTAAATACTCGTATTTCGATTTATATATATACAAATTTTAATCACCGGTTTATCTTTCATTCACCTGATAAGAAACTTCATTATACAATGTCATAATCGAACCCCAACCTTCGCGATAATATTCCTTCAACAGTATACCAGCTCCATATACATATTATACTATACATACTATTTATAAACATATATTACATACGAACAAATGCTTGGTGACAGATTGACAGGGTTGAAAAACTTGAGGGTGGTAGTTAGCCAGGTGGGGTTTGAAAAAACCTACCACAATAGTATTAAAACCTATGTCCATCGACGTGGTGTCTGAACACGCTATCAACTAAGCATGAGAGCTGCGGAAGTCCATCTCCTCCTCTCCCTTCCATCTCTCCGTCTTCCCCCTTCCCCTCCCTCAATCCCCACGAACACAAGCTAGCAATGCGCTTACGACTCCCCTGATGTTCCTAATATCTATGGACGGTGGTAATCACTTAACATCAGGTGTACCACCAGTTCGTTTGCGTCCTATGATATAAAAAAAATTAAGTGTCCATATTTGTGTAAACTAATTGTGGAAATTACGAAGGCGATTGTAATAAGAGCTCTGCTCGAGAATAAAAGTCTTTTCTAAATATAATTTATTATAGACTAGCTTGTGCCCGTGACTTGGTTCGCGTGGAATAGATCATTTGGGCTAACGCTAACACGCATTTGAAACTCTCACGATGAAAAAAAACCCGATTTTTATACATTCTTCAATGGTGCTGCGCCCCTATTGGTCTTAGCGTGATGATATATATAACCTTTATCGATAAATGAACTATATACCATTGAAAGAGTTATTCAAATCAGACCAGTAGTTCCTGAGATTACCCACTACAGCGTCACAAACTCACAATCTTTATAATATTAGTATTTATTAGTATTATACGTATCCACAGGTACACAGCAGTAACATTAAAATTAAATCTAAGACAATAACTTTTTTTTTTCGAAGTGACTACGCTATTGACCTAGCAAGGTCTTAACAGCTTCACCGGACTACTAAGGCGAGCGCTTAAGGCACTCAGCCGATTTTATTTTGGCAACCAGCTCAAGGGTGCACGGCACACCTCGGCTTGGCTGTTGCATGCAAAATCGCGACCTATCTTAGATAACCTAGCTAACTATTCATATATGTATGAGTTGTTGAAACGTATATGTGTACCAAGCATACACGCCTCAACAACTCCTCCATATATTTATTATCGAAAAATTGAGAGTTTTTCAGTTCGATAAGGGAAAAAAAGTAAACCCTTCCACTTTCATGTGTAAGCGTATAGGCGTGCACGTGTGTGGGGGTGATCATGAAGTGTTGTGGCGGTGATATATATTTGTGTGTCACCGTATCGCGCAAGCAACGCACTCAAGGGCTCCCTACCGAAGGATCGAACCTAGGCTTGAGCCGCTGACGTGGGAGGCCTAATCGGGTACTAAGACAATAACATATAATTGTCAAGTAACAGTAAGAATATTTTCATAAGAACAAAATCACAGGCACCATTTAGTATAGCTATAGCTGACATGATTTTTATTTTAAGCGAATGGAACAAAGAGCTATAAATAAAAACTTTATAGACATGTATGCTCAAATCGATTCGTTTCACAATCACAATTAGCCTGAATACATACTCGTAGTAATAAGGTATATAAAAACCTTCGCTGTAGTTCTTTTAGACCAGTATTATAATTTCTGTTATCACAGTTGGAAGTATTGAATGCCAAAATTGTACAGTTAATGTATCATTGAATAAAAAAGGAATTCCTTTGTAATTCATCATCATTCAGCATGTAACAGGCCCACTGCAGGGACACAAGTTTGTTCCAATGGAAGGTATGAGCATAATCACCACGCCAGACCACGGCGGTTTTTTTTTTATATTATAGGAGGCAGCGTACAGACGGATCACCTGATGTTAAGGGATCACCATCGTCCATAGACACTTGCAATACTAGGGGTGTCGCAAGTGCGTTGCCAGCCTGTGTTGGGGGACGGTAGGAGTGGGGGAGAAAGAGAAAAGGAAAGGGGAATGTGAGGAGAGGTGAGACTCCGGCACTTTCACTGATCGTACGAAACGCAACAATGCAAGCACTGTTACTTCACGTCGGTTTTATGCGAGAGGGTGGTACTACCACGGACGAGCCGACCCATTCATGCTGAAACCAGTAATAGCTTCAGCATGGCTCTACCACCTACAAACGTATTAGCGATTTTAAACTCTTAGAAATCCAAAATTCTATATTTTCCCACATACAGTAGTACTACAAAAATACTTCTCAGGATCAGGTTCCTCACGATGTTTTTCATGAGTATCAGCCAATACTGTTACTAATTAGAATTAATTCACGAGTTCCGAAAAAGTCGTTAGTAAATGCCGGGGTTCGAACCTACGGCCATCAGGTTGATGTTCCAATAGTTATACTACTAAACCACCACGACTTCAACTGATGAGGATTTCTTCAATAAGTTTATGTAGTCGTGGCAAATGAAGATATATCAATTACTAGCGGTCGCCAGCGGATTCGTCTGCGTTTATATCGTTACAAATAACTTAAGTTTGGTAAATTCAATAATTTACTTATTTTTTCGGTTTTTAGTGCTTTATTGGTTTTTCATATTAAAGTCTGTTAATTTTTTTTTATATTTTAAAGTAGTTTGCTCTTGAAATGTTTCTTGAACTCATTATTCCGTAAAACCGCTAATGTGTTCTAGGACCTTAATATAGATTCTAACAATATTAACCAAAAAATTGTTAGTCGGTAGGCTTACTAAATATGGTATTATATTACAAGTAATAGATGTAAAAATATAGAGAAAATAACGTCAATGAGGCTACCTATTTAAAAGTTCAAACAACGTCACGTTACAACATTATATTAACGAGAATATATTAAGCGAAGAGTTTTAGTAGTGAACTTTTGGAATGTAGTATTTAATGATTTCCGAGGTTCAGTATTGGAATTTGCTCAAACTACCCGTTTTTTGTAATATAAATCAACATCAGCTTTTTTTTTTCGAAATGACTACGCTATTGACCCAGCAAGGTTTTAACAGCTTCACCGGACTACTAAGGCGAGCGCTTAAGGCACTTAGCCGATTTTATTTTGGCAACCAGCTCAAGGGTGCACGGCTCACCTCGGCTTGGCTGTTGCCTGTTGCATGCAAACTCGCGACCTATTTCAGCTAACCTAGCTAACTATTCATATATGTATGAGTTGTTGATACGTATATGTGTACCAAGCATACACGCCTCAACAACCCCTCCATATATTTATTATCGGAAAATTGAGAGTTTTTCAGTTCGATGAGGGAAAAAAGTAAACCCTTCCACTTTCATGTGTAAGTGTGTAGCCGTGCACGTGTGTGGGGGTGATCGTGTAGTGTTGTAGCGGTGATGTATATTTGTGTGTCACCGTATCGCGCAAGCAACGCACTCAAGGGCTCCCTACCGAGGGATCGAACCTAGGCTTGAGCCGCTACTGTAGGAGGCCTAATCGACAACATCAGCTGTTGTCTTTAACATGCGTTAACTTATTTGCTATTAATACTAGTATTCAAATCATACTGTTTTTTTTTACAAAACCTAGGCTATCTTTGTATACGGGACCATAATTATAGTTTATCAATACAAATTATAACAATTGCTATGTCTACATTAAGCCTGTGTTATGAATACATTACATTTACCTAAACTGTTTTTTTATACTATATAGATTTTAGTTTTAGATTACAATTTCATTGATGTTAAATAAGGACGTGATATAAGGTTGTAACATGCTAAACTAGGGTGACTACCTGTTAAGTGTAGTTTGCCAAATTACACTAATAAGGACTAGGACTCAGATGTTTAGCTTGCGGGCGAACATTTTAAAAGTTCTACTCCCACGCAAAATAAAACCCTATCACTGCGAAGAAAGAGCCCTTTCAACAAATACATGACGATAGATTCATAGAATGTCTTAAGATGTGACATTTAAATGACCAGCCGCCACCGTTTAGCTAAGATGCTTGTATGCAGTTAAAAGTAGTAATCTTAATTTGTATATAAAAATAATGTATATAAAAATCCAATGTCATTATGTTTTTCCACGTTACACTCCGAAACTACTCAGATGATTTTCATGAAAGGTGGCATTTATGTATAATTTAGTCCAACTTGCTTTCTAGGAGACTTTATATTTCAATTAGTTGCCTTAACATTTTTTTAATTATAAATTAAATGATTATCAATGTTGATTAATATTATTATTTGGGAGTTTCATCAATCTCAAACAGATGGCGCTTAAAAGTTTTGTTGCTTGTTTTAAAGTTCGTTGACAGAAAACTGTAGGATCGACTGTCATAGATATCTCAAAGATGGCGCCAGGTTTTAATTTTGAATTCCTTTTGTCAACTCAAGTTTATTTTACGGTGTACGTGTTGTGTTAACATGTTTAATACGTAACCTGGCTTTCCCTGTATCAAGTTTTTAGGGGACTCATTACCCCATAATACTAAATACTTTAGCATAACAATTAAAACAACATGTAATAACTAAGCCACAGCTATACGTGGCCGGGCTTGCTAGTAAATTATAATTAGTCATTCTGTCGTTACACAATAAAAAAGACTATAAAAATCATTTTAAAGTACTTACATATGTATCTATAGCCATATTTATTGTGGAGAATGGAAAAAAAGCATTAAACACAAAGGACTTGCGCATTTAAAGGGCAACTATTCGCTCACTAGCTTGTCCTTGAACGTGCTGCTTACGTTACGTTAGACCTGTAGTCTGTATTTAATTTAGTGGACAAGCGGACAAGATATTTTCAGGATCACACTATGCATAACTGCTATTAATTAATCTAAAACATTGCAGAAGTAATATAAGTTAGCTAAATTATCGGGTCTCTTCTCGGAAATATCAGAAGTCGACGATTGAAAGACATCTAGTAAAACACATCTACTTCTATTCATGCAAATCAAACGACTGATTTATCACTACATATTTTAAAACAAAGTCACCTGTCATGTTTGTCTGTCTGTTCGCGATAAACTCAAAAAACAAGATTGTGATGCGGTTTTCACCAGTACATAATTGAGTCATGAAATGGTTTAGGTATATAGGGCGGGATAACGTCCGCCAGACCGCTAGTTTACCAATGTAGAAGATTAATATGATTAGAAGGATAGCTTATTAAAAATGAAAAGGATATCAAATTATAGCTATATTTTTTTCACCTAATAGAATTAAAAAACCCAAGATTTTACGTATATATAACGCACCACGAAATAGCACTCAAATAGCTTTTTACAATTTACTTATCACTTATTGTTGTATTCTGACTATAAAAAAAAATACTATGAGTTTTGATCAAAATCGGTTCAATACCTTTTGTGTGAAATAGTAATAAATAAATACCCTTCTAGTCTTGCCAGAATAAATAAACGACGAAGCTTCTATTTTTCTTTTGTGGAAAACCAAGTTGTTTTGGTTTAAGTAAAATCAAGTATATTGTAATAGTATGTGGGCGACCGAGGCTAGCTCGATTTTTTAAAAAATATTTTTAAACTAAAATAAACTGTTACATTTGCTTCACAAAATTAGGATTTATATTACAAAAAAAAAAGAAAAGTCATCTTTTTGCTGTCACTCGGATTCCAACGGGTTACACGGATTTTTGAAGCAACCGATTTTCATATGAGTTATTTTTGTTTTGACAGCAGCGGCCAAATTTACCTTTATATTCTTGCTATATTTTTTCACTGCCAGAAAACTCATTAAAAAAATTCTATGAATAAAATCTAGCTAGATCGATTTATTGTCCCCGAAACTACCTACATACAAAGTTTCATGGAAATAGATGACGCCATTTCCGAGATCCTGAATATATAAAAATATACAAGAATTGCTCGTTTAAAGGTATTAGATTTACTTATGTGAACCATCAATTTATAAGGCATTGTTTTTGGCAACTAATCAACTGGTAGATAATTACTGCCATAGTTGAATAGGTAATTTTACAATGTCTTGCGACTATTTCAATGGACTAAGAATATGGTGGCACTCTTGTAAGATGTTTGTTTTTGTGGCATCTCTGAATCCATGCTTCGTGGTATTATTTCCCATCCACTTCACTTGTGCACAATAACCAAACTATATTACGTTAAATGCTACCAATATTACCAAATAATGAGTCAAAAACATAAGATTATGAATAAAAATATAAATATTACATGACATTCCAAGAATACGTCAAAAACTAAATTTAGAGGCACCATACATATTTAAACAAAGTTGCTTGTATTGAAATGGTTTGGGAACCACTGTCATATAACAATATAATGTAAGCTCCAAAGCTTGTTTATGCGTGCATTTTAGTTAGATATCAAAATCAAAATATTTTATTCAATTCAGGTACTAATCATTACCTATGAATGTCAAAATTACCACCGGTTCTGAAAACAAACCAGTCGACGAGAAAAAACGAAAAGAAACTTAGAATATATTACACACCACAAACGTTATTAGTGACTGCACAGAAATGAGAGAATTCCAGAAATCACCATCGTACACATATTGATCCACTCTATAATAGCTTTTGGACAAGAATACCCGTCCGATTAGGCCTCCCACGGCAGCGGCTCAAGCGTAGGTTCGATCCCTCGGTAGGGAGCCCTTGAGTGCGTTGCTTGCGCGATACGGTGACACACAAATATACATCACCGCTACAACACTACACGATCACCCCCACAGACGTGCACGCCTACACGCTTACACATGAAAGTGGAAGGGTTTCCTTTTTTCCCTATCGAACTGAAAAACTCTCAATTTTCCGATAATAAATATATGGAGGAGTTGTTGAGGCGTGTATGCTTGGTACACATATACGGTTCAACAACTCATACATATATGAATAGTTAGCTAAGATAGGTCGCGATTTTGCATGCAACAGGCAACAGCTAAGTCGAGGTGTGCCGTGCACCCTTGAGCTGGTTGCCATAATAAAATCGGCTGAGCGCCTTAAGCGCTCGCTTAAGTAGTCCGGTGAAGCTGTTAATACCTTGATGGTCAATAGCGTAGTCATTTCGAGAAAAAAAAAAAAAAAGAATACCCGCCGGATATGGCCCTTAAATTTACTGCCCGGATATTTACTAATATACTTTAAGACTTTGTTATATAACATAATGCTCATAATGCAACCCTCTCGATCGGAGGGAGGTAAAGATAACTAAATATACAAATCTTCTAACAATGTATCTAGATAAAATATAAATACAGATAACACACATTTATGATAATATTCTCCATTATTTGTATTTTAATAGTGTTCGACACGCTATCTATTATTACGTCTTTCTCGTTACCTTGAACTATTTGATTTTATAATATAAATATCAAATAAGTAAATCGGAACGCGTACCTCGATCTTTTACAAAGAACATACTGTTACGTTAGCGTAAATTGACATGGTTTCAATTTTTTTTTTTGTGCATTTCTGCTTGAATCCCCAACTTGCCAGGTCGCATACTGGTGCTGTTCTCATACCATCTAGATCGATGAGCAGGAATTGCATCTGCAAACTACCTGATCCGGGATGTGTCGCCCTTTTAGCAGGGCCCAAATTTGCCATCTTAAGATAGAAACCTGATGTTAAACTAAGACGAATTCGTTAAAAACGCAACAAATACTAATGCGTCTTAACCTACACTTGCCTGTACAAGAGTTGCCGGGACAACAGACGTACCCGTTTCATGGGTTCAAATCCTACAATGACCCGAAACTTCCAATAATGAAGGTCATTTTGGTGAAGCCATGCCATCGTCATTAGACTCGCTTTATCTAGCTACGTACAACTTTCAAGTTAAAACTCTGTCTGTAAGTGTTATGTCTGTTCCGATAGCTATACTAAAGTACCAAACCTCTTTTACATCTATCTTATTACCATTTTTGGCAACATCATCATTTTATATCAGATGAACCTTGAAACCCCTAAAATATAAAAAAAAAAACAGTGCATGTATCAGTTTGTATACCCGGAAGAAGTAAGTCTTTATTTAAATAAATTATATATATATACGAGAATGCTCAAAACCTATATACTGTGCGAAGTCCCGTAGTATAAATACTTAGGTACACATATACTATTTGGTATATTACTAGACCCACACAGATACTTATACATACTAACACATACATACCTATGTTACGTTTAACGCGTAGTGCATAATTTTCCCTACCGTGTCATAAAAAGTTTCCTATTTCAAAAAGTAATTAATTATAATTATATTTAAAAAACAGCACGAGTTAAGAGATACAGAAATTTAGCAAGGATCATTTCACATATTAATTACATATATGTGTAAGTACATACTTAAATACAGACTTTGTTAACTTTTGACTAATTAAACAACGATGTATTTTCCTAAACATAATAAATCAAACAAAATAATTACTGTTTATGATACTTAATTACTATTTTAGCAAACATGAACAAGATTGCTAATTACATAACTTCTATTGTTACAGATAGAGTCATGACTTCAGATCAAAGTACGCCGGATAAAAGGCATTCAATGGTCACAACAGAAGACAATTACGACAAAAACACGATAACTGCAGTCGCTACTGACGATCGAAACGAAGTAAACAATACAGAAATTGTCGACAATGGTGAAGCTGATGAAGTAAAAAAGGAAGTTAAAATAAATTATTTACAAAATATACGATTAACGGGTACTAACAGCCTTGTTCTAGAAGACAAGAAGGGTGAGGAATTGATCTTGAAAAACTCTAAAACAGTTGTCCGATTCTCGCCTATATGGAAGCAGGTATTTTTTACATTATGTAATCTCATAATAATAAAGTTGAATTTATTTTGAATTCGTATATATTTTTAGTATAAATTATTGAATCATATAGTTCAATAGAGATATAATGCATATTTACCAGTAATACCAATTTCTTTAAAATGTCCGTAAACCTCGTTACATGTTAATGACTTATTTTGCATAATATATAGTTACTAATAACGTAAATTCAAATTTGGGTTTGTTCTTTTATTACGCTTTCACGTCTCAACTACTCGACTGAAAATTAATGACAATCAAATGAATTAACGCGACCGTAAACAATCCAGTATTAATATATATCCGAAGTTTTATCTGTGCATGTATGTATGTTGTCCTTTATATATGGGCTTTTCTTCAGGATATTGATAATACTGTCATAATATATCTCTTTTTGACCGATTTTTATGGAGTTTTGTACCAAGGTATGTTTACGTCACTTCTCAACTGAAAGGTTATAAGAATTGAAAATTGTAATTTTAAAAATCGTAAAAAATTACGTTATAGGATGAAAAGTATGTTTAGATTATAAGCACTATTTCCTAATAGATAGTACACAAACATTAACTATAACACTTTTAAAATTTAAGAGATAAAGTTAAACATAAATTTATTGTGTAATAAATAGCAGCCGCCCGCAACTCAATTTGCCGTAAATTATTTAATTTTGATAAGGGTTTATGTAGCGCACGTCGAAATAGTTCTGTGATGCCAGGATTTGTTTTAATTCGGCTGATATTTTTCGTTTTCTTTGGGTAATTCAAATAATACTTTTATTAATTATAACCGTATTGATATTCTGATGTATAATTTGGCTATTTTGTTGTAACGTTTAATCAAAATCCATTTAGTGTTTTTTTCCTTAAAAGAGCAACAAACTTCATTCTCACAAATTTATCAACCAAATTTAATAACATTTTGCATATATTTCATATCGAAATTAATAGATTATTATGTTTGTGGATGACGCTTTTAAAAATCATAAAATATGATTAGAATTAATTGATAAAAGTAATTAGATACTGCGTTATAAACACGTCCGAACTGCAAGCACATCTACATCTGGTGGACATTTTCATAGTTAAAGTATGTGTCTAATTTAGGTAATGGATAAATAAGACGATGTTTCTTTCAGACTTTAGCAGCATCAGCTCCTATACTACTTACCATTGCAGCTGGTCTCACATCAGGGTATTCAGCAATATTAATACCACAACTAAAACACGAAGATGGTAGAATACCGTCAGATGAGAGCACAACGTCGTGGATAGGTAATGACATAATTATTTCTTAATTTTCTTCCCAAATACACAAAAGCAATATTTATCATTCCAAAATTGATATGTTATAAAAATTATAAACAACCATTTCAAAAAGTATTAGACCAAACGAAACGCAAATCATTTCTACATTAGTCCGAAACAAACACATGTAGATTTGCGTGTACAGCTCATAATTATGTGTCTGCAGTTTTTGATGGAGTGTTATTCTGTCATGTAGTGGATTTTATATTTAATTTATAATCTTGTGTTATATTTATTTATTTATTTAATATATATGACTCTATATTTTATTATATTCGTGGTGTTTTACGTAATATACATAGATTATTGTGCACCAGTGAAGTGGATGGGAAATAATACCACGGAACATGAATTCTGAATTGCCACATAAACTCCATAAAAAGTTCTAACAAGCGAGTCACCGCCTTGTTAGAACACTGAAATTATCACAAGACGCTTGTAATACTATTGCATATTCTATAATGGCAGTAATAATCTAGAAGATTGATTTTCAAAAAAGGATTTATTTACAATGATATGACAAATTTATTTCAGCTTCAATAGCAGCGCTACCTATGGCTCCAGGATGCCTATTATCTGGTTGGCTCTTAGAAAAGTTTGGAAGAAGAACTGCCCATTACATAATCTGCGCACCCTTCCTCATCGGTTGGATTCTCATCGCAGCTGCCTACAACCTCCCTCTCATTCTATTTGGCAGACTCTTAACCGGTTTATGTGTTGGATTATTAGGTCCATTAGGACCCGTGTACATAAGTGAAACCACCGAACCGAGATACCGAGGTTTCTTCCTCGCGGGCATATCCCTGGGAATAGCGATAGGAATTATGTTTACACACGTAATTGGCACGTTTATATCGTGGCAATGGACATCAGCTATTTGCAGCCTCTTTCCAGTACTAGCAATAGTATTACTACTTTTTATTCCCGAAAGCCCTACATGGCTAATCTCAAGGGGTAGAATTGAAGATGGAGCGAAATCTTTCTACTGGTTACGAGGTTATGGGGACGAAGCGAAAGCTGAATTAAAAGCTATGATTGATAATAAAATAGAAGCTGATTCAAAACCCATATTAACGTGGGTAGAAAAGATAAAAGACTTACGAAGCCCAGAACTGTTGAAACCTTTATTCATCATGATTATATTCTTTGTAACTTGTCAATTTTCTGGAGTTAATGCAATAGCGTTTTACTCTATAGATATAGTTGAGAAAGCTGTTGGTAAAGGTATAGACCATTATTTAGCTATGTCCGTAATAGATCTCTTAAGATTAGTAGCGTCTGTCGTGGCTTGTGTGATTTGTAAGAATTACGGAAGAAGACCTCTATGCATGATCAGCGGATTTTTAACAGCATTGTCTATGATTGTTTTGTCAATGTTCTTATACTGGAAACCTCCAAACCTGTTTTGGATACCACTGTTATGTTTAATGGTTTATATAGTAGCTATATCAATAGGATTTGTGCCGTTACCTTGGATGATGTGCGGGGAACTATTCCCAACAAAAGTCCGCGGTCTAGGTTCAGGGATCAGTTCAGCGACAACTTTTATTTCGTTTTTCTTTGTCGTGAAAACAGCTCCTGGGATGATGACCAATTTTGGAGAAGTTATTACCTTCCTATTTTATGGAGTAGTAGCACTTTTCGGAACTGTTATTCTGTATTTCGTTTTACCGGAGACAAAGGGCAAAAGTTTGCAGGAGATAGAAGCGAAGTTCATGAAAAAGAAGAAACCTGATCCTAATGTTTAGTAGCTGCTTTGAAAAAATTGTAACGACATAATATATAACGTATCGTAAAACGAATAAGTATAGTGTAAATTATAAAAGACAGTGTGAGTTATACGACAAGAAAGTGATACATAAAGACTCTTTTCTTAACAGAAACTGTTATTAAATTTTAATAAGTGACTAGTAATAATCTGTGATATATACAAACATAGGTTATGATCCTATTAAAAAATACTCCTTGAGTTTATAATTTTTTATCATATTCATTAAATTATCCAAAGTTTTAAGATTAAAATTAACATTCCTAATGTGCCTGCAGCCATTCCCTCGTGTTATACTGGCAAACTAAATGTTCTGATGAACTATTCAGGAGCGCTCAAGACTGCATCTCGTCTGGAGGCTATTTTTAAGTAGCTGGATGCCGTAGTGACCACGATGTTAACAGTATACCCAGTTGCTAGTTTGAATACAAAAAACATTTATAATAATTAAATATTTATTATAATCAGTAACAATATGAGATTATAAATAATTAAGATGGCACAAGGGTGATTAGTAATATCAGATAATAAGATAATAAGATCAACGCTGACATTGAACAACATTTCAATAGGTGATATATTTTTTAATGATTTTATATCAATACCAAGGAATTTTACTAGATATGAAAAAGTGGAAGTGATTGATAAAGTTTAGAGTAATTTGGAAAATTAATTTATAGCGTTAAAACCACATCTGACGCAAACATCGTCACATGTAATTACAAATTAGACGATACGACATTAAAAAAGTTAAAATAGAAGAACTGGTAGTAATGATAGCTTAGCATCATTGCTAGCCTGCTACATTTCGTTTCAGAGTTATATCTGCTGTCCAATGATATTTGCCATGTCACAAATACACAAGTCAACTATTCTTCAACCCCACTATGTTCATCTGATTCCGCTAATATTGAAGGTTAAGAAATCAGCTATAATTACTGACATTTAGTAGGATTTATCAATTTAGTATAGAAACGTGTAAAATGATTTTTAATTGTTTAGTGCTGTTCATTTCCGAGTCCATTTTCTTGGCCGAAGATTTTAATGTTGCGAGATGTCTAATGTCTGCCTACTTTGTTCGCGGCTTAACGAGCCTTGAGGCTGGTGGAGCGAACTTGGCGAATCCTTGCTGATCGAAGACTGGGAGGAGGTCGCGCACCCTGGCTGAAACGGTTCCTCCCGTCACTCTGGGAACAAATATATTTGTAGCCTAAAATATAATAGAATTAAATAGAAATTCCCTGAATATTTGCAAATTTTTGTACACTTTTATTTCCACAACAAAACCAAGCTTGCCAACATTTTGTAACAACGTTATACGTATAAAATAGTAACGTTTTCTCTTTACCATATCATGAAGATGTGAGCTCGTCTCTCGATGCGGCATCTTCATTTTTCCTATGATTTATAAAGGCTGAAGAGACATTTTAGTGAGACCAATACGATAATGAAAGCTGTCCATCGATAACTGTCATTCTATTGAATATATTACGTCAAAGTGCGTGAAGTAGAATAGCAGTATAATATCAGAATAATATTTTTTTATATTAAATCATTAATTGTCAAATATATTAACATCCGTAGATAGCGTCATATAGTTGTAGTTATGATTTATTTATGAATATCTAAAATTACTTAATTTATTTATTTATTAGAAATCAGTTATACCCAGGAAAATCATAATTTATTACAAAACGTCTTTCGCCGGCAAATAGAAATACAATAAATAATAATAATGAAATAAGAACTGTCAACTTAGACAAGTGTTAGAGGCTATTTACATTTAAATGATGTCAGTCTGTAAACAAGGGTAAGATTAAAGCAAGTATTCAACACGTATGTAACTTTTTTGTAATAACACGGTCATTGTTTACTTACTTACTGGATGTTAACCACATTAATCTACTGTCAGATAGTCGCTCTCACTAGAGGTTATCACTAAAGAAGTTATATATAATATTTATAATGTATTAATAGAAAAATTATACGTAATTCTGTATTTGTACAAGTTCGGATCTGATCCTTTAGCACAGAGTTCGATAAATTACATGCAATGAATATAGAGGTACAGTCTTTGATAAAAGAAGATCAATGATATTGGAAACCCAAAATATATTGAATGATAACGAATATCGATGATTAAACTACAGCTAGCCAATAATTTATTAAATTAAATTAGGTTTTCGATGTACAGTTTAGATTATTGTTATACGGATTTGACATCTTTGAACTAGTATTACTATTCATTTGGTTTTCTAAATCTTATCTACTATTATTGTACTTCATAAACCTTCAGAGATATTATTATAAGATAATTAGATTTCCTAAAATAATGTTTATATACAATTGTTACTGTTGTTATAAAGAACGTACGTGAATATTACATTTGAACCATTTTTTTCGGGAAGTTAAATACGTCGATATTAGATTAGGGCTGACAAAAATTTATTTTAGACTAGCGTCTATCTCTGTCCTCCTTTACTTTCTATGAATATAATTTTATCTGAATTTACAACACTCGAGTATTATAAACCAAATAATTATTGTTTACCCAAACAGATTCAAACGCTTTTTTTTTCGAAATGACTACGCTATTGACCCAGCAAGGTCTTAACAGCTTCACCGGACTACTAAGGCGAGCGCTTAAGGCACTCAGCCGATTTTATTTTGGCAATCAGCTCAAGGGTGCACGGCACACCTCGGCTTGGCTATTGCCTGTTACATGCAAACTCGCGACCTATCTCAGCTAATCTAGCTAACTATTCATATATGTATGAGTTATTGAAACGTATATGTGTACCAAGCATACACGCCTCAACAACTCCTCCATATATTTATTATCGGAAAATTGAGAGTTTTTCAGTTCGATAAGGGAAAAAAAAGTAAACCCTTCCACTTTCATGTGTAAGCGTGTAGGCGTTCACGTGTGTGGGGGTGATCGTGTAGTGTTGTAGCGGTGATGTATATTTATGTGTCACCGTATCGCGCAAGCAACGCACTCAAGGGCTCCCTACCGAGGGATCGAACCTAGGCTTGAGCCGCTGCCGTGGGAGGCCTAATCGGGTGAAATTCAAACGCATCTGCATCATTCTTGCTTAGTAGGAATTCTATGGTATACAGTTGCAAACCTTTTTACGGAACCACCCACCTATCATTAAGTAAATACGCATCTCGCAATAAGGGAGGTATTCCAGGAATAACTAAATATCAACATCGCAAACCCATACTATTTTGCAGATATAAGGTAAATAATTAAATGTAAGAAATATTCTAAAAACTAACTGGTAGGAAGACTTGCATATACAGAAACAGCATTGTCCTTTGTTTTTATCCAGACCAATTTATGATTAATATCTTATATATCAATAATCTTAATTTGCCATTTTAATATTTAGTAGGTACATTTCTGCTATCGCATTACCTCTACAAAATATATATAGCATATAAAGGTAAATAAAAATACAGTGAATCGTTGTAATTTATCAGCTCACGGGAGAGCAAGTCGAAACTATACCTCATCGAACAACAATAGAATATAGACTGTTATATTAACTCAGTCACATTTGTAAATATATCAATGATGCAAATCTTTGTAATTAGTTTACATCAATTAGGGATCATTTATGAATTACGTAAACAGAATTTATATAATATCTAACCGCCCGTGATCAACAAATATAAGCAATTCTCTTACCCCCTCCCATACTAACGTAAACATTTATATTTTTTAATCTGTCATGGTTTTCGTATTAATCCACGGGAATCAGTTAACAAATCTAGAAATATGGTAATTTATAGTCTATAGAGGAATTAACTTATAGTGCTTCGCTACTAGGGCGATATTAGCTTGATAAGACCGCGCACCTCACATATCATACCTACTAATATCCAAAGCCCCGATTTCTTATATGATCAAAAATAAGCAAATATAACATCTTTCCACCCTTTTTTGTGCTTACCTAATACTTCAGTTGCCTTTTACCTCAAGTTATTGGCGGTAACTGTTAACTTACCTGCTAGGCTTAATCAGCTTAGCAGCCTGAGCAGGCGTCGCCAGCTCGGTGGGGAAGAACGTAGCTCCATAGAAATCGAGACCGTTCTGCAGCAAGATGTTAGCTTCCTCGATGTTTGCGAGGGTGACTCGGATGACGCTGGTGGCTTCTTTCGGCACCATGCTACTGACCAGCTCACCGTCGATTGTCGTTATGGCTCTGGATGAACTCTTTTCTAGAGGTTTAGGAGTAGATGTGCCTGGAATCAAAGTGGAAGATCTTCTGGTCAATTTAGCTAATATTTTTAGAAACTACAAAATTAGGCGTTGTCTGAGAACAATAATATAATAAAGCCAATAGCAACCTACCTCAATAGTTACTGTAGTGAATTTTATCTGAAATACATCTAATTTGCCAATTTCTAAAGCGTGGTGAGAATAAATGACTCACTGGCTCAAGTTTTTACAACTGTAGTCACAAACGAAATACATTAATACCGTGATTTGGAGCATTTTTTCTTTAGTGAATTCTATGGAATGCAGCAGAAACTGGCTTGCCCTCTAACAAACCTGATTGAGATAATGCATAAAGATGTGTCTAAATTGGGTGTGTAATAATTTAAAACAAAAGATAACGTTAAAGAAGAGAAATTAGTAGAAAATAGTTCACGTTCAGTATCAACTGTTTCCTAGTAGAACCAAGATTAACTTAAATGCTTAATCAAACTGAAAGTACTTGTCGTTTATTTTTAAATGATTACAAACCAGTGTTATCATCCTTCGATCCAGAGAAGTACAGACGGACTACTTCAACAACTGAAGAAAATTTATAAAGTGCGTGACGGACATCTTCTTCGGGCACCTCATCAGGGATGTCATAGACGTAGATAGTAAAGGTCTTCTGAGGTCTACACGGGATTGCGATCTGAAAATGAAATATGCTTAGGTTACACAGACAAAATCCATAATAGAATATATGACAATTGTTATTATAGTAATTAAATACAAAGTGAAGTTTAATGATTGAAACTTAGTAATGTGTAATGCACATAATTAACAAACTTTTAATTTTTGATGAGAATTAAATAAAATCTTAAGAAATAATTAAATAACATATTTAACGGGCTGAACATAACATGAAGTGAAATAAAATGCGAAATGATGAAAGGCGAAGAGAGATAAAGCAAAAAATAAACATATAAGATTTAAAAAAAACGTTCACAGTATTACAATAAAATAACAAACTAATGGACAACTAAATTATTAAGAAGTATACATATTCTGATGAATGAGTTAATTAGAATTACCAGTATTATTAGTCGTTTATTTATATATCTATACCGGAAATAAAGCAGGACTATTTTTTAGAATTGTTGCACCACTAGAATGAAGTTTTAATGAAAAATGTGCAATTACCTTCCTATAGAATCGAGATCCGGTGACCTTATGAAAACCTTTCTTGAAAACCATCTGGTAATCATCAACGCTGGAGAACTTAAAGAGGATCCCAGTGGCCGTCTTCGTGAGTGAGAAACAACCCTTAAACTCCATCTTTTCACAAATAGTGGAGGCTTTCTCCATACTGAGGCCGTGGGAGGGGGTTAGAAGGAAGGCGCCTTTCGTGAGGAAATGCTCCGAGTCCGATATATCGGACTCGCTCTCTCCGCCCTTCATCATAGTATGGATCTGTTCTTTCCACATGTATGAGTCTGACATCTGTTAAGCAGACCATAAATGTTACCCTTAGAAATAAATATCATGGGTGTAATACAATGACAGCAAAGTCCATATATTACTAACATTAATTCTCTCAAAAAGTATTTAGCAACTACATCTTAGACAGATTTGTAAATTTATAACTAATTACCAGAAATTCTGTTATGTACTTTACCTCCTATGTTATTAGATCTATTGTAGATTTCAATGTAGATTATTGTAGATTTATATCAGCAAAAACTTATAAATGGCTTGATATTTTCTATTCTTTTAACTATGTATTGTACATTATAAGTGTTAGTTTTCCTAATAAATAAATAAATTCGTTAATAAGATAATCTGTAAAGACATCTATAAGGTCACTATGGAAGGAAAACCATCTCATATGGGTGATATGTTGAAACAGTTTCCAACTCTAAGCACTAAATAATAGTTGCAAGGCCCTCAAATATGGTGTTAGCATGGACAAAGGTTATGGATAATGCCAAATAATCTTGTAAATATAACCTAAAATAACTGCTGTAATAAAACTTGGAATGTGATAGATTTTGTGTAAACTTTAAATAATACGTTA
Source organism: Antheraea mylitta (assembly GCA_014332785.1). Taxonomy (NCBI): domain Eukaryota; kingdom Metazoa; phylum Arthropoda; class Insecta; order Lepidoptera; family Saturniidae; genus Antheraea; species Antheraea mylitta. The sequence goes on from JACEII010000133.1 coordinate 144,997, forward strand.
ATTGATTCTGAGTGTTTATTTTTATAAAACTTGTTGAAATAATTAAACAATAATGAACCCTGTTGCTACTGTCGTGCTATCCTAATTTAACGAATTTGGATTGACACTTTCACGCACAGAGGTGGTTGTCTTTACTTCTGTACTGCATAATGGTTAGACAGTTTATAATACCTCCTTGAAATTAGTAATCCTTTAAGAACATTTATATAAACGTATTTTGTTAGTCAAACAAAGATGGCCCCGTTCCTAATCTAGCATGTTGCCAACTTCGGTATAATTATGCATGTTAATTGACTTAAAATAAAATATATCTCTAAAATATTCCATTGGCCTATTTTTTGTTAATGTTCTATATTAAGGGATCACTACGATATATTTCTCTATAAAAAAATGCGAATTAGTACTCCTGAGAACAGTTGAGACACCACAGTTGAGGCACTACTAATATGTATTTACTTTTCTATTAATATGTTTTTACTTACTAATATGTATTTTTTATACATATATGGTGTCTTTGAATAAATAATTCAAATACATATCAATTATTTTTAGATATATCTGTCGATAAGCTTGTTTGAACTCACATCACTGCTAAAGTACTGCATTTACGATAAAACCTTTAGCTGAAAATCATATAGCATATTTTCAAGTAATATATAGTCTTTATTTTACTAAAATCGTTCAACTCTATCAAAAATTATAGTTTTAATGACCACACAACTTAATAACGAGAGAAATGTAATGACTTAATACATACAGACGACTTTATTAGTCCCTGTGTTTTTATATTATTTTCACGCGGACGGAGTCACAGGCCCAGCTAGTCCGAAAATAAAAGTCAATAATATAATTATCACATTGATAAACAAAATAAAACTGAAAATTTAAAAAAAAAAATGATAATGTAGATGGCGTTAAAATCAATTTTGCAGATAACATAAAAATATCAAACATATACAACTAAAAATGTAGTTTAAAGGAGTAGCCGGTAGATGGCATTCAAAACCAATTTGAGGATTACGTCGATACGTATTAGCGGCATTTAGAAGCGATTTTCTCCCAACCTAATCGATGTATGTTAACAAAATATCTTCTCCAGCATTCTTACTTTAGAATTTGCGTTTCTATTGACTATATAAGACTTGCTTATGAAAAACTGCATTAGAATACAATAGTGAATAAATTTATACCCGTAATGGTACGTAATTTACTGCGTCAAGGTTGATCGCAGATCGAGTGCGCGTGCCTAACTCAAAATATCTTCGCTTGTACCCTTCCGTACTAAAAGTTAATTGTACGTATAGTATTGTTCTTGATTTCCGGTTGTTTTGATTGTCAAGGCACGACTTTTTATGTGCGTTAGTATTTATACGAAAAATGGATTCAATAGTTCAACTTAACCACTCTATCTACACGAATTGGTTAACAACGACAGCTTGTAAAGTACCCATAAACGTTTTTACGTTGTTATAGATAATCATTTTGGCATAACGGACTGTGGGAATTGTCTGAATCTATTACTGTTATTTTATTAAATACTTGCTTCGGCCCACGACTTCGTTCCCGTGGAATAGTTATCGTTTACACAGCGGAAACTCTCAAAAAGAAATAAAAAGATTTTGAAATATTCTTCATTGGTGCTCCGCTCTTATGTTTCTAACGTGATATATAACCTATAGCTTTCCTCGATGAATGAGCTATCTAACACTGAATTTTTCAAAGCGGACCAATAATTCCTAAGATTAGCGCGGTCAAACAAACAAACTATTCAGCTTTATAATATTAGTATAGATTATAATGACTGTTACTATACATTTCCGACTGGAATTGACTGTCCACTATCACGTCTGACTGCAACAAAAAACATTTGAATTTATTTATACTTGCTGAACCTGAAAAAGTTAGTCTGGAACCAGTAATACAGATGGAGCGAGATACCTAAAGGTAACTAAAACTACAGAAAGAATTAAAAACGCTTTCTTTGGTTGACAATCGAACCAGACAGTTGTTGATCACTCGCACCGGAAGTATCAGAATCAATCTGAAGATGCTCTGTGAAGGAGCGCAACACGTGTAATCAATTGCGGTTATTACACGTTAATATGCAACATATTTTAATAGATCTTATATATTGATATACTGTTCATTATTTACCCGACGTGAGACACAATTGGTTAGATGTTTCGACTGTTTATGTACCTATTTTACGGTTAAAAAGGCGACTGACGACTAGATAGTGGGCATCCTCGCTCAAACAGTTAGGCTAGTCACACCTAAGGATAATTCGTCGTAACTGTATCCAGTAGTGAGTTAATTCTTTTTCTGAATAAATAAATTCAAATGTTTCTTGTTGTAGTGAGAAGTGATAGCAGTAAATTAATCTAAGGCGGAAGTGCAAAGTATGTATGTTACACTATAAAGTAACATCTTCAATCAAATGTCATTTAATTACTTTCAAGCGATCGATACGAGGTAAAATTTCTTTATCAGTCGCATCGTAACAATAAAAAGCACAACTATCACAAAAAACAAGCATTCCACCCACCACAATATACCGTATAAAGGTATATAATTATCTCTCAATACAACGTGGGCGGACACTATCCATTAATTCTCATCCAATTGCCCCAATTCGTTTATAAAACCTAATACGGTTCGAACTGTCGCTACCTTAATTGTTTAAAACGTGCTTCGATAGTTAACTGAAGGTTAAAGTAATTGGAGACAATATCAGCGCTCTTCGAATTCACCGAAAGTGTTGCGACCTTAATCTTTCTCAACGATAAAGTTTTAATTACGTCATTTTAGTTTGGAGTTCGTGGTGACCAATAAACTTCATGATTACTGGCAAATAGTACGTGGTGGATGAGCGTATTTCTTACTATTTGTGCCCGCGACTCCGTCTGCATGGAACGTAATTAAGAAAACAATGATTAATAAAATCATCTGAGTCTATTAAGTCCATTTACTTATCTACTTTTCTCTCGTACTTAACTCACGTCGTCATTAAATTACTATAAGTTTCAATAGAGTGAACCGATTTTAATGAAACTAACACTAAAGTTACTCTAGGATATGTTTTATGAATTTCTATATTTTATCGTAAATGCAGTACTTTAGCAGTGGTGCATGTTCAAAAAAACAGACAGACAGACTTTTCTAAAGATGATTAAAATGTGTTTTATTACTTACTAGCCTCTGCCCGCGACTTCGTTCGCGTTCTCAAAAGGAAAAAATATCCCGATTTTGAAACATTTTTCATCATTGCTCCGCACCTATTGGCCTTAGCGTGATGATATATAGTCTATAACCGTTCTTGATGAATGAGCTATATACCACTGAAAGAATTATTCAAATCGGACCTGTAGTTCCTGAGATTACCCCCTACAACGTCACAATATCACAACGTCACAAACTCACAAACTTTACCTCTTTATAATATTAGTATAGATTTCCAGACACCTGCAACAATTTTTTTCGCAAAAATCTAAAAAGTACACAAGTTAGATTTATCGTTCTTGTATAGATAGATATAGATATAGACATTCAAATAATCTTCGTGTAATCTTAAATGTAAACTTGCCAATATATTGGATTTTCGAATAACACTTGTACAAATGTTTTGCATGCGAATGTTTTTTTGTAGTGGCAATGACTTATTAATTTACCGATCATTTATATAAAAAATTGATAATCTGTTACACAATATATAATTACTGTTTTATAAATACACGTTCCCATTATATTTCCCAAACATATTTTTTTAGTGGAAACTTCATAGATTACAAGATTACTTTTTGTTCGTGCTTTACTGTTGGGTTTGGAAGCTGAATTTATTGGAGAACTAATTTATCCGTTGGTAACACTAGTTAAACAATTCCTTCAAGTAAGTTCCCCGTACACCCAGCCTAAATAAGAAAGTAATTCTATAAGATGTTACGCAAATATATTTCTACTCGTTAGAACTAAGGAAACATCTTTAATTTCTGCATTAGGGACCACACCGGCCTACTTATGACATATTTCGCAAGAGTACAGAATCGTTAAATAACGGCTTTATAATAAGTAATTCAGACTATGTATCTTTTATAAACACGTTTTTTAAAGCGATTGCTCTGCTCCCTCTAATACATATTACTAAAATCTAGTTAAAACTGATAAGTAAAGTTTAGTTTTTGTTAACGTTTTAATTTTTATTCTGGCTAGTATATATTAATGCAAGATTTTGTGATTATATATTAAAGATAATAAATAAATAAAGTAATTTTTTGCGAGGAGAAATGTTTAGAAGTCGTTTTGGTTAGAAAAAAATTAGAACATCGTCTCTCTCTTAATTTTTACCGTTTTAGAACAATCTTATAACACGGAGAGATATGTAACTTACACCATATTATCCAAACAAATGTTATAAATGAAAATATATGTTTGGTTATTTTTTTCTTTGCTTGTTACGCCTTCTATGTTTCACGCTTTCACGTTTAAATTATTCAATCAATAAAGGAAAAAAAGGTGTACTACTATTCATATAGATAAAGGGCATTATTTCCGTCAAAACGGTGAATTTGTATTAACGCGAACAAGGCGCGGTATTAAACATATCGAATACGAAATTTCTTGAAATGGTTATAAATAAACTATTTTGCAATTGTAAGCGAGGATTTTGTAATTGCATATTAAAGATTCAATAGTAACGAAATAACAACTTTATACATAATAGAAGGATAATATGATACTCGGAAGTTTAATTACATTTTTGTAATTTATACAATAAATTAGCAGTTATGTTTATTGTACGTACACGGCAAAAAGAAATGTAATAGGCTCCTTCTGGATTCAACCCAAGTAAACGGTTTTTTTAAGCATCAATGATCGTCATTCTTTGGTCTTCGATCTATAAGTTCATCTCAATTACCTATTATATGTCGTTCTTTTAATAAAAGAATAGAAATTAGTCTTTTTTTAATGATATTTACTTGGAACCTTTATAACAAAATACTAAGGTGACCAAAATTAAATTTTAATAGTTTTACATCAATTTAGGAAATTCACGTAACTACAAATTGTTTAATAAATAAAATTAAGTTTATTGATCGCAATCGACGATAAATACCTTTTTTTTGTAATAAAATCACCCCCTCTTTATGAAATTTGACAATTGCATATTTGGCCTAATTATTAACTCTAATCTAATATAATTAGAACTGCTGAGTCTGGCCATCAATGTTAAAAATAAACAAAATATTATATTTGAATTTGGAATCTGAAATTTTTATATGATTATTCATTGAGTTTTCTCATTTTGGAGGACATTGTACAATATTTTGCGATATTAAAATGGAGAGGAGTGATAAAGACAACCGAATCACTGTAATTGCATTACACAAAGTAGTTATGGAGACAAATGCAATATTTAAAACTCTCCATACGCTTAGTATTAGTAAAATGTTTGTATACCAGGCTATTAATTAGGTACAATGAGACCACCTCTGTTTGTGACAGTAAAAGGTCTGGCCGTCCACGTACTATTCGTACGAAAAAGGTGGTCAAAACAGTAATGGAGAGAATTCGAAGAAATCCTGTCCATAAGCAAAAGATTTTATCTCGGAAGAAGAAGATAGCACCTAGAACCACGTCGCGTATTTTATAAGATGACTTAGGACTTGCGGCCTAAAAGAGACGTACTGGCCATTTCTAAATCGATAAATAAAAAAATAATAGGGTGGTAAAATCGAAACAACTACTGAAACGGTACGCAAAGGGAGGTCACAGAAAAATATTGTTTACGGATGAGAAAATTTTTACAATTGAACAACATTTTAACAAACAAAATGACCGTCTTTTTGCTCAAAACTCTAAGGAAGCTTCCCAATTAGTAGAAAGAGTGTAACGTAGGCACTATCCGACTTCAGTGATGGGTTGGTATGGTATTAGCTATGAAGGAGCGACTGATCCATACTTTTGTGAGAAAGGTATCAAAACATCGACACAACCTTAACAACACCACGTTCAATAACCAAGGATGGTCCTACCAGTAAGACTCGGCGCCGGGTCATAAAGCTTGGTCTATACAGTCTTGTCAAAAGAACATTTCGGACTTCGTCAAAGCTGAAGACTGGCCGTCGTCTATCCCCGATCTTAATGCGCTGGATTATGATTTATGGTCAGTTCTAGAGAGTACGGTTTGCTCTAAATCTGTATGATTAGCAATGAAGATTTTTTCCATGAAAAGATGCTTCTATTGATAACTGGCCTCATCGTTTAAAGGACTGTATTGCAGCCAATGGCGACCACTTCGAATAAGTTTTTTATATTTTAAATTGTTTTGTATTGATATATTAAACTAACACAATGTTAATGTAATAAATGTTGTTTACAATATAATTTTTTTTTCTTCGTTCCATTATTCATGGCAAAAGTAGGTATATTAAACAAAATTGATATTACATGATTCTTGTTTTAATAATACGATAGGTACTCTTATTGTTCTTTACACTAGCACCGAAGAAATAATAAATAAAAATATGGAATGTGTATAAACATCGATGACAGAGTAATATTCACATGGGACCACGTTATACACTCGTATATTGCTTATTGTTATTTGACTCCTGGGCTTGTTAACGCCAACTTCTCCATTGAAGAAATCATTTTAGCATTCAAGCAACTACGGTCAGATTACATACGTAAGTATTTTTTTATAAAAATGTTTCCGTTATAAGGAATCTGCCAAGTTACTAATGATTTTTATCATTTATTTTGAGAATGCACTCGGACCGACATGGAATTATGGTAAAATATGTTCTTGCGGTCTTGGATTAATAGAGGAGATATTTTATATTAATTTGCGAAAGATTGCACATACAATGCAACATAGAAAATTAATAAATTCGTCTCTTCAGTTTAATGTAATTTATCTTCAATTTAATTTAGGTTTAAATCAAGCGTTTTGTTTTACAATTATTTTAAAGTTGTAACATTAAAAATCATATCATCATTAATTGTGATAATAATATGTCAAAAATATAGATTTAATTGAGTTAAGAAAAATGTAAACATGACGTTTTAAAAATTGTGGCAAGAGTTTATTTGATTATAAATTCTAACCCACCTATCCCAGAGTCTTTGACTTTCAATCACAGCTTTCAAAATACACATATAAGGTTTTGCATTAATATTATTAGAGAGACGGTAACTTTTTTGTTAACCATTACTTTTGTCAGAATTTTAATACTTTCTGCAATGTCCTATTAGCAGTTTCTATGACACTACATCTCGATGATTTACTTTATTTTACAATTCGGACATTTCTCAATGCTAAATTGTACTGCGATTGGTTCAAAGAAAATGTAATACTATCAAGGATACTTCATACTGTGTTTTAATAATGTGTTAAAAATGTTATAAAATTAAATAAAAAAAATTCTTTAATGTTTTAAAATTCATAAAAAAAAAATATTGCGAAGTCATCTGAAAACATATTAATAAGAATTTACCGATACGGAAGATTAAAAAAAAATAAAGCTAGTTACCTGTCGATTATTATCAGTGCTCTTCTTTACAGATGTGGTGCTGTCTTCTTCTTGCTTTGTCTGTTCTATGTCGGAGACGCCTTCCGCTAAGGACATATTGTGACTGAGTGTGGCGGTCGCTTGCAGACGCTTTTCGTTCCAGAATGAGCGCTATTCACCCGTGGAGGGACACTCCTTCACTTTTAAGAGTTTGAAAATACATAGAGACACCTTAGTCTATTTTTTTTAGTTTATAGTAGTAGTAATAATAGTCAATTAAGTTTGACGTTGTTTTTCAACTTCAACACAAATGTTTAGCTTTATTTGATGCCGAGAATACTAGAAAACGCTCTACCAATCGAACGATCAAAAGATACTTATCAAAAGATACGTACCAAAAGATACGATCAAAAGATCGTAGATTTTTTTAGGATCTTGTCCATTGACGCATTTGATGTTATGGTCTCGATAATATCCAAACATGCTGCAGCTACTCAATCGTCTTTTGATAAGAATGCATATTTTTAATATGATAAATATACATAAGGTAATATTTGTAAATACAAGAAATAATTACATGCTGGCCGGAATTTTTAAATCCACCTGTCTATCTGTCATCTTGAAGTTGAAAATCTGGAGAACACGTTGAACACTTGTTAGTGTGTTCCAGCAGCTAACCTGGAAAGCTAGTCTCCGTTAAGCATATTTATCATTATTTAATAACAAGTGAGATTGTATTCAAACACTAAAACCTATATACTATAAAAAAATGAGTTCAATATCACAATAACGATGATACTATTACAAAGAGTATATTACATCCGAGGAGCAAATAGATATCTGGAATAATCTGGAACAGAATCATAGTATCGACGCTATAACTCATCGATGCGCGGTACACACATACTTTGAACCCGAGTCGTGATGAATATTGTAAACAGACAAATAATTTCGTCTGGGGGTAAATTTCACTCCCGCACACCAGATTAGGCCCCCTCGACAGCGGCTCAAGCCTATGTCCGTTCCCTCGACGTGGAGCCCTTGAGTACGCTGCTCACGCGATACAGTGACACAAAACCTTACATCACTGCTAAAACATCACATACATCACTTATAATCACGTGCACGCCTACACGCTCACACGCTGTTTTTCTTTTTCAGAGAAATAAACGACAAAGAGTTCTACCCTTATTTTTCCCTATCCTATCTTATATAGTTTAGAGGAATTTTTCTTTTTGTATAAAATACATATAGGAGTTGTTGAGGCACGCATGCTTGGTAGACATGCATGTTTCAATAACTCATATACATATATCTAGATGGCTTAGCTAAGGTTAGCTCAGATGAGTCGCGATTTTTGCACTAAACAGGCGACAGCCCTGCCGAGGTGTACCGTGCATCCTTGGGTTAGCCGCCCAAACATCCCAAATCGGCTGAGTGCCTTCAGCGCTAGCCTCGGTAGTTCGGTGAAGCTGTAAAGATCTTTCGAGGTCAACAGCGTTATCATTTTGAAAAAAAAAACATAATTTCCAAAAGTAAAGGCTCAAATTAAACTTTGTTATTGTCATTAACAAAATTTTAATTGCTCTTTAGAATTTCTTTTTATGCCAAAAGGCAGCAAATAGGCAGATGGCCCACGTAATTGTAAACGATCACCGTCGCCTATAGGCAACTGAAACACCAAGGGCATCGCTGTTGTGTTGCCTACCTTATGTAGTGCGTTTCAGTCCCTATTTCAAGAGCCCTATATCATAGAAATATCTCGTTTTCATTCGGTATATTAAGCGATTAATGATAGCTCTAGAAATCAAAGCGAATTCAATAAACGCCAAAAGGTAGACGTAAGGCGTGGAAATTAGTACAAACTACTGTAGAGATCGCTATCTTTGCATTAATAATGAACGTAATACACCGTTACTTGTACTAATCAATTTATTTTCCTAAAAATACCATTTGTAATTAACCCACTCGTGAAACAATACTGATTACCTGGAAAAATGAATTCACTGAGTCTATATTATGTAGAGCGAAGTCGCGGAATGGTAGTCGAATATTTATTCTTGAATATTTTAATACAACTTTCGTAATCACATTGGGGTCTCTATGTTTTTTTTAACATTTTTTATGGCAGGAACTAAACGGTAAGAAGATGTATCGACTTTGTTATAGATTTAATAAAGTACCGTGCACATTAAAGAAGATACAGCGTTTACTAAATAATTTGAAAATATTAAAATATAATTGGATTACAATTTTTTTTATGTTTTTTTTTTAAATTAAATTCTACTAGAGGTATTTATCAAATAATCTGTTTTATTTATTAAATATTGCTTTTTTGCAAACTTTAAGAATTACATAGGTATTATTACTTAACGGTAAATTACCTGAAGTATTGAGTATTGTCAAATAATTGTATATTATCAACGTCATACCAAATACATGATGCGCGAAATTGAGGCACTGTGTCAAGAAAGTATCTTACGTCTTGTAAGTTTTTTTACAAACGGTTTTCTATTGTATATTCAGCGTTATTGTCTAATCGGTATAGCGCTGTAATTTTGTTGAAATGACCACACGTAGGCAATGATGTGTGACATCTATGACATAGATTTTTGTTCACGCCCTATCTAATACACTTAACTATATATAAATTTACGACCTTGTGCTTTTGCATATAGATATATCATGTTTTAGAACATAACATACTCCTATATAATTCTACTAGCTTTTTCCCGTGACTCCGCCCGCGTGGAATAGTTTACTTTGGGCTAACGCTTCGCTTACGTACAAGGTAGAAAATATTTTCTTCTCACATATATAGCCTACAGCCTTCCTTTATAAATGACCTAGCTATCTTACAGTGACAGACTTTATCAAAGCGGACCAGTAGTTCCTGAGATTAGCGCGTTCAAGCAAGCAAACTCTTCAGCTTAATATCATTACGTATAGATTAATATAGATTTATATATAGTACCAAAGCATGAAGGTGAACGGGTATAAAAGTAGAAGAAAATTGATGAAGGTATGGATGAACTGTGTGAAGAATAGCATTTGTATAAAAGGTGTGAATAAAATAAGAGAGAACAAAGTTAGAAGTACATATATGTGCCGATTCTGTTTAGGTGGGACAAGGGTAAAAAGATTATACATAGTACCAATGGATGAAATATATTATATTCTTCATTTTTACAAAGAAAACTTACGTATATATATATATATATAGAAGCTATGAGAAAACTATCAGGTATTGAGAAGGTAAAAATATTTATAAATTAGACATAACAATTAGGTCATAAGTAGGGATGTGAGATTAATTGAAAAAAATCGATTATTAGGAATCGATTTTTATTTTTTCAATAATAATCGATTTGTCAAAAATCGATTTTATTGAAAATAAATAATCGATTTCTGGAAAAATCGATTTTTATAATATTTAAAAATAGTCATGCTTTCCACATTCCTATAATAAACCTAAAGATTCAAAATAACAATTTATCAGATTAAGAATCAAATAAAATGATACGCATCAAAAATAACCAGTTCAAAACAAAATAAAAGTGAATGTTCCTTTAAACTTTCAAGGTAAAGAATATAGAAACTAAATACCATAGAAATGCTCAGTACTATTAAACTTTATATCGTAATAAAAATGAAATGATAAACATCCTAACAAAATGACAACATTATTAATTCTAACTGTAAAATTCAAAACAATGAAGTTCTCTTTTAAATTTTCATATTAATTATAGTGTGATTGATAAAATTAAAATGGAAGAATTTGTATATTGAATAATTTCAATAATAATTTATAGTTTTGTAAACTTATCGATGTCGAGATTGCCATAAGACATTTTTAGTGAACATGTTGAAGTACATTGTACTCGCACGACAGATCTTTTTTAGTTTTATTGAAATTTTTAATTTTAGAATTTTAGAGCGGTATTTGTCTGTCATAAGAACCACAACAATCATTATAAAATATAGTAACTCATGTTACTTGTAAGGCAGTGCAGTGTTTTCATTCTATGTTCTTTTTTATTTTGTAGTTTCACTACAAAAATTTTCATTCTATCGAACAGGACATGTATATTACTGTGGTATTATTCTTTTTCGTTATAAAATACTTTCGCCAGCCGCTTTTAGGTATTTTGCGGCTAGAAAACATTTTAAATTCTTACAAATATATTATCTCACTATGCTCACTCTTCAATTGTAAATAATAATGAACTTATTTTGAGTTTTTTTTCATCCGTCGCATAGATGTTTATGAAAATCGATTTAAATGCGTAATTTATATAATCGATTTAAAATCGATTAATATGAATATAAACATCGACAATAAAAAATCGATTACAACAAAATAATAATCGATTTAAATAAAAATCGATTATTTTTTAACATCCCTAGTCATAAGTAGAGTAAAGAAACACTAGTTTCTGAAAGTCCTCGTAATAAGGATACATTTTTATGAGAAATGGAATGCGAAGTTATTACAAATATTTTAAGTCGATATATACTTCATTACAAACATGATATGTCAAACATTCTATGAGCCGATTTAAATATTTTTTTTAAAGATATGATATTAATTTTGGGAATATTTATTGAATCTTATAAATATCGCAATCGAAATTGAAGTTTAAAATTTTATTCCCTAGTATTAGCTTTCCATAGCACTTCTTAAAACAATAGCACACATTTTTGCTCGATAATTTCACTAGGCGCTTTTTATACAAGATCCTAACTCTTAACACCAAGTCTGAACTATACTATTAGAACTGTTCGACCTATGGTCTTTCGTGACCTTCAACTATGGAACGTCTTATGATGTTCTCTGCTTGACGTAATCATAAAGTGAAAGTCAAAAATAATTAATTTAGTTTAGGCAAGAAAGCACTTATGCACGTCAAAGCTCCTACCACTGCTGCTGAAAATATATCACCCACATTTTGTAATATAAACATAGTATTCAGCTCAACTTCTGTTCCCGGTAGCAAAATAGCGCAAGACATTAAGCTATGGATATAAACGAAGTATTGATAAATTATAATAAATTTAATAAAATCAATTGATAAAGATATTGCTATAATTGTCGAAAATTTTAATAAGCTATGCTATGTAACGGGCCTTTGTCTGAGCCCTAAATACGACAAACTAAAAAAGATAGTCAATCAATGTCATGTCAATACTAACATAGTATCCCCAATACCAAGCAACATGTGTAAAAACTGATCTCTCAGTCTTACAACTTAAATTCCAATCATTTTAATCTAAAGATAATGAATTTAAGCAGTTCTGTGTGAACTTCTTCGACCTACAAATGACATTGCGATAACTCATAAGCAGACACAAGATCACTTATTACAAATATTATGTTATCAATGGGTATAGTACGCGGTTTATTTTGTCATGACCTTGTTTTTAATTAACACGCTTATATTTATTTCCGGTATTGTAACTTTGGTAATATTTTACGTGATATGAGTATAATATAGTATGAATATTAATAAGTTAACATTTCTAACAATTGTTAACATTGAAAATGTAATGTGGTCAAACGTTTCCTATAGTGTGATAATCAGTCAAACATTGAATGTTAGTCGAATGCTGTTCTTAGTATTGATTGAAGTAAACAAAATAGATTGATCGTCAATAATAAAACAAACGTGAAGTTTATACGCTCAATCAGCAATAACATGAAGTTTTAATATACTAGATACGACATAATGACTGCTTATAATATTCGTAACAATCTCTCTCTTAAACATGAGTATTTGGAAGTTCACCGAGCTCCTTGCTCCTTTCACTAAGTATAAATGGTTGAAAATTACACTGTTTTAAACGGCGAAAGGTGTCTGGTGTAGCTTGTGACCCATTAATGCTATAGAAATTTAAGATATATAAAACTATAATAAAACCAGTCGTCTTACATGGATCGGAGAGCAGACGAAGAAGATGGACGAGAAAAGGTCACATGTGGCACAAATGCGAGGTTTAAGATGGCTGTATGGTTGTAACCACGATTGATAAGATTTAAAATGATTATGTTAGAGGAAATTTGTAAATAGCATCATTGACAGAGAAATTGAGAAGTAATAAATTACCATAGTACGAGCATGTTAGAAGAAGAGATGAAAATCATGTAAGTAGAAAGTTTTTGGTAACGGTGAACGGAAAGCGAAAAAAAGGGAGACTGAAAATGGTATGGATGGATTGTGTGAGAAATGATATGTGTATTTAGTGTGAATACTGAGATGACATCTGACAGGGGTGAATGGAAGAGGAAAACATGTTCAGCTGACACTACTTAGGCGGGGTAAGGATAAAAAAAAAAAATCCGGTGTTGTACTATTTAATAACAAAGGTTGCTATAAACTGTTGTCAGTTATTTTGCTGTTGAATAGTTTGCTGATCTGTTTTATACTACAGTCGTAGCTATAAATATTCGTTCTTTGAACGTCACGTAATGTGCCTAACTTTTCTCACTTATTAGTTATTGCATAACGCTTTCTTCTTCGCACCCTGATGCGTAAATGCCTCGATGGACGTAGGTTCCAAGTGAGAGTAGTTCCAAAGTTTTTGGTGAAAGCACAAAAACATTTTGATGACACTATAGCATGGTTTTTTCTACCTACTACATGGCTAGTAGTACCTAGACGAAGAAAATTTATCACTAAGATCCCATAGCTATCTTCCGGCAGTTTTACTTGGAGCCAATTCCCAAGTTTAGTATATTTGCCATTTTAACTATCTGTTGTGGAGGACGGCTGCAGAGGTATGCACCATAATCTTTTATTACAAAAACGGGCAGTTCGAGCGATATATAATATGAGACCTCGCGAATCATTAAAAATAACGTTCCAGGAATTCGGTATCTTAACTCTACCATCCCAATGTATTGACAATTTAATGTATGTCGATAAAAACTTTGAAAAACTGCATTTAGTAAAAGACCGGCATAATGTAAATACTAGAAACTGTATCAAACTGGTTGTTCCCTCCGTGTTTCCCACTTAGCGAAACCATTAACAGTTTTTTAGGTAATAGCGTTAGTTTCTACAATAAAATCTCAAAGCCTGTTATCTATTTGCCGGACTGTAAATTTAAGCGCCACGTCTAATCAGTATGTGAACGATAGTGATGTCTGGAATTGACTCCTCTCTGTGCATTATTAGGCCTAAACTGAATAAACCATTTTTGATTTTTTTGAACATCAGCCTGACTTTAGTCAAGCACAAAACCTATAAACCATAAAAGAACTGTTATTAGTTGTTTGTTATAATAACCATATCTCTCTGAAGTTGAGCTGATTCTGTTTGTAATGTCTCTTCTAGTGCTTTATATATCAATGGTTAACATATTGTTGTGTCTAAACATTTAACCGTCTAACAAAACATGCAAAATTGAAACAGTTCAATTAGGAAAATCCTGTGTTTTATTTTACAAGCGATATTTGTTTTTTCTTAGTTTTTTTAAATTGTATTTAAGAACACGTATTAATGTTAAGCGTATACACATTATCGTATTATACTAGTAACTGTCTGCGGCTTTGTACGCGTTATTTTTCTTTATTAAAATATCCTAAAAGTATTACTAATAATTTGCCTTGCTAGGTCAATAGCGTAGTCAGTTCGAAAAAAAAAAAGATCAAAACTACCATAACGCATCTTCATGTCGTTTTCACTAATATATAAAATGATTCTTGAGCAAGTGTTAGGTATAGTTTGTCTTATTGTTAGGGCGAGCAACGTCTGCTGAACCCGCTAGCTTAAAATAAAACCGCTGATTAGTTGGTTATTTGTCCGTAAAAATCCCGTTCAAATATTACTTGTAGTCCGGTGAAGCTGTTAAGACCTTGCTAGGTCAACAGCGTAATAGCGATTACTCGGAACAAATAAACAAACAGACATATCGACAGAATAAAAAAGAATGTTGATATTTGTAGTACCACAGATATATATATTCACCAAAAAGTATTTATTTTAATATTACATACACACACTTTATTTTTATAATACACTAGCTGTTGCCCGCGGCTCCGCACGCGTTTTTTTTTTAAATATATTAAATAAATGTAAAATTTTGATCACATATCTAGTGTAAATTACAATAATACTCTTTCAAAAATATTTGTATGTATCACACGCTCATCATCTACTGTAACAGGTAACATGTACTTGTACATTATATATGTGAATACGAATAGTGAATCGAATGGGAAGAGATTTATCATCAGCCACATAACTGGAACTTTAAACTGCTATATATGACCCTTAGTGCCCACTTACACTATATAAGAAAGTAATGAAAATATTAAGCTATACATTTTCGAACAATATGTGTTAAATCCTTTATTATATAGATATAATATGTCCATAGTGTCGATATAATTAAGTTGTTATCATACCTTGCCATAATTTAAATCACATATAAACATATGACTTTCAATTACAACAGCGATACCCTTGGTGTTACAGTTGTTCATAGGCGACGTTAACCACTTACCATCAGGTGGGCCGTCAGCCTGTTTGCTGCCTTTTGGTATAAAAAAATCTTGGACTCCAGTACAGCTCGTGTATGTTTACAGTGAACAACATATTTTTGATTAATTTCACATGGACGAAGGCACGGATAACAGCTTATCACTACATAGTGTAAGAAAAAGTCCTGTTCCACGTCTGTCTATATGTCTGTTCGCGATAAGATTAAAAACTACAGAACGCATCTTCATGCCGTTTTCACCAATATATAAAATGATTATTAGGCAAGGTATAGTTTGTCTTATTATCAGGGCAGGCAACGTCTGCTGAACCCGCTAGCTTAAAATAAAACAGCTAATTAGTTACTTATTTGTCCGTAAAATTCCCGTTCAAATATTACTTGTAGTCCGGTGAAGCTATTAAGACCTTGCTAGATCAATAGCGTAGTCATTTCTAAGAAAAAAAAAACCGTTCAAATAGGTCCAGCCGTTTCGGAGATTACCCGTAACAAATAAAAAAAAAAACAGACATATCCACAGAATAAAAAAAAATGTTGATATTTGTAGATATTTGTAGCATCACGGATATTTTTAATATAAAATACACTCACTTTATTTTTATTGTACGTAATATATCACAAATCAAAAATTGGGTACAAAACTAACGTAGAATAAAGTTTTTGAGGAGTTTTTGGCGGGATTTTAGTCTGTCATGTAGTGGATTTTATATTTTATTCATAATCTTGTCTTACTTATCTGTATATTGTGTTAAATTGGTAGAGTTTTATGTAATATGGTTCGTTTATTGTGCAAAGTGAAATGAAAGATAAATAATACCGCGAAGCATGAACTCTGTTGTCTTGAAAATTAAGAAGATAAAAATTTACGAAATATTACATAGAGGATTTGGCGCTTATACCTTTACATTATCTTGGATATAGAAAAAAACTACCTATATTAACTACTTCAGAATTGGCAGTATGGATTAATTCCTTTGACTATCTTATTGGATGAATATTATTACTACTAAACTTTTTGAATAGCGACACAAAATAAACTTTAGAAATGTTTGCGATACAAACGTACCACGTATAATTAAAAATTGGAAACAAAAATAACGTAGAATTAACTGTTTAATAGGAACACAAAATAAACCATGAAAATATTTGCGAGAGATTGTTATCGCGTTACCATGGCAACGCATATAGTACTGACATTAACACGCATCGAAAGCTTCCAAAATAGCCCGATTTTGAGACATTCTTCATTAGTGCTCAGCTCCTATTGGTTTAAACGTTATGATATGTAGCCTATAGCCATCCCCGATAAATGAACTATCTAACACTAAAAGAAACTTTCAAATCAGATCTGTAGTTCTTGTGATTATCGCGTTCAACCAAACAAACAAACAAACAAACAAATTCTTTAGCTTTATATATTAGTATAGATAATATATCACAAATCAAAAATTGGAAACAAAACTAACGTACAATAAAGTTTTTGAGTTGTTTTTGGCGGAATTTTAGTCTGTCATGCAGTGGATTTTATATTATATTCATAATTTTGTGTTACTTGACTGTATATTATGTTAAATTGGCGGCGTTTTATGTAATTTAATGTTTGTTTATTGTGCGTAAGTGAAATGAATTGGTTTTAAAAATTAAGAAGATAAAAATTTACGAAATATTAAATAGAGGATTTAGCGCTTATACCTCTTCATTAACTTGGACATAAATGAAAACTGGCTAAAGAATACATAATAATTACCTATATTAACAACTTCAGAATTGGCAGTATGGATCAATTCCTTCGCCAGTCTTATTGGACGAATATTATTACTACTAAACTATTTGAATAATAACACAAAATAAACTTTGGGAATGCTTGCAATATAAACGTACCACTTATAATTAAAAATTGAAAATAAAACTAACGTAGAACAAACTTTTTGAGTAGGAACACAAAATAAACCATGAAAATCCTTTCGACAGAATGTTATCGCGTTACCATGGCAACGCATATAATACTGACATTAACACGCAGCGAAAGCTTCAAAAATAGCCCCGATTTTGAGACATTCTTTAAAAGTGCTCAGCTCCTGTTGGTTTTAACGTGATGATATGTAGCCTATAACCATCCTCGATGAATGAGCTATCTAACACTAAAAGAAACTATAAAATGGGACCGGTAGTTCTTGAGATTAGTGCGTTCAACCAGTCAAACAAACTCTTCAGCTTTATATATTAGTATAGATGTGACCATGAACTATCACACGATTGGAGGTTGTCACTCTTTAAACAGTCACGGTGCATACTCCCCGTGTACGAATCCGCGTGAAATCTTATCAAAATCGTTTTTTTATTTTTTATTTTGGTCACTATTTCCAAAATTTTAAGTATTGATAATTCTTACTGACTCTTAATTTCTCAATAGCGTAATCCCCGTGTACAAGAATTCGTAGGAATTTGTTAAGAATACAAAAATTCCTACGACTTTTTACGATATCGAAGCGTATTACGACATGTCTCGTACTATTAATTCTGGAATAACATAAACTTCTCTTATACCAAATATCATAGGAATAGTTGAAGCCGCCTTTAATAAATCCAGATATACAAACAGACAGACTGACAAAAAAATTCAACGCCACATTCGTGAACAGTGGCCTTTATAATATAAATCTATCGCAGTATTTTACAATAAAAATAAATGTACAGACAGAACTACAAATAATTCATATCGTTGAATCTATACTTCTATACTTAATATTATAAAGCTAACTATTGGTCCGATTTGAAAAATTATTTCAGTGTTAAATAGCTCATTTATCGGTGTAGGCTTTAGGCTATATCCTCACGCTAAGACTAATAGGAGTGGAGCACCAATAAAGAGATTTAAAATCTTTTTTTTTTTTCATTACAGTGTTGCCGCTGCGTGTTACCGTTAGCCCAAAGCCAGGCGAAATCGCAGGCAGAAGCTAGTTTAATTAACATAAAATTAATTTTCTCTCCAGTGCAGTTTCTAGAATGTTACATACATTCTAGATGCTTAGCGATATACATATAAATTAAGGTACCTAAATAGTCAAACCATTAACAGTTTTCCCTACTCATCATACATATTTTATTTTAGATTCTCAGGGATCGAAAAATGCCACAATATCTAAAGACCCGTCTTTTTAACCAATGTGTCCTGCCCACAATGACGTATGATGCCGAAACATGGACGCTCACAAAAGTAACTATGCACAAAATGAGGGTTGCACAGCGTGCCATGGAGCGCGCCATGTTAGCGTCACCTTGAGTGATAGATAAAAAATACAGATATACGTAATAACACGAAAGTACAGGACCTCGGTGTACGTATTACTCAACTGAAATGGCGTGTGGTGATGGCAGGTGGAGTAGATCCTTGACCAAGAGGTGGCCGAGAAAGGGCAGGCGAAGTGTAGAAAGACCACTGACAAGATGGGTCGACGACATTGTAAATCTTGTGGGAAAAACCTGGACAAGACTGGCGCAGTATAAATAAGAATGGCGTAAAAGGGAGGAGGCTAATACCCTGCAGTGGTTCGAGAAGAGCTGTCAATGATGATGATGACGATAACACTGGAGCCAATAATGTGGAGTATGAGATAATTATAGGACAATCCATGGACTTCTATAAACAGCGTCCGCCCCTTCTTATTGTGTAAATGCGTTACAAGTTATTATTATTTTTAATATTGTAAGAATGTGATTAATGTATTCCTGCACAATGCGTCTTCTCATATTACACTCCGCTCTGGTCGTCTCAGCCTACCCTGTGTGGGCGGGCGAGGAAACTGTTGAAGGCGACGCCTTTTTCAGTGATTGCATCGCAGCCAGTGAAGACGGGCCGGTCGTTGGGTTCCGCTGTAATCAGAAAAAGAAAATATTTTTAATT